>CM054807.1:28372200-28972200 GCA_028984105.1 Lavandula angustifolia
TCTTTCCATTACACACTTGCTCATGCAAAGAAAAATAGGTCTATTGCTAATTATTTCAATAGATGTGAGGAAACTATCAGTAGGAGCTTCAATGAATGTTTTGATGCAGTTATAACGTTGCATTCCCGCTTGTTCAAAAAGCCAATGCTTATAGAAGAAGATTATGAAGATGGTAGATGGAAATATTTCAAGGTATAAAGCAATTCTATTTTGTTGTTGTAAAGACATATACACGTGTTTTTGCAAACTAAATTCACTATTTTGGATATAGAATCGCCTAAGTGCATTGAATGGCACATTGATTAATTCTCAGAGGGAGGTATCAGACGAGAAAATGTAATATCTCAATGAATGTATTGTGTGTTTGCATTCGAAACATGGAATTCATACTTACCATGCCTGGTTAAGAAGGATCAACACATGATGGACGTGTTCTTCGACATGCAATTAACCATCCTAATGGATTAAAAGTACCTCAATGTAATTATGTTTCAATATTACGTAGTTTATTTACTTTCAACATTAGAATTAGTAACTAGATATATTGTTTTTAATGAGCAAGATGTTATTACTTAGTATATGTTGGATACACAAATTGCAATGGATTTCTTGCTCCTTTTAGAGGACATTGGTATCATTTAAAGGAATGGAGTATTCGACAACCAGCCAGTGCGGAGGAATTCTTCAACAAGCATTTTAAAGCAAGGAATGTGATAGAGAGATGCTTTGGATTGTTGAAAGGAAGATGGACTATTTTAAGAGAACCTTCCTGTTTCCAATCGACACACAAGGTCGTATAGTCACATGTTGTGCTCTCCTACATAATCTAATTCCAGAATGTATGCCCATTATGTTGGGATTTTGTATACTGGAAGCAAATTTTATGCTTGTATACAATGTGTTTTGTCCCTACCACTATTTTATTCTCCTATCTGATAAATATATATATTTGGCACACATATTATCATTTATCTTGTATAAAAGTTAGATTTGTGTGGTGTGTCGGGTATCACAGAAGACAACACAAATTGGGTGAACTGATAAGATATAAACAGTTATCACAGCTGAGACAACTTAAGGACAAGTTGTCGGTTTAAGCTGCAGTTTAGATAAGAAGTAGCTTGTCTTAGTTGCTTGTCTTTACTGGTACACTTAAGGTGGTGTATTGATGGATCATAGTGAGATGTGTTCTCCTAACTGACCTTAGTGGAGAACCAAGATCTCGGTGACTTAGCTGGTCTTAAGCTTGGTAAGACTTCAGCTGAGTGCATTTGGCTATCTATCACTTTGACCTACTATGGTGAACGTCATCGCGACCGGATCTACGTATCTTGAGTGCTAGTAGTCATTTGTGGCTCAGGCTGGTTGTCTGTATCTTGCAACCGTATCCTAGTAAAATGGGTTGATAATATCCCCTGAGGAACTCGAAAGGATTAGCACACTAAACCCGACCGGTTGATTAAGTTCAGGTGTGTTAATAAGGTCGAGTGGTACTACTCAGGAATATAAGATGTTAATTAATTTAAGCTGTCAGTGAGCTTAATTAATTAACAGATATTTCTATCTTAAATACGGAGATCGATTAAGTCTAAAATACAAGCCCTTGCTCAATTTGGGATAAAGGGGTAAGTCAGCACGGATTCTCTAGTAGAATGAATCTGTGTTTATTAATTAATTTTACTCTGGGCCGAGCATAGATAATTAATTAATTTGAGGCCCAGCTTTATTTCTTGTATTAGATCCCTGATCTGACCCAATTAGTTGCCTAGTTATTTATTATCTCTCAGAAATCATTATTAATGGATTAATGTATTTTTACATTATTTAATAATGTTATTTATCTGGAATTAATATTAGTAGCCCAGTGGATTAATTAATTATATTATGGGCTAATTATGTGGAAGCCCATTTGAAATATAATTAAATTAATGAACTACAAATATATTAATATTATATTGGTTTTTAAAGCCTATATATATTAGTATTCTGTTCAGAAACAGTATACACACATACACAAAATAAAAGACGCACGGCGTTGATGTGTAGGAGAGACATAATCTTATTTTCTCCAGTTCTCTAACCACCCAGAGGGAGAAAAAGGCCGGGACACAGATCAGAAGATCTGACACACGAGCAACAATCAGAGCTGCGACAACATACGAAGGAGGAATGTATCGATTCCTGACCTTATATTTCCCTCACATTGATAACCCTATTGAATTTGGAGGTGAAGAAGAAGAGGACGATATTCGTAGCAGTTTTAATCCAACTGAATTCATCAATCATATTGAACCTTCAAATGCTTTAACACTTTGACTACTTTTAGAAACTCTTTTGCTCAAAAACTTATTTAATGAGTGGAGAGGTAGTAATTGATGAAGTTCATCTCTCATTTGATAACTATGTATATTTGATTTATGGATTGCAATCTTTGTTCGAAGATGATTTTTGATTTTATGTAATTATATTTTTAATATTGAATAAAAGATAATTTCTTGCACAAAAATAAATATAATTAAAAACATAGTTAATTCAATTCCTTCTGTCAAACCAAATAGGAATTGGAACCAAGCTCAATCCTGCTGCAACCAAATAACTGTTTTCAAGAATCATTTCTTCATTCCATACCTCCAGGAATGATTCCTGATTCATATTTCATTCTTTTCTGTCAACCAAACGCGGAATTTATAATCTCAATTGCATACATCCATAATAGAGCATATTGCTCTGATTCTGAAGCCATGAGTATTTGTTTTACCTTCCTTTTTAAATATATACATTGAATCTACTAGCCATTTGAGCTTAGTGCAAATATTTAGGTGACAATTTTTTGCAACTCAAGTAGAAGTAGCAACTTTGACTTTCATAGACTATTGCATCTATGAGGACCAACAAATTAAGTCTTTGATTTGCAAAGATGTGTACCTATTGTCTCGGTAAGATGAAAAAAATTGTAGGGAAATGAGTCAGTCGTCTAGTAGATCATTGATAGGGTGTACATAAAACTTAACTCAGTAGATGTGTATTGATATGAGTCAGTAGTTTATGTAATCTTAAAGGACGCCTTTGTAATATTTGTTATGGGGGAAATTGTAGTAATACTGAATTGTATTGCTATAGAATTGAAGATCCCAAGACCCCGTCCTGATCCCTGTATGTGTTTGAACCGTTATGATGTAATAGGCTAGACTTGTTTGATCGTTATCTAATATTTTTCGTCTATATCCTGTAAGGGGTATATTGTTGGACTGAACTTCAGTAGAGAAGTTAAAGTTCTATAACCCCAAGTCATCGGTTCAGTAGAGCTCAGTAGTCTTCGGAGTCAGTTGCTGACAACACTCAGTAGAAGATTCTCATCAGTAGACTTTGGAAGAAGACTCAGTATGAACCTTTGATCTACTGATTGAGTGAAGAGCTTTGTTGCTGTCTTCGAGTCAGAAGCTGACTACATTTAGTAGAAGATCTTTTTTCAGCCGACTCAAATGAAGACTCAGTACGATCAGCCTTTGATCTACTGAAAAACTGCAACTCAGTTGCAGACCGTACAAGGAAAAATGATTGCCTAATCCTTATCAGTCGAATGTCAACAGAGAACATTCAGTATGCGAGGTTTAGAGAGCCAACTCAGGTAGAAGACTGATGTCTGACAAGTCTCACCTACCGCAAACCTCGACCAATGAGAAGCAAGCCAAGGTTACCTGCTCTGACACAAAAGCTGCTCTCATGCACAGAACGCCAACTACTCTGCGGCGACATTTCAAAAATATATGGTCGTTTTCCTTGGAGTTTTGCGACACGTGGCATCGTCCTCATCAACGGATACATGCTTGGATCACAACTATAAATAGAGAAGAGTCTCCAAGCTCAACGCATGGAACATCAAGGGAACACAAGCTTACAAGCATACAACTCTCTAGTGCATTCAAAGTCAATCCAGTGAAGAACTTGCTAACTGAATATCCTTAGTTCTTCTCACTAGAGAATCTTTAGTTCCCCTTCTCTTTCTAAGCATTCATTGTAATATCTTAAGCTTAGAACCTTCAAAGGAGTTCCCATTTTGTGAATCGTTCTTATTGTAAGAACTCCTTCATAGTTGGAGATCATCCCGTCCCCTTCAAACTTCGGTTTGATTTGTAAAGTCGCACAGATTCCTTGTTGAAGCTGACTCAGATTAATCAACAAGACCTCCTGTTCAGTAAGACTGTGGATGTAGGATCTTGGGCATCCGAACCACGTTAAAAATTGCTTGTGTCGTTTATTGTTTTATTGCATTGTGTTCAAATTGTTTACAAAATCATCCCTTGCATAAAACTGACTTCAAAAGTACACCAGCTAAAACAATTTTGGTTTGCATAAAAAACGTTTTCAAAGAGACGAAGTCAAACGGGTCCCACACTTATCTGCACAACATTCTGCGACTGAACTTCTCATACTGACCTCAGTCAGTAGAAGGGACTCAGCTGCTGAATCACTCTGCCCCACGATCAGAAGGTTTATCTGGCACGGAATTAGTTCAGTAGCAAATTTCAGCAGTTGCTGACCTTCGAGGAAAAACTTGCAATCAGGTGTACTTCTCCCCCCCCCCCCCACACACACCTAATACTCGTCTCCGGACCAACAAAAATATTTTCCACTAACCCCCCTTTTGTTTGCATTTAACTTGAATCATAGCCCTATCATTCTTAGTGAACACAATATCCCTTTATAGTGGATGATGGACTGCTGCTTAACACCATCTCTGAAAATTGAAGCACTCTCAAAACACATTCCCTTCTTGAACTAATGTTTATCCATATCAATTCTGGAATCAAAAATGAGATTTCCTTGATAAAATTCAAGGGGTACACTCTCTTCTATCTCATTAGGCATTCCACTAGATAAAGATAAAATTCTTGCATGCAACCCTCTTGCTTTCATTTCTATTCCACCACCATTGCCTATAGTATCCTCACCTTCACTACCAACACCATCACTATCTACTAGATACCACCAGAGTGATTGGAATCTTCACCAATGTACTAAATATAAACATCATCAGTTTCCCTATCATCTACCAAACCCTCACGCATAGTCTAGCTCATTAAGCTCTGCTTCATCAAGAGCTTCATCAAGCTCTACTTTATCATCTACATCAATATCACACTATCAACTGCATGTAAAAATAATTTTTAAAAACAATATCTCCAATAGATAAAAATATCACATTGAGATCCTATCAATTCCTTGCAAATGTTTGAGTAATAACTAGGAACCCATAATTCACTCATAACAAAAATTGAAAAGAACTTATTGAACTGATGCAATTTCAAAAATTGAAGATAAACCATATACCAAAATCAAGAACATTGAACATTAAGAAATTTAATAGAACTAACCTAGAAAGTAGCGAAAGGGAAGGAGGGGAGAGCAAGAAAAGCTTACAGGATAGAGAGGGAAGGAGAGAGAGAAAGGATGTTGCTTACGGGGGAGAGTGGAGAACGATAGAGGTTGTAGTGGAAGATAGATGGCACGAAAAAACCTAGAAATACCTTGGTAAATTATTCAGAACTGTTGGTCCAGAGACGGGTCTTCAGGTGTAAAGAGGGGTAGGGGGGTTGAATACACCAGAGTCAAAGTTTTAACTCAAATGCGAAAGTCTGTCTTGTACAGAGTATGTTTACTGAAAGAGTCAGCTTGCAAAATAAACTTTCTGATCGAAAGGGCAGAGTGATTCAAAGTACTGAATACTGTCTACTAACTTAGGTCAGTCTACAGTAAACACAGTAGATGAATGGTGTGTGGAATGTGTAGGCCCGATTTTAATCGTCTCTTAATTGAAAAATATTTTACTAAAAATCATTCAAGTTATGCTTGTGCGTCTATTAAGCTTTACTGAAAATCTGACTTAATGAATTTCTCAAATCAGTTTTATGCAGAGTGATCAGCAAACCAATAAAGCAATATATGCACATGATGTTTTATAGTGGTTCAGATGCGTAGGATCCTACGTCCACTGTCCTGAACAAAGGATGAGGTCTTATATTTATTATACTGAGAAAGTCTTAGTCGATCTGTTCGCAGGACTAGTTATAGTCGTAGTTGATGGAATTAGAAGAGGAAGTAATTTACCTTCCTCCACGTATGTTGTTGCAGCTTTGATTGTTGCTCGTGTTTGGGGCTTCTGGACTATGTCTCGACCCTTCTCTTCCTCCGCGTGGACAGAGATCTGAAGGAAATGAATGAAACTGCTTTTCTCTCACATTTCACGTTCTCACATTCTCAAATGAATTGCGTAAATAATTAATTGTAATCTGAAAATATATTATATCTTATAATATAATGCTATATAACATTATATTATAATTGCGGCCCATTAATAATTATATTGCTAATGCTTCCAATAAATAAATATCAGCCCATAATATAATTAATAATAACTGAGCCAGCTATTTATCAATTAATTGGCTCAGACAATTAAATCCAGATAAATAGTTTTCATATTATTAAATAATGTATAAATATATTAATCTATTAATAATAATTTTCGAGAGAGCAGAATTAATAGTGGGCAGCTAATTGGGCCAGACTAGGGATCCAATACAAGAAATAAAGTCGGGACTCAAATTAATTAATTATATGCTCAGCCCAGAGCAAAATTAACTAATAAACACAGATTCATTTCACTAGAGAATTCATGCTGACTTACCCATTTATCCCAACTTCAGCATGGGCTTATATTTTAGACATAATTGATCTTCGTATTTAAGAAACAAATATTTGTTAATTAATTAAGATTACTGACAGCTTAAATTAATTAATATGTTATTATATTCCTGAGTAGTATCACTCGACCTTATTAACACACCTGAACTTAATCAATGGGTCGGGTTTAGTATGCTAATCCTTATGAGTTCCTTAGGGGATATTGTTAACCCAATTAACAGGGATACGGTTGCAAGATATAGACAACCAGCTTGAGCCACAAATGACTACTAGCACCCAAGATACGTAGATCCAGTTGCAATGACGTTCACCCTAGTAGGTCAAAGTGAGAGATAGTCAAATGCACTCAGCTGAAGTTTTAGCAAGCTTAAGATCAGCTAAGTCACCGAGATCTTGGTTCTCCACTAAAGTCAATCAGGAGAACACATCTTACTGTGATCCATCAATACACCACCTTAAGTGTACCAATAAAGACAAGCAACCAAGACAAGTCACTTCTTATCTAAACTGCAGCTTAAACCGACAACTTATCCTTAAGTTGTCTCAGATGTGATAATTGTTTATATCTTGTCAGTTCAACATATTTGTGTAGTCTTCTGTGATACCCGACACACTACACAAATCTAACTTTTGTATAAGAAAAAGGATTACATGTGCATATATATATATATATATATATATATATATATATATATATTTATATTTATCAGATCGGAGAATAAAATAGTGGTAAGGACAAAACGCATTGTATACAAGCATAAAAGTTGCTTCCAGAATACAAAATCCCAACAATTCTCCCACTTATACAAAAGTAAATTTTTAGTATACAATGTGTCAGTTCTGGTACTAACTAGTACAGACAAACACGCTCAGCTATATGTCCTATCTATTACTGCATCTTCTCCCGCTTATACAAAAGTTTGTGTAGTCCTAAGTGGGGGGCATATCTACCACTCCTAAGCCACGAACATGCTTCTCGTAAGCCAGAACAGGTAAGCTCTTCGTGAAAGGATCAGCTAGGTTCTGTTCAGTTCTAATTTTGTCAATCACCATGTCTCCTCGATGTACGAATTCTCGTATGATGTGGTACTTCCTGTCTATGTGTTTAGACACCTTGTGGGATCTGGGTTCCTTAGAATTTACCACTGCACCCGTATTATCACAATAAATTGTGATTTCTATAGGCAGATTTTGAACAATATCAAGATCTAGAAGGAAATTCTTGAGTATTCTGAAGTAGCAACATACTCTGCTTCCATGATTGAGTCTGCAATGCATTTCTGCTTTGTACTCCTCCATGAGATGGCTCCACCTCCCAAGGTAAACACATAACCCAAGGTAGACTTCTTCTCGTCTCTGTCAGCCTGGAAATCCAAGTCTGTATAACCCAAAGGTACTAGACTGTCTGACTGGTAAACAAGCCTATAATCTCGAGTCCGTTTAAGGTACTTGAGAATATGCTTGACCGCAGTCCAGTGCTCTTTTCTAGGGTTAGACTGATATCTTGAGACAATGCCTACAACATATGAGATATCTGGTGTCGTACAAAGCATTCCATATATGAGAATACCGACAGCGAAAGCATATAGTACTAGCCACATACTCTCTATCTCTTCATGCGTTTTAGGGCATTGATTCATGGATAGAAAAATGTCATGTCTGAAAGGTACTGAACCTCTCTTGGCATTTTGCATGCTAAAAACGAGCAATAATAGTGTCAATGTAGGATGCTTGTGACAAGCTTAACATTCTTTTCTGACGATCTTGGATAACCTTGATCCCAAGGATGTAAGCAGCTTAACCTAAGTCCTTCATTTGAAATTGCTCGGATAACCACGTCTTTACGTTTGATAACACTTCAACATTGTTGCCAATGAGAAGGATGTCGTCTACGTAAAGTGCAATAAGGATGTCGTCTACGTAAAGTGCAATAAACACCATTGATCTGTTGACACTGATACAGTACACGCACACCTCGTTAGGACATGATACAAAACCATAGGATTTGACTACCTCGTCAAAATGTTGGTGCCATAATCGGGAAGCTTGCTTAAGTCCATAAATAGACTTCTTAAGCTTCCAAACTAGATGCTCTTCGCCCTCCTTCACATAACCTTTTGGTTGTTTCATGTTAATGTCTCTACCTTTTTCAAGGTGACCGTTTAGGAATGCGGTCTTGACATCCATTTGCCCGATCACTGGGTTCATGTGAGCTACTACGGCAAGGAGAATCCGAATGGACTTGATCATTGCTACAAACGAGAAGGTCTCTTCATAATCGATACCCTCTTTTTAGGTAAAACTCTTTGCCACTAGCCTGACCTTAAATGCAAAGATCTCTCCATTCGGTCCTCTCTTTCTCTTGTATACCCACTTACTACCAATGGCCTTGCAGCTCTCAGGTAGTTCTGTGATCTCGTATACATCCATGGCGACTCGCCATGAATCAACATCTATATCTCCCACTATTTCATTGTAGGTCCAGGGATCCACGGTGTCCTGTTCATCTGTCTGGAGATGATCAGACGTCTCCCCAGTGAATATATACCGATCAGGTGTGAATATCACCCTCCCACTACGTCGAACAGTGTCAGGCATTATGTTAACAGATTGTGCATTTACTCGTGGAGTACTATCTTGCACAACTGGTTGTTCAAGTGGTCTCGACCACCTTGTAATTCCTTAAGGATGATGTCGACTGGAGACTTATGGTTACTAATGTAATCCTCTTCTAAGAACCGAGCGTTGGTGCTAATAATGATCTTTTATTCTTTAGGATCATAAAAGTATCCACCCTTCGTTTCCTTCGGATACCATATGAACAACATCACTTCTGAACGTGATTCCAACTTGTCGGTCTGCCTA
This sequence comes from Lavandula angustifolia, assembly GCA_028984105.1. Classification (NCBI taxonomy): domain Eukaryota; kingdom Viridiplantae; phylum Streptophyta; class Magnoliopsida; order Lamiales; family Lamiaceae; genus Lavandula; species Lavandula angustifolia. The sequence continues at coordinate 28,381,768 of CM054807.1, forward strand.
TTTAACACATAAGCAGGACAACCCCAAATCCGTAAGTGGTGCAAACTAGGATTATGCCCGGTCCACAACTCTAAAGGGGTCTTTTGTGCTGACTTGGAAGGCACACGGTTTAGCAAGTATGCTGCAGTCTCTAGGGCATATCCTCAAAAGGAAACTGGTAATGTTGCATAACTCATCATCGATCGAACCATCTCTAAGAGAGTTTGATTCCTTCTCTCTGACACACCATTCTCCTGAGGCGTGCCCGGTGCTGTCATCTGGGATGTAATCCTTGAACTCGTTCGAGAGGTATTCACCACACGATCAGATCGCAGTGTTTTGAATTCTTTACCTAACTTCTTCTACACTTCTACTTTGAATTCCTTAAAGGTTTTGAAGCAATCCGACTTGTGGCGAAGAAAGTAAACATATCCATACCTCGAGTAATCATCAGTAAATGTGACGAAGTACTCATACCCTCCACGAGCTTTTGCAACATAGGCCCACACAAGTTAGAATGTATCAAACTTAATGCTTCTATGGCTCTATAACCCTTTGCCTTGAAAGGCCTAGTCACCATTTTTCCTTCCAAGCAGGGTTCGCAAGTTGGAAATAGTTCAACTTGGAGAGACTCCAATGATCCATATTCCACCAACCTTTGAATCATATTCGGACTGATGTGACCTAATCTTAAGTGCCACAGGTAAGTTTGGTTTACCTTTGAAGATTATTTCCTCTTCTTAAGATTTGATGATGAGGAAGCAACATTAACAGAATTACGCGATTTAGAAGTAATAGTATATAAAGATCCGTGTAATGGCCCACCACAGATAAAATCGTCTTTCACGATAGAAACTTCACTATCAAAACTTGATTTATAACCATCCATGGTGTAGAGTTTTGGAACAGAAATAATGTTTCGCCTAAACTCAGGCACATATAAAACATCTTTAAGTACTAAAACATAACTATCAAAAGATAGATATAAATTTCCAATGGTAATTGCAGGAACCCTGGATCCATTGCCCATTAAGACTACCACCTCGCCATCGCTCAATTCTCTTTTCTGTAAGAAACCTTGCAAGGTGTAACAAATATGATATGTTGCCCCCGAATCCACTACCCACTCGTGGGTAGAGAAGAAACTAGAACAGTCTCAGTTACAAGAGCGACTCGCGTCTCTTTCTGATTTGCCTTGACATCTGGATAACAATTCTTCCAGTGTCCTTTCTTACTACACTTGAAGAACCTTCCTTTCTCATTGGCATTCGCATGCCACCAGTAATGACCGTCTACTTACTCCCACTGCTCTTCGTGAAATGTCCACCTTTTATGCTCTTTTTTTGATTTCCGCCTTGCGAAGGATTCATTGAGCTACTGGTGATGTTCAAGACTTGAGCACCCTTATCCTTTCCTATAACCTCTTTGACCGCTACCAAAGAATTGAGTAACTTACTCAGAATAATCTCAATCTTAGACACAGTGGTCCTAAAACATAAGTTCTTATAGGACCTTGTAAGAGAATTTATTGGGACGATAAGATATCTCTTCCACTTTGTGAAATTACTTGAACCCGTTAGGGTTTGGTTGGTGAGACTGTTTAGAAACTCAAATTTTTTTCGAACTGACATATCTGAAAAACATAATTAAAAGCATGTAAGAAACTTATATTTGCACATAATTCGTAATTAATCATCATTGTAACCTTTTGAAAAACCAATGATGTTAAATACTCGAATAGCCCTAGAGATCACACTCGTAAGCCACTCAGGTGGACGTTACTTGTGTACCCCTAGACCAAGCTATATACCTAGCTCTTTAATTTCAATCCACGCCTAAGTTCTTAAGACGAATGAAATTAATAATCTGAAATCTCTGGACCATGTCACTATTAATATTAAAACGCGGGAAGAGACTTCTCAGGAAGTTGTACACGTGGTGATATCTAAACAGTCAAATTCTAACAGGTTTCACCAACCAAACCCTAACGGCTTTGACCATTAATTTGATCGAATTAACATCAAATTCTAGAAATTGGCATACTTACGAGAACCATGCCGCATTCATTTTTGATTTAATTGGCCATCCTATTTAATTATTATCTGCTAGAGTACTCGTGTTCATTAGGCACATAAGCCACTCAGGTGGACGTTTACGGCTTCGCTCCCACTAGTCAATAATAATTAAATATCTTTTTGGAAAACCCATCTCACAAAACTCGTGGTGCAAAAATATAAAAGCAAGCCACTCAAGTGGACGTTTACTTATATAATTGTTCAACTTTTGTGTAGGGTCCAATTAAATGGAGGTCCGAATTAATGCTTAATATCCAATTTGATTGGAGTCTAACTAAACATTAATTATTTTATTATTTGTTTAGTCTTTTTCTTCAAAAGGTTCGTTTTGAATCATGCATCACCACATAATTCCTAAAGCATGCAATTTTTAACCGCACATTATAAATCGTGTTCGCAAAAAATTAAACATGCTTTAAAAATGAATTAAATCCTATTTACATTTTTTTTCTAAGCGCAACTAAACAAATAATTGCATGCTAAAGCATAATAATAAATAAATGCGCAAATAGGAAATAAAACATCATTATCGGGCTTAAAAATATAGATAAAAAATTAAATATCTATCTATTACAAAGCCCGATCGAAAATACAGTTCTTCAAAATCTCTCGAACCGAAAACTGCATCAAAATTGCTACGGAAAACTGCCTCGAAACTGCATCAGCGCCATGTCAGCAAGGGTAGTTGCCACGTGGCAGACATGTGGCAACCATGTACAGGCCACATCAACGAGGGTTGACGTCAGCAAAGCTAGGGCTAACGTCAGCCCTTCTTCTTCCTCACGAAATCAGTGCCTCCCAACGCCGCGCCGCCGCCTGGACGTTGCCAACACTGCATGGGTCCTTGCCTCCCCACGTCGGCGCATGGAAACACGACAGAAAACACAGTCCTGATTACTCCCGTCTGCGCGCGACAGGCAGACGCAGCCGCGCGACTAGCGACTCCTGCTCGTCGCCGCCATCTCTTCCGTCCATCTCTGGCCACCTTCTCACTCCCAATCGTCATGGGCTATAAAGAATGGCCGCCTGGAGCCGCCGCCGCGACCTAGTGCTCTGAAATTTCGCAGCCCGTCGCTGGCGAGCTCCGTCGCCCCAAATTCATCCTCTCCGACCCACGATTTCATTCAATTGATTCATGGGAAACGATCCTTGGATGATTATCAGCCACCATGAACGAATTCCATCTAAAATAATCCATCAATTTTCCTCAATTTTTGAATTTATCGCCGGAATAACATAAATTAGAGTACCAACTTCAGTCATAGATTTTGATGGCATCCATTATTATATGATCCCGTACGACATATCAACGTGAAGCCCGTGAGATGAGGAATCCAACGGTTTAAGCCGATCGTCGATCGGATATCGGACGCGACGGGAATTGCCGCCGCAAGATGCGGCAGAACCCTAGCCAAATTAGGGTTTTCGGCCAGATCGGGGATTTCTTCTCCGTCTCGATTTTCATGCCTCCCGGATAAAAATTACAGTACCGAAACAATACAAACACGTAACAAATAGATCCTATCATCTACTCGTAGATTTTCTCACGAGAAAAATGTTACAAATGGGTCAAAAATAGTGGCTCACAGACCGCCCCAAACATAAAAAATGCCCAATAACGACGGAAATAAACCCTAATCATGCTCCTAAAAGCAACAATCAGAGCCTAAACCAGGCTCTGATGCCAATTGATGGAATTAGAAGAGGAAGTAATTTACCTTCCTCCACGTATGTTGTTGCAGATTTGATTGTTGCTCGTGTTTGGAGCTTCTGGATTGTGTCCCGACCCTTCCCTTCCTCCGTGTGGACAAAGATCTGAAGGAAATGAATGAAATTGCTTTTCTCTCACGTTGCATTGTAAGCTGAACGTGTATACATCTTATAATATAATGTTATGCAACATTACATTATTGTGGTCCATTAGTAATTATATTGCTAATGAGCTTCCAATAAATAAATATCAGCCCATAATATAATTAATAATAACTGGTTCACCTATTTATCAATTAATTGACCCAGCCAATTAAATCCAGATAAGTAGTTTCCATTTAAATAATGTATAAATATATTACTCTATTAATAATAATTTTCGAGAGAGCAGAATAAATATTGGGCAGCTAATTGAGCCAGACCAAGGATCCAAGACAAGAAATAAAGTCGGGCCTCAAATTAATTAATTACTTATGCTGAGTTCAGAGCAAAATTAATTAATAAACACATATTCATTCCACTAGAGAATTCGTTCTGACTTACCCATTTATCCCAACTTGAGCATGGACTTGTATTTTAGACTTAATTGGTCTCTGTATTTAAGAAACAAATATCCGTTAATTAATTAAGCTCACTGACAGCTTAAATTAATTAGCATCTTATTAAATTCTTGAGTAGTACCACTCGACCTTATTAACACACCTGAACTTAATCAACCGGCCGGATTTAGTGTGCTAATCCTCACGAGTTCCTCAAGGGATATTATCAACCCAATTAACAGGGATACGGTTGCAAGATATAGACAACCAGCCTGAGCCACAAATGACTACTAGCACCTAAGATACATAGATCCGGTCGCGATGACGTTCATCATAGTAGGTTAAAGTGATAGATAGCCAAATGAACTCAGCTAAAGTCTTACCAAGCTTAATACCATCTAAGTCACCTAGATCTTGGTTCTCCACTAAAGTCAGCTAGGAGAACACATCTCACTGTGATACATCAATAAACCACCTTAAATGTGCCAGTAAAGATAAGCAGTCAAGACAAGCAACTTCTTATCTAAACTGCAGCTTAAACCGACAACTTATCCTTAAGTTGTCTCAGCTGTGATAATTGTTTATATTTGTCAATTCAACCAATTTGTATAATCTTCTGTGATACCCGACACACTACACAAATCAACTTTTATACAAGATCAAGGATTACATGTGCATATATATATTTATCAGATAGGAGAATAAAACAGTGGTAAGGACAAAACACATTGTATACAAGCAAAAAATTTGCTTCCAGTATACAAAATCCCAACAATAGTGACTTTACACGGTTTCAAACACAGGGTTTGAGTTTTTCCAACTAAGAAGGAGTTCTTATAATAAGAACAGTTCAATAAATATGAACTCCTTCAGTTTCTAAGCGTATGATCTAACAATGGCAGCTTAGAATAGAGATTGGAAACAAGATATCTCTAGAGAGAAGAGCTAGACAGATGTTCTAAGATGCTAGTACTTCGCTGAATAGGTTTTAGTTCACTAGAGGTTGTATGTTTGAATGATTGGTGTTCTCGGTGTCTTCAACGTTTGAAGCTCGATCTCTATTTATAGTCTTGACTTGTGAAAAGATCTGTTGGAGGAGACCTAGACACGTGTCAAGAAAAACAAGGAAAATGACCATCTTCAATTTTGAACGTTATTGTAAAGATTCTCTCTTTTTCGGTCTTGAGGGCAGCTTTTGTCAGTGCAAGTACAATGTTGGCCGCTCCTCATTGGTCGAGGTTTAATGTTAGGTGAGGCTTGTACAAACTCCAAAGTAGATGGTGAGTTGACTGCTCTGATCCTCGGACTGAGTTATCTTCTACTAACATTCTTCTAAAAATTTCAGCTTCAGGCCGATTCCTGTCCACATATTCAGTAGGTTTTGAAGCAACCAAACTGAATCTTAAATGCTGAGTTCCTCCGGCTGACAAATCTGAGCTACTGAATCTATCAATTACTGAACTCTAGCTAGCATACTGAGTTCCTAACATGTTGAACTCAACTAAGCTATTAAATTATTTGGTTCATCTTTCAGCTAGGGTTTTGGAATCTTCAAATCTTATCTACTACTGAATTTCATCCCAAAAAGAACCTTTTTACAATATTATCCTTGAGTTAGCACGTGGGACTGACGTTCATAAGTCTTTTAACTTAAATTTAGTTGTTTGTTTCAATTTCAATAGTTGAAGGTGTGTATATTTTTTAATTTAGGAGTAAAGTGCACAAATTTAATAATTTAGGGGTTTATTATCTTTAACCCTATAAAATTACAATTTCTTGATTGATTAAACTATAAAAGTAAGTACTTATGTCATACGGGGATGGATCTAGAATTTTGAGTTGAGAGAGGCGAAATTTAAGCGGGGTTTGTAGGGGGGCCACATGTTTCTATTTGGGTCTGGTTATAGTTAGGGCTTGTGTAGGGGTATTCTATTTTTCTTATATGAATAGCGTTGTATTCTTTGTAATTGTATCCGAAAAAATATAGTGCAAAATTCTGACATGACAACTTGCCTAGATGTAACCGATAGATGAATTAGGGTGATTAAATATGACATTTTATTACTAAACAAAATTATGGCAATTTATTTCTCAATAAAATTTGATTAAATAAAGTTTATGATTAAAATTCACAAATTGAAGAGTATAAATAAAATGGGGAACATAGAGCAAATTCAATTTTGGAATAATGAGAAAGGGCGTCGTCATTGAATTAATCATCAAATTAAGTTTAGGATTTGGGTAGCAAGTTCGAATATTGGATTGGGGAATCCGTAATGTAAGAGGAGCAAAAATAAAGTATATTAAAAATTAGAGGTATATTGATAATACATGAAAATTATGGGGGAATTGCATCTATACACCCCTTAAATCCGCCATTGATAACATAGGATAATTGATGTTTCTAATAATAGCTAAAGTTGCAATTGTTCATGAGATAAAATAACTAATATAATGGAAAATCCCCATCGAAATACCAATCTCCAACCGCTTGTGAAATAGTCAAGTCATATTATATTTGAATATATCCTTTTCATATATAGGTATATATAATAATATAACTACACAAGGATTTATATACTTATATGAAATTGAACTTACCCAATTGGCTAATCTTGGTGACCCTTTTGAATTCCAAAGTTCGTCTAAATCCGTGTAAGTATGAGCATAGTACGCATTGACGAACATTCCTCTTGATGGATTATCACCAATATTCATCAACGTTTCCAGGAATGCACTTCCAAAATCTGAATTTGATTTTTCATTACTTATTACAACTAAAGATTTTATTTGAAAATTTTGAAAACGTGATTATAAATAGAGATTAAATAGAGATAAATTATTTTAGTCTGATTGGTCAAGATTCGTTAAATATGAATAGTGTTTGATGGATGGTAATCGAAAATCTACCCAAGCTTTGTTCAAGTAAAATACCCTTTATGAGTTTCCTTTGGGGATATGTGCACGTGGACAAATTCTTGGAGCAACCTTTCCATCCTTTACGTCACGAGGCCTATTAAGTTTCAGATTAAACCGTATCTGCATTAACATTTAACATAATGTTTATCTAAAGACATATATTGTGATACTTCCTCAACCGTTCAACTACCTCAACTAACCAATGGAACAGTGCGAGCAAAACTCAACTGATCAAACTGCCTCAACTAAATCAATGGAACAGTAACAGTGCAGCTGAATGGTTACAACCGTACATGATGGTTATGCAGTTCAGTTAGTGGGATAAAATCATTTTTGGCCCCATTATATTGATAACTGATTCACTTTGGTCCGTTATTTTGATTGAGTCCAATTTTAGTCCGTTAATTTGGTAAATTGTCCATTTTTTGTCCGTTTTACAAAATTGGCCAAATTTGTCCAATTTTGGTCCGCTGAGTTAATAAAAAATAAATTAAAAATAAATTTTTAATATTAGAATATAATTGTAATATCAATTTTTATCTTTTTTATAATATAAGTTTTAACCCATTATGTTAAAAAGGGGTTGATTATTTTTTTATATTTATTATTTTAGAATTTTTTAATTATTCGGGTCTATCTCCAAGCAGGATTTTCTAAAATTATTCGACAAACAGCATAAGCAAAATATAAAATTCGGCCCGGAGATAGACCAAAATAATTAAGAAAATATTAAAAATACATATTAAGAAAAATAATCAACCTCATTTTTGGATCTTTTTTAAAGGTAATAGGTTAAAGTTGGACATTTATAATATAAAGAGATGAAAATTGATATTACAAATATATTATAATATTAAAAATAAGATTTTTAATTTTTTTATTTACATAACGGACCAAAATTGGACAAATTTGGCCAATTTTGTGAAACGGACTAAAAATGGACAATTTGTCAAATTAACGGACTAAAATTGGACTCGACCAAAATAATGGATCAAAGTGAATCGGGTGCCAAGATAACGGACCAAAAATGATTTTTTCCCTCAGTTAGTTATACAGTTGGAAGGAAACCGTCATACATGATGGTTAAGGCAGTTATGAAAGGAAGTTATGCAGTTGTTTAGCTTAGTCATCAAGAAAAGTAGTTTAGCTTAGTTCTCAATATAAATACATCACTTGTTGTACATTGTAGATCTGAATTTTCCTTTTGATACAGTCTTAATACAAAGTTTCTTTTCATCTCCATACTTCTCTGTTCTTATTTTGATCTCATCTTGATCATTCAACATGGTATCAGAACTCTTCTGATATAATTTTGTTTCATTTCATCACATTTCTAGTATATAGCTTTTCTCAATAAACATCTGTTCTGATCTCTTCTTTGATGAGAGAATGCCGAAGTCTGATAGTAATGGTCCTTACTTCCTGAGCCAAAGTGATAACCCTGCAGTTGTACTGGTCAATCCACCACTTGATGGTAACAATTATCATTCATGGAGCAGATCTATGCGGATTGCCTTAGGAGCAAAGAACAAGCTCCGGATGATCTTGAATCCAGAATCTTTTCCTGAAGAAAATAATGAAGATTATGAAGCCTGGCACACTTGTAACCTAATGATCCAGTCATGGATACTCAATTCATGCTCCAAAGAAATCGCCCCCTGCATCCTTTATGCAGATACTACTGCTGATATGTGCAAAATCCTTCGAGACAGATATTGTCAAGGCAACTTTCCAAGAATATTTGAGCTACAAAAGGAGATATACTCAACTACTCAAGGTAATCTTTCGATCCACAAACTACTACAACAAACTTGATTCACTATGGAAGGAATTGCATCAGTACAACCCCATTCCCACTTGTTCTTGTGGTGTTATGAAGTCTTGCACTTGCAACTGTTTAAGCACTTTGAGTATACAAGAAGAGCAGAATATGTCTATCAAGCTCTTGATGAGCCTCAATGATGTGTATGCTTCTGTCAGAGGCCAAGTTTTAATGATGAAGCCCTTTCCTGTACTAAATGACATCTACAGCCTGATAATGCAAGAAGAGAAACAAAGGAGCATCAGCCATACTACACCGGTGACAAATGATTCTATAGCCATGGCTGTTCAAAATCCAGTACAAGCTACTGAGGCCAGATTTGCCAATTATGGTTCCAGAATTCCTGCTGGCTCATACAGGGCTCCTCATACTCGAGGCCAGTCATCATACAATACAAATCAAAGGAGAGATAGTCCTATGTGTTCTTACTGTGGCAAAAGTGGACACATAAAGGACAAATGCTATAAACTTCATGGATTCCCACCAGGATAACAGTTCAAGGCTAGGCAAGGCTCAAACTTCTCAAATGTTCCTACACATATCCATTCTACAGCCCAGATGGTTACTGCCCCTCAAGAAGTCTGTGAGAATCCAAATTCATCCATTTCCCCTGACCAATATAATCATCTCCTCTCTTTAATCCAAAATCTTTCCTACTCATCTACCTTGACTCCACTTACCAATGTTGAGTCATCTTCAAAATGTTCAGGCCAAATATCAGGTAAAATTGCATATTGCTCTTACTCTGCACACTGTAACTCCGTAACAAAAACAATACCAGATGGATCTTGGATCATTGATACAGGAGCAACAGACCATATGGTGGAAGATCCTTCTCTTCTCATTAATCCCACACCTCTTAAAAACAGCTTAGTGGTTCTTCCCACTGGTGATACTTTTCCTGCAACACATATTGGTTCTGCTACGATTTTTAACACTACTATGCACTCTGTTCTCTGTGTTCCCAGTTTCAATGTCAATCTCATTTCAGTCAGTAGATTGATCACTACTACATCTTTAGGCCTAAACTTTGCTTTTGGATCTTGTTTTATCCAGGACTACAGGTTGAGGCAGAGGATTGGCCTAGCTAAAATAGATCATGGCTTGTTCCTACTTCATCCAAATCCTACAATTCCCTCACAACCAACCAGTGATGTTGCTCCTGCTTTAATTGTGCCGTGTTCTGTAGCTGTTGTTTCTGCTCAAATTTGGCCCTCTAGATTAGGCCATATTTCCCCAGCTGGAATGTCCCTAATTCCCTCTCTTCCTACTATAAAAAATGATAATAATCCTTGTTACATCTGCCCCTTAGCAAAACATCATAGGACTCCTTTCCCCACTAGTTCAATAAAATCAAAAGTTCCTTTTGAACTGATTCGTTGTGATATCTGGGGGCCGTTTTCTGTTCCAACAAATGAAGGTTTTCAGTATTTCCTTACCATTGTAGATGACTTCACTCGCATGGTTTGGGTTTGCCTCATGAAAAACAAGTCTGAAACAGAATCTCACCTTAAGCATTTTCATAAACTGGCTTCTAATCAATTTTCTGCTTCAATCAAGGCAATAAGAACATATAATGGCCCAGAATTCCTCATTCCTGATCTCTATAACCTTCATGGTATTGTACATCAAACCAGTTGTGTACATACACCACAACAAAATGGGGTAGTGGAAAGAAGACATCAAAGTCTTCTCAATATTGCTAGAGCTCTCAGATTTCAGTCTAATCTTCCTCTCTCTTTCTGGGGTGACTGCATACTCACTACAGTTCACATTTTAAACTGCACTCCTACCCCTGTCCTTCAAAATAAAAGCACATTTGAAGTTCTCTATGGACAACCTCCCAACTATGAGCTCTTGCGTGTATTTGGATGTTTATGCTTTGCATCCAATCTTATTCACCATAAACATAAATTTGATCCTAGAGCTCGTAAGTGTGTGTTCCTAGGATACTCCACCACCTCTAAAGGATATAAACTCTATGATCTTAACTCTCATTCTTATCTCATTTCTAAAGATGTAAATTTCCATGAATCATGTTTTCCCTTTTCTTCAAACTCCTCCACTCCCACTTCTACTTCTTCCACCATTTCTATCCCTAACTCAATTCCTGATTTCTCCCCATCTAGCCTTTCTGAAGCCTCCCTTCCATCTGCACCCTCTTCCTCAACTTCAAACAGTCCAGCTATTCATCCTCATACCTCAACTTCTTCATCCACCTGTGATACTTCCTCAACCTCTGTTTCACCCTTACCTCATCATACTAATAACACTCATCCACGCCGCTCTACACGTGCCAGACAAATTCCATCCCATTTAAAGCACTATGCATGCAGTAGCATTTTAGCTATGTCACATCCTTGCCTCTCCAAGCCTACTTCAGGTAAGTCTCCTCATTCTTTATCAAAATATATTTCCTATTCCAACTTTTCCACTTCTCATCAAACTTATTCCGCTGCCATATTCTCTATCCCTGAACCCAAATCCTACTATGAGGCTGCCTCTAACACTCACTGGAAAGCAGCTATGTCCACAGAAATTCAGGCCCTTGAAGCGAATAACACTTGGATTCTTACAGACCTTCCTGCAGGTAAGGTTCCCATAGGCTGCAAATGGGTTTATAAAATGAAATATCATGTTGATGGAACATTAGAGAGGTACAAGGCTCGTTTGGTAGCAAAAGGCTACACTCAGCAGGACGGCTTAGATTAAGTGATACTTTTTCTCCAGTTGCCAAACTCACAACTGTGCGCAGTCTCCTTGCCTTAGCTGCTGTCAAAGGATGGAATCTTGAGCAATTAGATGTCAATAATGCGTTTCTTCATGGAGATCTACATGAAGAAGTGTATATGAAAATTCCTGATGGCTTCAATAAAACTGGTTCAGGAAAAGTCTGCAGATTACTTAAGAGTCTATATGGTTTAAAACAAGCCAGCTGACAATGGTTTTCAAAGTTGTCTTCTGCCCTCAAGACATATGGTTTCTCCCAATCTAACTCAGACTATTCCTTGTTTACAATACACTCTGATTCTTATTCTCTCATCCTCCTTGTATATGTTGATGATATTCTCTTAGCCAGCAACAATCATGCAGAACTTCAGAGGGTCAAGAGCTTCTTAGATGAATCCTTTAAAATCAAGGATCTTGGCCGAATGAAATACTTCCTTGGATTAGAAATAGCTCGAAGCTCTCAAGGCATTTCTCTCTGCCAAAGGAAATATGTCCTTGAATTACTGGATCAAGAGGGCTACACAAAGTGCAAGCCTGCAGCTTTCCCTATGGACAGTAAACTCAAGCTGAGCACTCATGATGACAACTACTTGAGTGATCCTTCTCCATATCGGTGCTTAATAGGAAAGTTAATGTATCTTACTATCACAAGGCATGACATTACGTATGCAGTCAACACACTAGCTCAGTTCATGAGTAAACCTGGCCACTCCCACTTAAATGCGGCGCACAGAGTACTAAGATACCTAAAGGGCAGCATAGGACAAGGCCTCTTTTATTCCTCTGTATGTGATATGCGTCTTAAAGGTTTCAGTAACTCTGATTGGGCAAGTTGTATAGATACTCGGAGGTCTATTACAGGTTATTGCATGTTTTTAGGTGATTGTCTTATTTCATGGCGATCCAAGAAACAAGCCACGGTTTCTAGAAGTTCAGCAGAAGCAGAGTACAGAGCCCTGGCCTCAGCATCAGCAGAAGTCTTATGGCTCCTTAAAGTCTTCTCTGACCTTGGCCACCCCCTCACCAATGCCACTATTTTTTCAGATAGCAAGTCGGCTATATCTTTAGCAACTAATATGGTGCATCATGAACGAGCCAAGCACATCCAAATCGACTGCCACTTCATCAGGGAACATACTCAGTCTGGACTGCTCCATCTTCTGTATGTCCCTTCTTCAAACCAGCTAGCAGATATCCTCACAAAACCCTTGGGTAAAACTTCTTTTCTACATCTCATCTCCAAGTTGAGAGTTCAAAACCTGTACTCTCCACTTGCGGGGGGGTATTGTGATACTTCCTCAACCGTTCAACTACCTCAACTAACCAATGGAACAGTGCGAGCAAAACTCAACTGATCAAACTGCCTCAACTAAGGGGGTGTTTGGGATAGCTTAGCTGAAGGAGCTTATAGCTGAAAGCTGTCTCGGGAAATGAGATTGGTGTTTGGGAAATCCAGCTTATATAGCTGCTGAAAGCTATTTGGCCTCGAGATATAGAATTTTCGTAAGCTGGTATCGGGCAGCTGAAGCTGATAGCTTATAGCTTTTATAATTTTATCATATTTAATTAATACATTATATTATAATTTTATAATTATTTTTAATTAATACATTATATTATAATTTATAATATTTTTCATTCTTGATTTTAATTAATAATATTAATTATTCTTAATTTTTTCTAATTTTAATTTTAATATTTTTTTATTAAAATACTATTATATATGAGTGGAAATAAATCTTAAATTTTATTTGTGTAAAAATTCTAAATTTGTTTAATAAGTGAGAAATAAATAACATTTTCATTTTATAAGATATCACTTTATTAATTTTTTCAAATATTAATTTTTGACTTTCAGCACTTTTTGCAAACACTTACAAATTATCAAAATCAACAACTTTCAGCTACTTTCAGCCACTTTCAGCAGCTTTCAACAACTTTCAGCACTTATCGATAAGCTTCAGCTATCCCAAACACCCCCTAAATCAATGGAACAGTAACAGTGTAGCTGAATGGTTACAACCGTACATGATGGTTATGCAGTTCAGTTAGTTATACAGTTGGAAGGAAACCGTCATACATGATGGTTAAGGCAGTTATGAAAGGAAGTTATGCAGTTGCTTAGCTTAGTCATCAAGAAAAGTAGTTTAGCTTAGTTCTCAATATAAATACATCACTTGTTGTACATTGTAGATCTGAATTTTCCTTTTGATACAGTCTTAATACAAAGTTTCTTTTCATCTCCATACTTCTCTGTTCTTATTTTGATCTCATCTTGATCATTCAACAACATATTTCATGATTAAAGTCTTATATTAGTCGTAGTTTCTATAAATTACAAGAGCTTACTTGAATTCGATCAAAGGCGCTGTTTAGTAAAAATAATGGTGTCTGGATATCTTCGACCAACTTTTCAGGAAATAGACTCTGCAAAATAGTACGAATAATTTTACCGCTATAAAAAAAAATAAACAAAAATGTTTTAGTCATTAAACAAGTCTACTTACTAATTTGGATCTCATTCTTGATGTGCATGACTTGGGCAAGAAATTGGTTAAATTCTACTAGGGTAAAAAAAAACTGAAAAATTAGTAGATTAAATAAAAACAATTGTGCCGTATCGTGTAAAGGTTTTGTTTCAGTACGATTATCACACGAGAAAGATAATGATTCTTACATGAAACCTAATAACAGAATTAAAACGACAAGTCCCCTTGGGATGACGTAGTGGTGAATGTGGGTGGCCCGGGACCGATAGATCCTGGGTTCAAATCCCACTGGAACCACTATGTATTGCCTGTCACCTACGGTTAGCCTATGATGGTTGAACTCTCCTGTGTGGTTTGCAGGTTACTGTACAAGAAGCGGGTTACCCAGTGCGCACCGAAGGTAGCGGCTGCGGATACCACGAATCAAAAAAAAAAAAAAAGAATTAAAACGACGTTTCCTACGAGGAAGATTTTTTCTATAATAATTAAATAATAAAATTTAAAAGATGAGTTAGTGCAAAATATTATTATAATTTAAATTGAAATATATAAAGAAACTTACGCTCGAATAAAGAAACCTGCATCCGATACACATTTGATCCTATATGGACATTAGCTAAACGAGCTCGAAAACTATCACAATGTAGAATCGTAGCTAGTCCTCCAGCTGAGCCACCAATAATTAGGGCCTGCAAGAATTTACAAACTAAAATTCCATCAAACGTCTCAAATAAATTAAATCAAGTTTGTCGTATTAATAGTGACTAATTTTGCAAAATAATCATACATTATCTGCGCTTCCCATTCCCTTCTCTAGCAATTCATTTATTACCGTGTCAAAAATTCTTGACCCCCTTAGTTGGAGTTGGAGTTCCTGATTAACAATAAATATATTAGGGTTATACTAAAAATATAATGGAAAATGAATTCAAAATAAAGAAAATAATAAAATAACCTGATGAGTTACGGCAATATCTCCAATAAAAGACGATCCATCATAGTGGACACGCACTCTATTCCAATTATAAAAATCTGCATTTGCTAAAAATTTAATTTAAATATGGGAATTAATAGGATCTCTAAATTCAGGATGTAGTCCGGGTTCATTGGGATCCAGATAAAGAGATTCCGGATTCAAATCTGGTGGATCTTCTAAACCCGATTCATATATATTTTTTAAAACAATTAAATCATAAATTAACGAAAATTTAATTAAGTTAACTAATTCCACAATAACATTATAATCCATTTAAAAAACATTACACTCGTAAAAAAAATCATAAGACAAACACGATCGTCTAGAGTGCCAACATGATTTATCAAGTATTGGCGGTAGCCTCATCTCTTATGAAAACCTCTACCTCTCTAAGAAAAACTCAAAACCATAGTTAATTTCTATTTTTTTGGTTTTTTTCTTATTAAATGAATCATAACTTTTTATATGCCCATTTTCTTAAGTTTTAAAATAATGGATCTAGACCGGATCGATTCGGATCTCAAAACGCGAAAGCCTAAATCCAAAATCAAGGAATGGGTCTAGATCCAATTCACAACCGTTTGATCTGAATACATGGATCTAGTCCAAGATCCACGGTCATCTCTAATTAAATTGATTGTTTTATTTCTATAAAAGATCTAAATAAGGTAAGTTTAGCAATTAATTACCTGGGTTAATGTCTGGATTAGAACTAAGCATGCCACTAAAATTCATGGGTTTGATGTCTTTTGGTGCTCCCTGAAGCACCTTGCTTCGCTGTCGGAAAGTCAAATAATTGTTACACCATCCACCACCCTAAAACACAATTATCATACAAATAAGTAAAACGATTTCAAATAATATTTTGTGTAATTTTATTGAATAAGTTCAATATAAATTGGCTAATTAAATTTATGTTGAGAGCTACCATTAGATAAACTATCCAATTATTAGTTCCATCTCCTGATGCAACAACATGATGCTAACCCGCGGGGTTCCATCTATACAAACTGAGTAACATGTTAGGACGATAATTGGTGATCGATGTATTGCACCAAATAATCCTGCAAAATTAGAGAATTATATCAGTATAGTTCACAGGGTATCGAACACAGGGAACGGACGACTAGACAATTTATTTTCTACTTATCTATGGTTTTGGTTAGCAACCACGCAAGATTTGGGTTTTTAATCTAAGCTAAGAAATTGTAAAACTGAAAGAAATTGTAAAACTGAAAGAAATTATAAAAACTGAAAACTGAAAATAAACTGTATGAACTGGGCAATTGAAAGACATGTCTAGCAGAATATTCACACACACGTAATTTCAATCCTTGACACTTAATATGAATTAATCCGAAGAATCTACTAGTTATAGATTGCCATAATTAAACTGACACAACCCTCAATCCCACTTACTTAGTCGGTAACTGTCATGTTGGGCATCGAAACGGCTACTTCCCTAACCTAGCTACAACCTACGTTGTTGGGCAATCAATAGATTTAATAGCTAGACAGATTTATCGAACTAAGGGAGCCTAGTATAGGAGCCTACTCGTATGTTGGGCATCTAATAGTCTCCTATCGGTTTAATCCAATTACTCTAACGAATAATTTTGCTACTTACCTAGCCTTGTTCCACGAGAAACGATGGAAGTACTAACTTAGCTACAGACTGTGCAACCTAGGGTGATCAAGCCTAAATTACTAGTCAGATTAATTAATTCAGAATTAACCCGAAACCCTTTTGATTTATTCGAACCTAAGCCTCATGTATTGTTCACGTGTGCATTTACATTCTGTCGGACCCTAAAAAGTTTAGCTACTCATGCAGACGCTTCGGTTGAGCAACTGGGACAGTTTACATAACAGAAACTTAGACATGAATAACCTTAGATCTAGCATGAACGAAAATTAAAATAACTAAAGCACGAATTAACATAATAATTAAGCCTACGAAATGAAACTAAAACTTGAATTAAAATAGCAATGAAGTTCAAACGTAAATATTATGTTCCTACGAAAACGATTAACTACGAAATGAAATTAAAACTATAATTCAACTACGAAATTTAAAAACATAAAACGACGGAAATTAAAGATGTGTTTCTTCTTCAACTAAGCTACGGAAGTCTGTAATGGAACGGTTTGTCATCGGCGGTCTTCGGCTATGGCGGAAATGGATCGGCGGTCGGCGGCGGTTTCTCGGACGGAAGGGAGTCGTGGCGTGAATGTGTGCCGGGGTCAATGGCGGAACTAGAGGGGGGTCGGGAGGATCGACCGACCCCCGGCCGACGGAACTTCGACTAAATAGTGCATAGGATTCGTATTGCTTATAGATTATTTTAGTAAAAAATATAATTAACTATTAGCTTGTAGTGTAGTTGGTTAATGACTTTATTTTTTTTAAGAGATGTCTCATGTTCGAAACTCAATGCACTTATTTGATTTCTATTTTTAGACTTTTAAATTATTTTTTCTAGTTTTCTTTAATTTTATTACAAGTATAATTAATTCAATATACATGCATAACTCTTTCACATGTTATAAAAATGTATGTCTCTCTTTTTTCTACTAGTTATATAAGTATATTTCTCATAACAAATATAAGAAATAATATACATATTATATCTTTCATATCGTATTTGTGTTCGAACCATTTAAAACTATATTTAGCAACTCTCGATTTTTTCTCTGCCTTCGGCCACCGTTGTTCCTCTATTTCGACCCCCCAACTTCATAGCTCTAGTTCCGCCACTGCTCGGGGTTGAAGGCGTGTTCAAGGCTTGTGATTTTCGTCCTCTTCAACTTCTTATATACTCTTCATTTTCTTCCTCTCCAAGCTAGGTTAAATCTTTAATAAGGAAAGAGATTTGGATAAATAAGGAAATAATATCTTTCCTTATCTACCACAAAATATCTTCAAGATTCTTTCCTTCTCAACAAATCCGCGCCCACGTCATCAATTCTGTGCATTTTCTTCATCAAAAATCGCCAAATATTATCCTCGTCATCATGTCACGTCAACACCTAAAACCTGCATTTTTCGCCTCTGCAAGTGCATCGGTTGGCCAATTGACGCATTTTTCGGCCTGAAATTATTAAGTACGAAAACGACTCATCAATAATCAAAATTAAATACTAAAAATTTTAATATTGTGCAACAATGAGTATAAGAAGTCAAAAGTAATTCTAACTTATTAAAAAAGCAATAAAAAAGAGTCTAAAATAAAAATACAAAAACCATATTTAATTATGATATGTTCTTAGGAATTTGAAATTGAGATAGACGTTTTTTTCATGAGATCAAACTCATCAATAATTGAGTTCGTTTCAAACGATTCAGCAATTTCTCTTTCCGAGCTCATTAGTAAACAACCGCGAATGAAATCCTCTTTCATTATATTCTGCAGCCTTGTCTTCACGAGTTTCATTTTAGAAAATGCACGTTCGGAAGTTGCAGTTGAAACTGGAAGAGTCAAGATAAGTTGAATCAATCTATAGATAAAAAAAAAGTAACTTTTTTTAAGTTTTAAAAAAATTGACAAAAAAACAAATAGTAATATAAAAAAGAGAACAAACCTGTCGATCAGATAGTATTGGATTGACTTTTTGGTCTCAAACAACACTTGACATAGATCAGGAAGTGTTGAAGCTTCTTGCAAACGAGGATTTATCTTGATATCAACTTCAAAAATATGTAATTGATTCTGAAGAAGGTGCTTCTCTTGGCTTGTGAAATATGATGGATAGAATTTATCAACAAACTTTATAAGATCGGGAATATTGAAGAGTCTGTAGCCACCTCTAGGATTCAAAGCCGAGCTTAGCTTAAGCAACTCCACCGAAGCTTCATTAAGCCGCAAATTCATTTCATGCAATATGCAGTCTATAGTCCTATTGAATATGTCAATTATATAATAATGGTCATAGGTAATCGGATTTTCCTTTCTCTTATGAGCTCCCCTTGTTTCTCGAATACCATTCATGTATGGGGCATCAATATTATGTTTTTTCATAATATTATGTCTGGGACCTTTTGAAATAAGGCATTCCACCCATTTTTTCTGAAATTCTAGATGATCTCCTTTGTATTTCCCAATACATCCATCGCATTTAGAATGTGTTGTTGTTTTTCTTGAAGCAATTCACAAAGATTATCGGTCTTCCCCAATAACTCTATCATAAAGTGCAAGTTGAATACAAATTCAAATGATACCATAGCCTCATAAGCTCCATCGCCAGCTTTTTGAAGAGAGAGAACCATTATCACTTATAACCTCACCCAATACAGACAAAATAGCTTCAAACATTTCAAGTGTGTTGTAGAGAGATTTAAAATGAGAGCCCCATATTGTATCAACTGGATGTGGTATGTTTCTGATTTGATTCTTCCATTTTCCTGTTTCAAGCTCATTTCCCTCTGTTTCTTCTTCTATTTTTATAGCTCGAGCAATTTGGAGCTGGTCATGGCATTTGGAAGAAGAATCAACTACATTAGTAATCAAATTCACAATTGAAAAGAAATTTTCAATATGAATTATACTTTTTGCTATTACTACTAGTATCAATTGTAAGCGATGAGCAAAACAATGAATATAGTAAGCATATGGGCACTCCTTTGTAAATAGAGCTTGTAAACCATTTCACTCTCCACGCATGTTACTTGCACCATCACACCCTTGTCCTCGAATGTTTTGTATGTCAAGATTATGATAAGATAGCACATCACATTTAGCCTTTTTCAAAGTAACGACTTTAGTATCCTCGACATGAACTATGTCAAACAACCTCTCATGGATTATGCTAGCTTGATCCGCAAACCTTAAAACAATAGCCATTTGTTCTCTTTTAGATTCATCTCGTGACTCATCTACAATAATACAGAACTTCTCTCCATTGATTTCTTCTCTTATGAGCATCTGGATCTTTCTAGCATACACTGATAAAATATCTTTCAGAATTCCATGAGGTGTATATGTGGCATTTGCAGGAGCATTTTCTAGCACGACAGAAGCTACCTCGCTATTATATGAAGCTGTGTGCTTTAAGATTTCTAAGAAATTACCACGATTATGCGACTCTGGGCGTTCATCATGACCTCTAAATGTAATTGATCGAAGAGCACACAACTTTGCCACATCAATAGACACCTGGAGTCCTAGACGATTCTTTGCAACTTGTTCCAAACTTTGTTCCTCCACCATCTTGTCAATGTGTTGTAAGGAGTTCCTTAGATTATTGCAATCAATCACAGTTGCACGATGTATAGTATTGGGACTATCTCCTTGATGAGTTCGGAAAGCACAATTTTTTCCATCCACTTTCCTCCAAGATCGAAAACCATGAATAACAAAGACATTTGAACCCGAAATGGCGGATGGCTCGGCGAAGAGAAAACATTTTAAGCAAAATGCTGCATCTTTTCTAGGAGAGTACTCCAACCAATCTGAAAATGATTTGTACCAAGAAGAGAGAAACTTTCTGTTTCGTTTATCTACTCTTCCGGTTGGAATCGGTTGATAGGGACCCATTGATAGATACTCCCTTCTAATTTCATTTCTCTTGTCCACCGGATAATGCCACATCATCTTCCGTTTGCCAGGGTCATGTTCTACACCATTACTGTTTTCCCCGTCATTAGTTCTTGGGACTTTAGTTGGAGGAGATTCATTGGAATCACTATCTGTATCTTCTTCAGTGACATTTACACTTTCAAGGCTATTCAAATTGAGTGGACTAGCCTCTTTAGTGTTAATTGAGAGAACTAGCCTCTTCAGCTTTTTTCTTGAAGTAAAAATCAAATTTCTTCATACTTCAATTAGTACCTAATTCAATCAAAAAGATCAAACCGAGACACTCCGACATAGAATCAATTAAATACAAGTCAACCAACAATGACACGCCAATAAGGCATCAACAATAATACAATACATTATCAAATAAGACAAAACATTGCGCTTGTAGCCACGAATTTGTATAAATCTGCAAAGAATAATAAAAAGTTGGTTGTTATTTAAATATCACACTAAATCAAATAATTAATACTCCCTCCGTCCCATTATTTATTTTCCATTGGGATTGGACACGGTAATTAAGATGGTGAAGGTAAAGGTGTAAAGTTGTGGTGTAAAAGTATAAAGGGGTAGGGTCCACTTGCTTAGATTGATTATGATCCACTCATTTATTTCCTTATTTGGTATGGGACATAAATAATAGGACAACCAAAAAAGGCAAATGGAATATTAATAATGGGAAGGATGGAGTATATATATTAATTGAGAGTTAAATGTACCTTTTGGGCTTGTGGCTTTGCAGCTGTTGTCGGCCACTATAACAACTACAAATTGGACTTGTGGTTGTGGAACAGCCGCAAGTTTTCTCCTTCCCCTTCTCTCTACTCGCTGACTTGAAGAAATGGCGGTCAAACAGATGTCTTCTCTCTCGCCCGACTTGAAGAGATGGCGGCGAACGGAAAGCCTTCTCTTTCGCGCCGACTCGAAGAGCTGGCGGCGAATGGGGAGGCGACCAGCGGCAGCCGATGTCCTATTTCAAGGTTCTCTCACGCCGGTTTGAAAAGATGGCGGCGAACGACGTTCAATTTCAGGGTTAGATGGCTGCGAATAATGTTCAATTTTAGGGTTCTCGTCGTTCAATTATAATCTAATTGATTTCTTTCGATTGCTTTCAAAAGATTTTGGGATAATATTTCCAATTGTATTTTCTTTCCTATTAGATCTAGGGTAAAAAGGCAAATACGAAAATTGGGTGGGGGCGAATTCACAAAATACTTGAGAATTAAATTTTCTCTGAATTAAAGGGGCTAAAATGCAAAGCGGATCTTCTTGCTCATTTATGGTGGACCACTCGGTGGTCCACCAATCACACAGCGCCACGCGTGTATTGATGGACATATTAGCATTTTAAAAATATTTGAATTATAAAAGGGTGGCCCATCAATGCACGTGTGGCGCCGCATGATTGGTGGCCACCAAGTGATCCACCATAAATAGGTTAGGTGATCTTTTGCCGCTAAAATGGTACTGCACTGAAGTGGGGGGGGTCGCACCCGCCCGCCTTCTATCGGCCTCTAATCTCTTTTGATCCTTGAAAAACGAAATCCACAATGTACATATGAAACCCTTATATACCATACCATAAGTTTAGCTATTTAATTTGTAGGTGTACATGTGTACCAAATATCGCAAGTTGAAAAATAATATCATGAAAATACCCATAACAAGAAAAATAAAAATAAAAAAGCTAAGATGAAAACTATCCTAGCCTCTTAACATTAAAGTAGCAACCGCCACCCAAGATATATTGAAACAGATGGGAAAATTAATGAAGTTGGATCTGTATAGTGGAGACAAATCATGAAAGTAGAAAATAACGACAAATCAGTTTTGGTGTTTAGAGATGTCTTCGATGCTTGAATTCCAGTCCAAAAGATATGCAGAATATGCGTGCGGAGCAATTTGCGTGGGGAGTTGAATTTCAAGTGTTTCCTTCGTGTTCTTCATAATCTTCACATTAATTTCGTTATATATGTAGGGAGTGGATAAATTAGGAACCTCGCATAATGAATATATGTTTTATGCATAACTCTTATATTTTTTTAATAAAAAAACATGTAATTTTACATTAGTATAATCCTTATATGTTTATGTAGAAGGACAAAAATATAAAGTTACAGATTTTTTTTACAAAAAAAATATGAATTATGCATAAAATATATACTGATTGTGTATATGAGTTCCTACTAGATCCACACTCTATATAAAAGTATATGTAAATGCATGATATGGGAGGCGGTAACGACCTTCAAGCCCCAACCCCCTCCTCCGGTTGAGACGGTGCGGATCTTCTGTCCTAGAAATTTGTGTCTTAATGATGGCCCATGGGCAATGGCTATTTCAACTAGAAAACGGTATGGTCATATGATTAGGATTTAGGGTTTTTATATGGTCGTCTGATTTTATTGTTTGGCTATTTCAACTAGAAAACGGTATGGTCATATGATTAGGATTTAGGGTTTTTATATGGTCGTCTGATTTTATTGTTGAAATAGTCGTAGGACACCATTAGGGTATCGATTTTTGGGACAGAAGATCCATGATCCCCACCGCCCCTAGACCTAGTATTGCATCCCAATGCATATATGCAATACTCAAATTTAAATCTTTACAATGGTAAAGAACTTTAATTTTGAATCTAATCACGTCAATATTAATTGAAGATAAAATATTATCCTTCTCTTGGTCAAATAAATTATAAATACATGAAAATACAATATCAACGAAAACTTTGTTGATATAAAAAAATGATGGAAATAGTGTATCCTATTATTAAGATATTTAATAATACGTGTTCAAGATTTTGTTTCTCATGGGGCAAATCGCTATTAGGAGTTGATATAAATATTAGGGAGAAGGGCAAAAATATACATTTAGATTTATGTAAATGCAAAAATGTACTCATATTGTCCTAAATACAAAACTATACATATGTAAAAATGTAAAATTCCAAAACTATACATATTTCTATTAAATGCAAAAATGTACACATATTTTTGATGTACCACACGTTACTCTTTTTAATAGTAAGACTTTACTCTCTTCGTCTCTCATTGAACTATATACAATCTTGTGTTTTCTATTTTTAATTCTTTCACGATTTACAATTTCGATCATATTTAATCTATTTAACCCCAAAAAAGTAAATAAACTAGACTAATTAATAATTATTAGAACGTAATAGATTTAAAGTAAAAATTAATAACCAAAACTGTCCACGAACAATAAGAATATATGTTGCGGATCACTTGTCCCAACTATGAAAATGTAACAAATCATATGTTTCTATAAGCTAAATTAAACTACAACATTTTATGATCAAAATATATGGAATTTCTAACTTTTAGTGAAGGATTATATCATATCATGAATTGACAATATAATGGTAAAGAATCACATTCCACACATCAGGAACTCCCGGTAAACACCAATGCACACAATCCGCATACTCTTTAGGGTCCATCTCTTTAGGTTTAGCTATCTTATATCTCTTGTTAATCGATGTATGAGCATCTTTTCTATGATCCGACAAATGCGTTATGTTCAAGTACTCGACGTGCAGCCCTCTCGTCTCGAGCCTCCGCAACACCGACTCCGCCGTGCGCATCATCTCGCGATTCGTCTCCACTCCCCAATAGTCATCCTTTAGGGCCGGCTCCGTCTCGTTGTAGCATTGCTTCCCATCCCACGTCTCTCCGCTATGATACCGAGTAAGTGAGAAGGCGTAACATGAAAACGTAATAGAGAAATCGAAGTATCTAATTACTTGTAGTGGTAGGGGGAGAGGCTCATGAAGAAGAGCTTTGTCTTGGTCCGGTTGATGTTGATTTCGAGCCAATCCGACCACGTGTTCAAGCACATTTCGTAGAGGCGAGGGTTTTTGTCTACAACTTTGTGGATTGCGTTAGGGCTGTCGAATGATCCCCATCTGAAATGTCATTAACATGTGTGGGGTTAATTATGATGTGAGAGAGAGGAAGAGAGAGAGAGAGAGAGAGAGAGAGAGAGAGAGAGAGAGAGAGAGAGAGAGAGAGAGAGTACTTACAAGAGGGTCATGTTTGGTTTGACCCACCACATGAAGTTGTCGAAGATGAGTATGTCTGCATCGGTCCAAACCCTAGCATGCTTCTCGATTGAATTAATTCTCATAATGATTTCATTTCTTATGGTGTGATTGTATGGATCGTCGGTGTTGGATTCCACTAGCAACGGCGACCAATAGAACTCGATCGTTGCATCATACTCCTACAAAAAGAATCAAGAAAATCTGGTAGAACAAGTTTTTTTCTTGGATTTTAAGGGAGATCTAAAGAATCATAAGGAAAAAATAAAAAATATCACATGTAATTTATTTTAATAAATGGGTGAAAGAGTATGGAGCTTCTGAAATTCATAGTTAAATTGTGCGTTAACAGCAAAGTACTTTATATTTTATTTTTGCCCTTTTTCACAAAAACAACTACTTACAGTTGCATTAAAGACGAACAAATTATCATTCCGGACTACGGATTTTAAGGACGATTTATATAGAGATGATTCGATCAAGCAAAGCAGCGACGTCCATTGGTTCCTATTCAAAGAATCCCCCACAAATACAACCCTTTTCCCCATAATTTTCTCCATCAATTTTGTCCCGTTGAACCTGCAATTGAAACAATCATATTCAATAATCGAAAATAGTTTGAAAATGTAGGAAATTATGAGAGAAAGCGACTCAAACTCAAAACCTCGGAAGGTCGCAACCGTGAGGCTTCCAGATCCAGTGCTGATACCTCAGATCCTTTCTACCATACTTGTGGCAGGCGTAGTCGGGCTTCATGAAGGAGCACTGTGCCTCCTCGTACAAAGGGTACGACTCCTTGTCGAAAACCCATCTGCCTGAATAGAAGTCGCACCTTGACTCACCATCATCATCACCACCACTGCTCTCCTTTTCCTCGTACACTATTTGCTTTTTCTTGCCTTGTTCGTTTGGCGCTGTAATATTTTCCTTCTTGAGCTTTTGATCTTCGAGAATGCAGCCCCTTTTAAGTATTACTCGAGGATTTTCTATGAGATGAAGAGCAATGGTGATGAGAGTTAAGACGATGAGACCAGCTAGGTACGAGGAGTTGATCCATCTCATGTTTTTCTTTGTCTCGAAAATCATTTTGGTTGTGGGGTTTTTTTTTTCCTGCCAGCAATCGTGTTAAAGTAGTTGTCGAATATTGAATATTTCACATTTTTTAGTACGAAAATCATTTTCTTAAAGATTATATCTTCCCAACTTCTCCATCTGTCAATTTTGTAATGAATTACGATTGTGTGCTACTTTAGTCTAATACTACTAAATTCATTTGATTTGCTACCATATTTTTGAAGTTTTCTATTGTTGTTATCAAAACATGTTATGGGGGCATTAATAAGAGCTTATCTTACACCTCGCCAAATATACACCAATCTACTTATACTAAAATCCTGCCAAAATTCGATTTTTCTATGTAATTTTTGAATTTTTTGATACTAGCCCCTTCAAAATTCAACACTTCGATTAATTTTCTATCAAAATTCAAATCTCACCTCCTCTCTCTAGTAATTTAGGATCCACCCATGTCGATCTAGTAACAAACCATGCATATTTATATTAGCAAGTATATGTGTGTATATATATACACACACATATAGGTGTAGGTTGCAATGAGAACTGCTTATCTTGTAGGAATTTGGAATGAATATGGGTCGTTAGATCGAGGCAAGCTAAGGTTGAGATTGTATCTTCACTTAAATGTTAGGCACTACGCTTTCTGTATAAAATGATTGCACAAAGGAAAAAATAGTAAATTTATTTTTGGGATATAATTTTAATAATACGGTTTTGATATAGATAAAACCCTGGCTGATGATGAACCAGGTCATATCATATATTTAGGATCTAGAGTCAATTGTCCCTAATGGTTCTCGCTTCAGGATGTCACCGTACACCTCCTGCCTGACAAACAAGAATCAGTATCCGTCCTTATTTCTAATAGATATTGATCTCCTTCCTATGGACACCACGGTCCTCGACTGACGCAACGCTAACCTCTCATAAGTAGGACTCAATTACTTATGACTGAGTCAAAGCAGTACGAGGTATTCACGCCAATTTTGAACTGGAGTCAACAACCAAATCTTCTCCAGCAAATCATCTTGTGATACGTTGACATATGCAATGTTCGGGGAACAGTAGTCAACTGTGCTTTTAACCATTGCAGTTGAAGGCAAACGATGTTGCAGCTTTAATTCGAATTCTATCTGTTGCCTCAACCCTAGCTCACCTACCGTAGTAGATCTCACTCTAACGGGTCTATTTAAGAAGAAGATTATATATATGAAGAACCTTGGATCAAACAAGGTTACAGAACTATTGCATATCCTTAAGTCTTAAAGAATTCAAGCTCTCATTCTTACTAAGACTCTTATTATTAGTTGTGTCTATATCTTGAAGCTCAAAAGTTACAAGAATTGCTAAGCCATAATCCTCATACTTGCTCAATTGAGAAGGTCCAAAATCTTGTAAGGACCTCTCTTGTTAGAGAAATCAAACTCAAACCCAACTTAGAAGTGTTGAAGAGTTTGTAGTGTTTGTTGGAATCTTTGTGGAAGTCAAAATAGACGACGACGAAGAAGACGTGTAACAGAACTCGGCCAAGTTTTGTTATAAGGGATATCCCTGACTGTGTCAAGAAGAGTGGACGTAAGAGTTATCTCCGAACCACTATAAATCGTGTGCATACTTACCGCTTTATCTTGTTGCTTTCTGATATCATTTAATTCAGTACTCATAAATCGTTTTACACACGAAAATAAGTTTTTCAAGCAAGAAGAAAGGGTTTCAATTTGAGAATACTGCCCGACCAAAATTTCCACCTGTTCTAATATAAAAAGTGCAAGATAACAAAAATACCCTTTGTGCAATTTTTTACACTATAAGTGCAACGTCTGCTTTTAAGTGAAATAATGATCTAGACCATAGGATTGCTCAATCAAAAGGTCGTATTTCACTCTTAATTCCAACAAGATGTTTGTTATCATTTGAACTCCTAATATAAAATGCCAGATTACAAAAAATATAATAATTATGCATGGTTCTTAGTTCCCACGTTAAATGTGGGTTCTTACGTTATATGAAGTGGAATATGTATTAACCTACATTTAACGTGAGAATTAGGAACTATGCATAATCCTGTACTCCCTCCGTCCCACTTCAATTGTCCAATTTCTTTTTGGCATGATGATTAAGAAAGTTGTTGATTGTGAGTGAATAAGTGATAAAGTAGTGGTGTCCACTAAATTTATAGAGTACTCTAAAAAGGAATATTGGATAATTGGAGTGGGATGGAGGGAGTATTTTTTATGCAAAAAACATGTAACTTTACATTATGCATAAAACATATGCTCCCTCTGTCTCATTGATTTTGCACCATTTCCTAAAATGAAAATAAATGAGTGTACCACAATTATCTAAAACAAATTCAACCCCACTATTTTACACATTTACATACACTATCTTAAAAATCATGCCAAACCCAATGGTACAAGATCAATAGGACGGAGGGAATATGTTTTATGTAGAGGGGTAAAAGTGTAAGATTACAATGTTTTTTTTTACATAAAACATATAAGGATTATGCATAGTTCATGATTCTCACATTAAATCTAAGTTTTAACCAGATCCACGCCTCTATATATTTATATAGATATTAAGGGAAATATCGTATTAGTTTTTAACAATCTAGTTTATAATAGAATTTTTTTTATTTTCTTATCATAAAACATATTTTTTTTAGTATATTTACACATACATGACCGTCTTCTTAGAATTATACAGCGGTTGAAATGTTTTTTTTATTATAGCCGACGGTTATAATTAACAGTTGCAGATTTTTCATCATTAAAAAAAAATTGTGGAGCCAATTGAGTGAGATTAGCAAAGCATAGTAAAAGAAAATTGAGTGTAGCCCAATTAAATTTCCGCCTCATTTGATTACGCAATGGTTATATCTCAACCGAAGAAAACCCAGTGCGGTCGATTCATAATTGGATTTTGGGTTTCCGCTAACTACTTCGGAAGGCGATGCTAAGGTGCTCTTTCTTGCCTCCTCGGCTCAGGTATCTCCACTTCTCATAAAACTTATACCATATCTCTTCACGCACTCACTCACAAAACTGGCGCTGCTAGCGCTTAGGAACTCTGCTTCTTAAGAATATTCATGATTGCATTTTAGTGAATTTTTCTTACTAAAGAACGGGGTGGGGGTGGGGGTGGGGGTGGATGCAGTTTCGTACTCAACCATATACACATAATGAAGAACTATTATGTTCCTCTGAGGGGGCAACGTTTCGCTTATTTTATTTTTTGTGCATTAGCTTGGGTTTAGTGATGTTTTCGTTGGGCACTTTTATATCTGATGGAAATTAATGCAAGTGAAATTTGTGTTCTATGTGATCTTTTTCAAGTTAAGTTTCTTGTGGAGGTTATCGATTTGTTTAAATGCTGAATAAGGAATCTTTGTGGTGGTTTAAGATTGGTTAGATTTGTTAGCCTTCTCTCTACTGTTTGATTGAAGTTGGGTTTCTTTTATCTGCAGTGTAGCTTGTTACAGCAAGATGAGCACAGCTCCCGGACCTATATGTAGGAAGTTTGTTCCAGTCGAGCAGGGTGAAGTTACTTCAATCAGTAAACCTGATGGTGTGTGTATTACTTCTCCTTCCATAGGATACTTTTTTTTTAATCTTTTTTCTCTTATTATACTTTTCTTCATAGTCCTTTTAGTGGGATTACATAACCGATTGCCTTCTGCTTGATATGACAGGCTTCAAATTCCGTCTTGTATCTTATAATATTTTGGCACAGGTATATAGATATTATATATGTTGCTTATTGTATTGGGTGAACCGGTTATGTTTGCTAATTCTCTATGTTTTTGTCATTTATATGATGGGATTCTGGTAGAGTAGATTTAAATGTCTCCTGCATTTGATTCCATAACTTAGCAACTGAAATTTTCATGAAACAGATAAGGCATCGGTGTTGGTTGCGACATAAAGATTTCTTTTTGAGGCAACACCCTACTTAACTATTTGATTGGATGTATGCAAATGAATTTGTTATCTAATTGCGGTCGTGCGCTCCTTTAGTTCAAGTATTTGGCTGCCCCAACTCTTCTTATATATGTAGGAATTAGGGTATCTCCTTTTGATAAATATGAGTCTCGTATTTGATTCCCTTTCTTGGGTCCTTATATAAAAGCTGAGATGGATCAAGAATTAATAATCTGGATGTTTTCTTCTCGTAGTACACTGTTATTCTTGTTTTTTCTCTATATTTCCGGTATAAATAGAGAAAATTCATTCTTCTGCCTAGTGATTTCACCTACGACCTCTCTGAAAAAATGCATTGCAGTGTAATAGATCAACTGAATAACCATGCTTTATTTTTACTGGACATGTGAAGCATTCACTGAATCACTGGTTAAAAAATGCTGACTAGAGTCTCGTTTGTTGTATTTCTTATGTTCTCTGCTTTCAATCAGAACGGATAAACTCATCAATGCCACTGGAGTTTACAGCTTGTTAATTTCCTTGCACTACTATGCCGTTTTTCTCTATGTATATTTTTTTTTCTGGTACAATTATCTTCATTAGTTAATTGTCACTTTCAGGCATTCGTGAAAAGTTCTTATTTTCCACACTCACCGGGACCTAGTCTGAAGTATGTATTCCAACAAATCTTATGTCTTTTAACTCTTTCTCCATAAATATTTGTTTGTATTGTACTATCGTCATGTTTTGATTGTTTCTGATGATTTATGTGCCAGTTAACTGGATCAGGAAACATCCAGCACGTCCTTCTTTGCTTGTATTATAAGTTTGACTTCTAAAACTATATGCATCCTACTTTCAGTATTTTGAACCTAAGATTCATGTTTTATAGAAGCATTACTTTTGTAGGTTGCTCCTTTCATTCGTTAATACTGCCTGCCTCAATTGTTTTAATGCTTCATAGCTAAAAAAATGTTGTTGATAGTGTTTTTGCTCTAGTCAAAATTTTCAGCTGTGGCATTTAATTTATGTTTTACGAAAAAGGAACAGTATAGTTGAAGAACAACTATATGTAAAAGTCACAGTTCACGTTCTCTTACTTTCCATGCAGAGCTTTTCAGTTGCAGCAGATAAGCATTTTTCCGTCTTACTCAGGATTTTCTCACATTTTGTGTTCTCTTTACAGAGTGTCTTTTCTAGAATCCATGTCTGTCTTTGCCTTAGAATATACATCTAATAAGTTAATGTATAGGTGGAAAGCTCGTTCACAGGCCATTCTCTCAGTTCTTAAGGGCCTTGAGGCAGATTTTCTTTGTCTACAGGTGTTCATCGTAATCCAAACTTTTAATATTCTGTTCATCCTTCTTTGCTGTTCTTCATTTAAAGAATTGCTTTCCATACATATCAGGAAGTAGATGAGTATGATACCTTTTATAAAAACAATATGGAGAGCCTTGGCTATTCAAGTATCTATATTCAAAGAAGTGGGAGAAAACGAGATGGATGCGGGATTTTCTATAAACAGGACAAGTATGCTAGCTCATTTTTTCCCCCTTTTAGTTTTACATCCACTCAGGATAGGGCTGATGCTTGAAGTCTTTTTAAAATAGCAAGTACGCATTTTTAAATTATTTATGTCAAATTTTGTAATCCGGGTCAAGCTTATATTAACGTTTGCCATTGTTAACATAAATTTGAAACCAATGTTCAGGCATACAGTGGACAATTAGTTCTTTAGATGAACATTTAGTTCACATAACTCACAAGTCTTTTGCCACATTTCTTATACTGTCCTAATGCGTTGATCTTAAAATTTTCTCTGTTATTCTGATTAGTGCAGAATTGGTTATAGAAGAGAAAATTGATTACAATGATTTGGTGGCTACAGTTGAAGGTGGAGAAATCTCAACCTTGGCTAATGGTGACAAGCCGCTAGTTGGTGTTGATAAAAAGGAGCCAAAAGCTGGTAACTTTCTAAAAAATCTGCATGCTTTTTGTCTTTCTACTCTTTCCTCATAGATTCCACTTTATTCTTGTTATGTTAACAGTTGGTTGACTCTTGCTTGTCCTGAGTTAGTTGATTGTTCTTATTTCTTACTATGCTCCTCTTGGAATGACTAATTGATTGCATTCTTTTATTATCAATTTCTGCACTTGGGAGTTTCTTTTGGCATGGATTCTTTGGTCCTTGTCACTGTTTGAAGCCATATGCATTCAAGGAAAATCTGAATTTGAATTTGTCTTGTGGAAACAATTGACAAAAACTGTACATCTTTATGGCCGTACTTCCTTCACATATGTAGATGACAAAAACTGTAAAATCACTACAACATATAATAAACAATTATATATAATAATATTTAATTGATAAGAAATTGATATTGAATAAAAAATCAAAAAGTTGGTGTAGATGAACCAAAACTCAATCAGTTGATGAAGTTGCGCACTTGCTTTCTTGAAAGAAAAACTTGGAAAGAATTATCTCTATTGGTTGGATGATGCATCATTTCTATGGTTCCTTTTCACAGTTTGCAAACTTTTTGGCAGTTCATTCGCTTCTCCACAATCTTAATTCTTAGGTCTTAAAAGTTATCCGATTACATACGTGCTGTTCAACAAATTCTACCCTTTAGTATTTCCTTTTCAGGTTCAGAAAAAGAGAGTCAATCAGATCGTGGAGATCCTAATGATCCCCGCGTAAGATTAAAGCGTGATTGTGTAGGAACTATGGCTGCTTTTAGACTTAAGGACCCTACATGCCACCATGTTATTATTGCGAACACTCATATATACTGGTTAGTCGGCATGTCCTTTTACCAAAAAAGATACTTCTCCAGGATGATACTTGTGAATAATTCCCCTTCTAATTCGAACTTCTATATATCCTTACCCTTTTAACAAATGTTGTGCTGGGGTTCATATGTGATGCAGGGATCCAGAATGGGCTGATGTGAAAATTGCACAGGCTAAGTACTTGTTATCACGTCTAGCAGATTTCAAGATGCTAGTATCGAAAAAGTTTGACTGCTCGCCCTCCATAATTGTCGCTGGGGATTTCAACTCAGTCCCTGGAGATCAGGTACAATTATTGATATATACTTTCTTTTTCAAGAATCTTCACGACTCCCAGCTAGTTAGATGAAGTATCCTTGATTGTAAACTCTCTGAATCATCCTTCTCATCAGTAATGTGATCACAGAAAATAAGATTTAATTTGAGTCCACCAAGATGACTTTGAAAGTTCCTTCATGATTGGTTCTACTCCGTAAAATAAAGATCAGTTGTTCAATGGTAAAAATGTTTCAACTATTTCAGGTGTATGAATACCTAGTCTCCGGCACCAATCCGATGGGGCCAGAGACCGCAGATGATATCCCGATTCCATTGTCAAGTGTGTATGCATTCGCAAGAGGGGAGCCGGAGTTCACAAACTGCACCCCTGGCTTTACAGGCACTCTTGACTACATCTTTTTCTCGTCGGAAGGTATGAAACCAGTTAGCTATCTTGAGCTTCCCGGAGCAGAATCCACTGAAGTGAGCGGCGGCTTGCCAAATTACTCCCATCCCAGCGATCACCTTCCCATTGGGGCTGAGTTTGAAGTTGAGGCATAGAGAGACAGCTTTTGGAGAGTAGTAGAATACATTGTGAATTTATCTTTTCTTGAAAGAGTTTGTGAGTCTCTTAATTATCTCTTCTTTTATATTTGCTAATTTATTGTATCCTTGATTGATCTGGAGATTCTTGATTTTAACTCTTGTTGTTAATGATAAAGGTAACCTGCAATTTCACTTTTCAATGTGCGTTACAAATTTTGCTCGTGTTTTGTAAACTAGATATAAGTTTGAAGGTAAAAAAATAATTCTAGAGCACTTATTTCCTTTCAAGTCTTTTCAAGTGTTTAGCATAATAATTGGGATATTCATTAAGTTTTAACGCATAACGTATTGTAAACTAGTTAAGCTTTTTCTTTTTTAGGTTTCCTAAATTTATAAATATGTAAACGACATCGTTTAGCTTCTTTAAAAAATAAAACCCAAAATCTCAAAATCGCCGTCGTTCAATTGGTCCAATTCGCAGTTTTAACTATCACATATTTCATTACTATTTCGATTTCAGTTAGCAGGACAACAAATTTCGATATAGTAAGATTTCCAATTCTGTCTTTTTTTTTCTCCTTTTTACCTTTCAATTTATTGAGATTCTTGAATTTATAACGGCATTGATGGGGAGGGAATTATATAATTCATTTGCAGTTTCTTGTTCTGTTAATTGGATTGAGTTTTGTGTTTTACGTGGTTTGGGGCATCTGATCCATGATATGTTTAAGCTTTTGATTTGGTACTCTGATGTTTATGGAGGAACCCTTGATGTGACGAAAGAAAAACAATGGAATGCAGCACAATTTACAGCATCAATTGCGTAAAGAAAACATAAATTATTCGAGGAGTAGTTAGCAGATGATAATTCAAGGAACTAAGGGGTGTTTGCAAACGTTGAATAAGTTGAAGTTGGTTAAGGGGTGTTTGCAATAGCTTAAACTTTTTTTAAGTGCTTAAATTAAGGAGAAATTGGTAAAAGTGGCTTATTAGAGAATTTAGGATGGGTGTGCAAAAACTGCTTAAAAGAAGAAAAAATTGAAAAAATAATGTTTGCAAAATTTATACTGTAGTAGCTTATTTTGTGATTTATAAGTAAAATGTCAAATCATAACTTATCCGAAATTATAAATATGTCATTAAGTTGGAGAAGTTGATAAAAACCAACTTAACCAATTTAAGTTGTTAAAAACACCAAAAAACAGTTTTTCCTTAAATTAAACTATAAGTTAAATAATTTAAGCTTTTGCAAACACCCACTAAGTTGGTTTTAACCAATTTCTCCAACTTAATGGCATATTTGTAATTTCGGATAAGTTATGATTTGACATCTTACTTATAAATCTCAAAATAAGCTACTACAGTATAAATTTTGCAAACACTATTTTTTCAACTTTTTTTTTCTTTTAAGTAGTTTTTGCAAACACACCCCAAATTCTCTAATAAGCCACTTTTACCCACTTCTCCTTAATTTAAGTACTTTTAGTGGACTTTCTTGATGTGGTAAGTCTGAACATATAGAGTTTCTAGAGCATGGCGAAAGACAAAGTCTTTGGTCGCATATGCATCTTAATTTCTCCAGAGTAACTTGCTTTGCAATGGATTTTTCATATGGTTCAGATCACTTGCTATAAAAGTTGAAATTCCTTAGGGTTTGGTGGAAGAATCTTGACTTGTGAATTTGTGTTAGATTTCTTGTTACTAATACCTCTTACAAACCTCTCACTTCAACTCCTTGAATTGTTCAATCTATGGGGATACTAGTTCATCTATTTCTAGGCAGGTTTTTAGGTTGTATTTAGATCAGTAGTTACCCTTTTGTTCGTGATCAATATGCGGTTTCTTTTTTCACTTGAAGGAAAGTGGAGTAGAGGATTCATGAAATAAGACTGGGAATCAGGGTTGTTTGCTTGTTTATATACTTGTCAAATGTGCTTGTAGTACGACATACATTAGAACCAATATATCTTTACCAAGGCTGTCTTCCTTTGCTGCTGCTCGGAATCTTTTGGAATTACTTGTGAAATCTCACATAATTTTACTTTCATCATTCTTTTAACAGATGATTGATGATCAAGGCTTAGGCTTTATTGCCAACTTCCTGGGTATTTTCATATTTGCTCTGGTGATTGCTTACCATTACGTCACGGTTGACTCAAAATATGAGGGCAAACTGAGGATTCTTCTCTTACTACAATGCATAGATTGCGAGATTGTTGGTTAAATTGAGATGCATATGATTTACTACTTTCTCT
This sequence comes from Lavandula angustifolia, assembly GCA_028984105.1. NCBI lineage: Eukaryota > Viridiplantae > Streptophyta > Magnoliopsida > Lamiales > Lamiaceae > Lavandula > Lavandula angustifolia. Next base: position 28,417,498 of record CM054807.1, read on the forward strand.
AACACAAGATTATCCTTACTTTTGAAATCAGAGAGACTTTTTTTTGATTTCTTGCTCTAGTGGCCATCCTTATTCAAATTACAGTTTGTGCTATTTCTTCTGCAAGGGGGCTTGTTCCTCCCTATCTTTATTAATTTACATTTTAGAATATTTATACCCCCAACCCCACCCCCCAATATTGTAGATTTCCCCTTTCCTAATTTTAAATCTTAATTCCGTTCATGCTTGCATATACACTTTGAAAAAACTCACATTTTTATCATCCAGATAATTACATTAGCAATTCACACACAAAAATCTCCCTTATCTTCAAGAATCATATTATCATCATACAATTTATTTTGTTTTGGGGCTGGCAGCCACAGCAGCAGTTCTTCGCCCAACCCCATTCTGCCTCCTTCCTTCTGCAGCACAGCCCGCATTCCAGCCCCTGTTGAGAAACGGGCCAATAACCCTGACTAACAACCACATCACTCAAATTCTGCAGATTTTCAAGAGTCTCAATAACGAGAGGCATTTTGGGCCTGTCCTTTGCGTTCAAACTGACGCAGTGATGGGCTAGAAGGCCCATTTCTCTGGCCCCTCTAACGGAGTAGTGGCCCGCAAGTTTGGGTTCCATTATAAAGTGCAATCTGCGGCTGCTTGTGAGATAGGGGCGGGCAAACTCCACCAGATCTTGCTCGTGTTGGGCCCGGCTTCTGTCCATCGCTTTTCTCCCCGAAGCTGTAGATGTCACTCTTTGTAGTTAGGTGACCTGAACCAAAAATAATTATTATATATATTAAATAAATACAGATTATTTAGTCTTTAGCTTTTGATGTAACAAATAGTATAAATTCAAATTACCGGTGTTAACGTATTCAGGAGCGGCGTAGCCGTAGGTCCCCAGCACACGAGTGCTGACGTGGGTGTCTGATCCCTCCGGTCCCATTTTTGCCAGTCTGAAATCGGATAATTTAGCATTGAATTCCTGCCAAAATAATACATATATCTCAATATTTATTGTATCATACTTTTTTTTTTTTTTAAATTGACATAATTTTAATTCTTTGTTTTATTTTGAAATATAAGGAGTATAAAATAAATAATTTCCGCGTCTAGTAATATATTGGAAGCCTTTTGAATAAATGATTTTCCAAGCTGCCAGGTGGCATGAACTCATATACAAGAAGCATGTCTTCGCAGTGGGAATCTTCTGCCCCAGTGAGTATCCCAATACATGTCCCACCAATAAAGTGGGGACATGTGTGATGTTGTGATAAAAAGGTGGTCCATCAATGCACGCGTGACATCGTGTGATTGGTGGGCCACCTAGTGGTCCACCAAAAACTAGCGCAGAGGATCCCTGGCCTGTCTTCGTCCTTACAACAGTAGACAACCAACTTAACCAGATTTGGATGCCTCAGCTGCCCAAGAAATATCACCTCCGCCTTCAAACAAATCCTCATAGTTGTTAATTGGTGTTATTGAGCTTTCTCAGTATTATTAATGATTCATTTAATTGCTAATCCAATTAGAACACAAATTAAGTTATAATAGTCAGGCGCAAATAATAATCTTACGTAATTCAGCTTTTGCATGTTGTTTTCTGCATCTTGTAGTATAACAATGACAACAAAACAAGCATAGCCTACCAATATGCGCAACTTCGACAATAAATAAGACAAAATATTTCAATAAATACATCAACTGCCAAAAACTATTCAACAAGTTAAACTATATTTTATAGAATTTACTCTTGATATCTAACGCATTTTAGAAGGAAAATAATCTTGCATAAGGCAGAACTAGACGAGACATATATAAAAGACTACATATTTGAATTCCACTAACGTCTCTTAGTTTTTTTTTTTTTTTTGATTCGTGGAACCCGCAGTCGCTAACCATAGGTGACAAACAACACATAATGGTTCCAATGGGATTTGAACCCAGGACCTATCGATCCCGGGCCACCCATCTTCACCACTACGTCATCCCAAGGAGACACTAACGTCTCTTAGTTGATCCTACAACATATAGTTAGCCTAGTATAATTTACACGTATATTATATATATATATATATATATATATATATATATATACACATATGAGTGAGTACATCTCGATTGGATCATATATACAGCATAAGGACTACACGAGACATCAATTTAATTTAAATAAATATTAGAAAAAGCTAGTATATTCTATTTAGTATAACAAATCGAGAGAAAATTTAAAAGATTAAATAACGCATTGTTGGTGTTTATGGACGAGAGTTTATGATTATAATTTTTATTTTTATCAATTTTGTAAGGAGGAGGCCATCTAATGCTAAATTTCTTAATTAGTTATATGATTCTTATCTTCTAGGCATTTATTGCATAACCTTTTCTTTCGTGACAACATTTTCTCTAGACTGTAGACACACATATTATTGTATTCTAAATTGTGCATATACGATATCTGCATAATAATTATAATTGTAACATATAATGATACAAATTGTAGAATTATACACTTTTTTCAATGACGAATGTGAATACACTTTACTGATAGTTGATTAGATTTATAAGAGTAGTAAATTTTAATATATTTAATTTTTTCAAACTACTTTCTAGAACTAGAAGTCAAGTCAAGCTCAGCAATCCTTTGATTTTCTTTCTCATTGTGTTATTAACATGTGAACAGTAGGAACATGTGAAGGTCATGTAGATATGAGGAAGAATATATTTAAAATAACACCGTCCATATATAATCAATATAACTTATAATTTTCCTATATATTAATGCATAACTTATTATTTATCTTTATTTTTAAATAATGAAAAATCTACATACGTTTCCCAAATTACACACTCAATTAATTTAGTAGCTCCTACTTGCATCTGATTAGAAATTAATACTTGTACATGGGAGCAGTTAGAATGATGAGGTCATAAGTGATGCCCATGGGTGCACTGCTCCTGCTCCACCATAACAAGTTAACAACCAATCCAATGATCCAATTCTTCTAATTATGCCCAATAAATATAAGCACTAATCCACCATTGAAAAGAGGCCCTTGATAGTGAAGTCACAATTTATTTTATAAGCTTCAACGATTTGGTTACTGATGATCTGTCGTAAATTTGGGCTCGAAATCTAGATTTCTTATTCGAACATCATGTATAGTTTCGTCGTTTGATATGAGATGATATTATTACCACAAATGAAATTTAAACCAAGTATGAGGACTAACAACTCAAGAAAATAGATATTTTCATGTATGTAACGTATATACACAACACAGAGCACAGATATACACAAACAAGGCCAAATACGTATGACTACATAGCTCAAACTACAGCTGCAAAAGAACCAAACACAAATTGCCAAAATAACTACAGGTTGAGATCAATAGATATTCATCTTCCCATGACTGTTCTCCGAACTAAATATTTCTGCACTCGGTGATGCTCGCGGATACTGTTTCAGCTCGTTCAATATCGACTCTCCCCCATCACTAATGCTACCAGAATGGGGTGTAATCGCCATTTCCTCAAGTGTCGTAGCTGAAGCTAATAGATACTTCACAAATTCCATCTCAGCTTCGATCCCAGAAAACAGTTGCATCTTCACAGTCTTGAGATGAGCCAGAGACTCCGAACTTGTCTGTGATCTGAGAAAGTCTGCCACAGCATCCACCACGTCGAACGTAAAAGCCTGGAGATGATAAAGAATGATCTACTTAATCTAATATCCAGTTATGAAAGGGTATTTTGGAAAGAGCAAATCTTGGTTGCAACTTACAGTGATTTTAAGGCGTTGGAGATTTGGGCAGCTTCTGATGAAACAAATGGCACATGAAGACTCTTGGATCTTCTCGAAGTACATGTCCGAAAGGTGAAGATTTTTCAACATATTCAAATGGATGGGCAGTCTATTTGGTGCACCATGCTCCACAAGATCCTGCATATACATGTGATAAATTTCAGTTCCAAACTGCACCTCCTAAAGCCACAATATATCAATTATACTTGAAACATAGATTTGTCGTTAACGACAAGTTTCTTACCTCCAGCACATAAGCTTGTAACTGCAAGTCTTCAAGGGCAGGCAGAGAACTAAGGGATTTCACCAAATCTAAGGAAAACCGGTTGCCCCTTTTGAATTCCATGGATGAAAAGGTTAATTTAATCTCTTTCAGAACAGGGCAGTTCTTGAAAGAAACCAACTTGAATACACCATTGAACTCAAAATATTTCAACTTGGGGCCAGTTAATTCGAGGCAATTGAAGCTTGTGCAATGAATCAATCTCAGTTTTTCAACTGCAGGGCACGAAGCGATGAAACTCCCAAATGATTCAGGCAAAAGGACAACACTTTGCAGTTCGAGGTTCACGAGCTTGCTGAATCCCTTGAACCCCGGAATAGGATCAAATGCACAGTTACAGAGCTTTAAATTTCTCAGATGCTGGAAACTAAGCAGATGCGAACTCAACTTATGTGCCTCTCCTCTCGACACGTGGAGAGTCAATTCTTGCAGAGTGTCATTTGGCAGCAAACGGATCCATTGATCAATATCTGGGTTGCTTTTGAGATCAGGGACTTGAAGAACAAATTTTAATAAGGGCCCCTTGTGAAGTTTCAATATTTGGTAAATCAGAGGCTCCAGTTTGTGGCCTCCCAGGAACATTTGGTCGAACCAAAAATCGAACACAATATCCGGACACAAGACCCATTTGTACCTCCATTCCCTGGACAAAATGCTCGTCCTTACCACATCTCGCAGAGGCAAACATCCAAGAATGTTTTCAATTATGTTATTGGGCATATTGGTGAAGAAATCAGCCTCAGCTACCACAACACTGTTCATCCTGACAAAACTGAAACAAAATACAAGAAAAGAAACAGTTCAGTATACAAGCATAAACATACATACAAGAAATTTTGAAATATATCTAAAACAACCCAAAGAACTGCCAACTTCATGTTTTCCCAGAAAAGGTTTTCTTACAATGATAACCAGCAACAATGTTCTTATGTCGTAGAAAGAGAGAGACAATCATTTGCTACTGAAATAACCACAATTTTGCATAAATGCTTACTGTCTGAATGACGGAAAAAGGTAGATTCAACTAACCATTTACTTTAGGGAAAACTGTTGATTTAACAATTGATGGACAAGACACATTGTATAAAGGACTCTTACGGTAAGTAAGAGCGTAAGACTAACAACATTGCACAAACCAGGAAAAAGATGCTCAAGAATTTCAACTTTTATAAATATACTATGCTTTCTTCTGTTTCACATACCAGGGGTTAGTAAAAAAATAATCTTCCTTTTCTTGACCGTCACCCATTCTTTAAGAAAGTAAATGTAGGTTTGAAAATATCAACTTTAGCTAAATGCAAGAATACACACAAGAGAGAGGCCACATTTATGTATAATCTAATGTAGCGTCATTATAGAATTATTACCAGTGCCCCCAATTGTGGCCTAAAATTTAAAGAGAGAAAGAAATTGAAAAAGGTAAAGAGTTTTCTCCATGAAAATGCCCCTTTATCAGTTATCACGCTGCAATTTCAGCTGATTCTTTGTTGTTAGGCAGAGGAACAGGTTAAAATATCAAATACCAGCTATTTATCTTGAAGAAAAACGGCATCGAGTAGTTCAAAGAGACATGTACTCCTATTCAGAAAAGTCGGCCAACTTAACACGTCTCACACCGCCATTTCCCGGGGCCGGGGCCGGGGCCGGCCGACGTTGCGTCTTTCATTTAGCAAGGATGATTTATTACGAAACACCAGATCAAGGTCATTCCGCGCATTAGGTATATGTTAAAAGAAAAAAGTTTGCTCGCCGGCACCGGGTCTGCCGCCGCCGTCGATGAAATCGCAAAACTAAGATCATTATTTCTGCCGCTCTAGTCGACTACTTTAACTAAAACGGATTAGGACGACATTCCCTTGAGAAAAATATGAAATCCATTCTACCCCCACTTAAAATTTGAAAATCGCAACAACGACTCAATCACACAAGATCCAATACTTCCCTGTTCAAACTACAATAGACAATTAGATAAAGAGATCCAGAAGTCAATACCTGAAGAATCAATTGATCTTCCTTCTCGGATGAATTTGCGCAGGAATTACTTTGAGAGAACAGTTAAATCGAGAAAGGAGGCAATGAAAAAGAAAGAGTTTTGTTTGTATCGAAAGGAAAAGGGAGAGGAATGCGATTGAAGTTGACAAAAGCGTATAAGAAGCAGGGCAGGTGAAGTGGGGCCCCTCCCTCCCTTTGCGGTTCTCCGAGTCAGCTCTTGATAAGCTCGAGGATTGTCAATTGCACCAATTGTTTTTCATTATCTTTCGCTTACGACGTGGATCCGCCTGCAATTATGATACGTGCCAATTACTTACCTTATTTTCTCTAGAAAATAATTTCATTTTTAGGCCCATTTAAAAATCAGTTTCAGTAAGTATTTATAACAAAAAATAATTTCATGTTTAGGGGTTGTTTATTAATGAATTCAAGTAAGACAATAGTAAATGTTAATGATAATGGTTTGAGTCATACCTTTAGAAGTGTTTGGTATTTAGTATTTACCGGATAGTAAGTGTGAAAACATTTCATGATGTTTGGATACATTTATATCCAATGTGGATAAAACTAATTTTTACGTAGTGTGGAAAATAGGAAAAAAAAAAAAAAGATTCAACTGAGTGGATACCATTGAAATGTATACATAAACTCCATATCTGTTGTTAGGACTTATTTTGCACACTTATTTTTAACATGAAATCAAATAAATTATTGAGACGAGAAGGTACCTAATCGATCCTCTATCTATCTCCATTAGGGTATTTCATTTTTAAGAAAGAGAGACAAATCATGATCTCATTAGTTTAATGTAGGTGGGAAGCATGAATAATTGCAAAGTATGTCGAAAAGTGGGACCTCGATTATTCGATAATAATAAATCCAAAAAGATCCGACAAGCGAAGAAAGTTACCAGTAATAGAGAGAGTAAGCAAAATTCAACACTCTCTCAAGCCTCAAGTAAGTTAGAAGCATCACAGTGAGTTATCAGAGGTAGATGTCTCACAAGATGAAGAGCTGTCCTGCTGCAATTGCCTCATTTCTTCATAAGCCCACTCAAGACCAGGGCAGTAGTGGACGGGCGGATTGAACCTTGTATCATTGATGTTATCCAGCAAAAACGCTCCGTTCTCCACCAGAAATCTGATTGCTTCCTTCTTTCTCTCTTTGGCTGCATTATGAAGAGGGGTCCCTGCATCAAATAACAACAAAGATGAGGTAAGATGCAAACAGACAAGATAATGGAGTGTCGAGATATGTACGCACAGCCACATGCACCCTTAGTTCGAGCATCGATGTTAGCACCACGCTCTAACAACTCATCCATCACTTTAAGATGGCCCCCTTTAGCAGCAAGATGGAGAGGGGTCACACCATGCGATTTAGGGCCCCAAGCAGCTGCATTCACGTCCATTCCTTCATTAAGAAGACGTCTAACCTGAAAAGTGATTGAAAGGGATTAAAACAATCAAACAACAACATATACATAAAAACCATGATTCAGTTCACAAAGTGCACGAATTACTTTTGGCTCTCAACATCAAAACAATAGCTTTTATCTTATCCAGACATGAAAACAACTATGAAACTACGGACTTCAAAATATGACTATGCTGATCCTAACTTTATTTTGGATAAGCATGTGATGAGACTAAAGCCATCAAATAACTAATTAACCTCTCTAACCTGAGTTGTTTGGGCACATCGGTTATCCATCATGACTAACACAACCAAACCCACATCCTTACTATATAATTCCAATCCTCCAGATGAGAGAAGCTATCAAGCTACAAAAGGTCTCATACATTGCTTTCTAATCCTCTTTTCATTCAAGAAAATAGTTGGAACTTCTACGAGGACATACTGTTGACATAGAAGCCTCTCTGTAGAAGCTAACATTTAGCTATAAATGGAATGATTCTTATCACACCATGGATAATACACTTCATAAATAACAGATAGTCTGATCTTGCCAACATTAATTCTTGAAACAGAATTATTTAAGTGTATCAATTCCTGTGGGAAAAGGCTGAAAGACACAAGTACACCGATAGAAAGCTAAATAATATATTCCTACTTTCCTAGTTCCAATGCAACATCAAATTCCAGCTGTAGTAGCTCCTCTATCGACAAAAACCGGTACCCTAATCATTTAGGAGGAGAATCATAGAACCTGGGATCTCAAAATGTTTATAGGATATCAAAATAATAGAGCAAATCAAACTCAGTCAGACACATAAGATGATAGAAATGGCCCAATATTCTTAAGAAAATTTATCATGATGAGTACAGCAATGTACCTCTTTGAGGTCACCTTTCCGGGCATAGATGTGTAGCAATGTCCAGCCTCGATCATCTCTGTCGTCTCCCGACCTAAGCATCTTCCGCCTCCTCCTAATAGATAGGACCTCAAACTCCGGCATTGTATGACTCTAGTTTTTTATAATAAAAGACAAACTCTTTGCTATATGCAGCAAGCTCACAAACTTCGATTTCCAAACTATTGCGTAACAGCTCTTCTATACTTACACCCAAAACGTATATATCTCTTATCTTCGAATTTAAGGAGAGAAAAACGTATGTGAATGCATAAACTTAGCGCGAGGAATGATTGGCCAAATTAAAGGGGGCAAAAGGATTCAAACCAGGGCCATAAACTCGAAGATTGTTGATAAGCATCACATTCAACGAAGACGCGGATCCGAATTTCATAGAAATGTTCATAATTGAAACCCTAATCCTTAGATTGATAATAAAAAAGAAACTGCTAAACAGGGATGATTGATCTCAATTCGGCGGCTGCATGTATTCAGATTTTGTATCGTGTGTGCGGAGTTTGAGAATGGGGGATCGGATTGAAACCCTATGTCAGGAACACCGAACACAGACGAACGAGGCGAAGATGGATTTTGATCGAGGCAGGAAAATAAATTAAAGAGATATTTATGGAAAAATTACATTTTCAGTCCCTTAACTTTCATCTACTTGCATGTTCAATCTTACAATTTTTTTATTACAATTGTAGTCTCATAACTTTATGAATTTGCAATTTTGATTCCGTGACTTTTAGGGTGGCGGTTTAGTGGGCGTTTGAAAAACTTTTTATAAGCTGCTTCAGCTTTAAGCTGGTGTGAGGGTATTTGGAACTTCCAGCTTAAAGTTGAGATTCTCTAAAATTACGTCGAAAATAGAGAATCAGCTCAAGCTGCTCCACCCCAGCTTCTAGCTTTCAGCTTATAACTTATGTTTTTTTCGGACCAAACTATCCCTAATAATTTTATTTAATTCCAGAACTATCTCTAACCCTAATACTTTGTGAGAATACATTTTTATCACATCCGCCGCGTCTCTTCTCTTCTCTCTCTCAATTCTTCATAAAATTTATAGAGGAATTTTTATGTATTTTGTTTGTATGATGAATTTATACAAATAAACAGTATTTAACATATAATTGTATATTATATTTATTATGATATAATTTTATAATATATATATATATATAATATTTATATTAATTTAGTATTTTATAATATTAGATTGAAATTGTAAGCAAAAAATAAATATTGAATAACAATTATTTCTGAATTTTATTATTTATTATAAATAATAATTAGTAATATTAAGGGCAAAACATACATTTCTTTTAAAAAGTAACAATAAGCTACTTCCATCAGCAGTATTCTCAAACACTATTTTCCCCACTTTCAGCAGCTTTCATCACTTATTTCCAAACACTAACTGATTTTCAAATAAGCTGCTTTCAGCAGCTTTCAACACTTATCAATAAGTTTCAGCTACTCCAAACACTCCCTTAATCATGTGACTTCTCAATACTTAAATTTTAGTGGGTATTTGGAACAGTCTATCGAAAGCTGCTTTCAGCTTTAAGCTGGTGTGGAGGTGTTTGGGACATTCAGCTTAAAACTGAGATTCTCTAAAATTGGGTCAAAATAGAGAAGCAGCTAAAGCTGCTCCACCTTAGCTTTCAGCTTCAACTTATTGCTTATGATTTTTTCGGGCCAAATTACCATTAAAAATTTTATTTAATTCCAAAAATATCTATATCCCTAATATTTGTTAGAATTCTTTTTCAACATATTAATCATGTCTCTTCCTCTCTATAGTATTATATAATATTTATATTAATTTAATATTTTATAATATTAGATTAAAATTATAAAGCAAAAAATAAATATAGATAAGAATTATTTTTGAATTTTATTTATTAATTATAAATTATAATTATTTAATAACACTAAGAGCAAAATAGACATTTATTCTAAAAAGTAACAATAAGCTACTTCTATCAGCAGTATTCCAAACACTATTTTTTCCCACTTTCAGTTGCTTTCAGCACTTATTTCCAAACACTAACTGATTTTTAAATAAGTTGCTTTCAGCTGCTTTAAACAGCTTTCAGCACTTATCAATAAGCTTCAGCTACTCCTAACACCCCTTAGTTTTGTAACTTTTAATATTGCTAAATTACTCCTGTTGTTTCTCGATATTTGTGAATTTGATTACAACCCTATCCAAATAGATTGTTTGCCCATTCAATATGCTTTATTCTAAACTTTCATATTATATTGGCGTTGTCACGAAAATGGAATTTCTTTTATTACACAATATAAATACATAAAAGAGGTTGAATGCATTTTTAATTTGCAATAGGAAACTGGTGAGCTTCTTGTAGTTATTGGGTTCAACAATTTAATCATAAAAGTTATTAACTCCAAATATATAGTAATATGGAGAAGAAAAAAAATTAGGGCTTAATATTATTTTAGATTTATAAATATATAAGTGCAAAATTTATTATTGCTAGATGTATTGCACGATAATATGCAAACTATTACTGTCACAATCCGATTTTGAGAAGAGGGTGTTTGGCGGGAATGGAATAGAAGAAGGGGCAAAGCAGGGGGAATATTACACGTTTCAATAATAATGTGATTATTTAATTGAGATATTAAATACTCCACTTAACATACTAGTCAACCGGATGTTAGAACATGTTCAAGTCTAATATAAAGGACTAAATGACAAATAGCAAAAATAAATAAAGTAACCAACGCCGTCTGTCAATAGTTGTCGTTCAACCTAAAAATATTTTTTTGAAATACTTGGGTTGACTACTAGTGGATTAGCATTTTATAAAAATACTACCTCCGTCCCATTATTAATGACAACATTTTTCGGCATGGTAAATTAAAAGAATATGTGATAAAGTAAGAGGGAGGAGAAGATAATAAAGTAGGAGAGATAAGATGAGTGTGATAATGAGATAGTAGGAGAGAGAAGATGAGTGAGATAATGAGAGTAATAATAAAGTAATAGAGTTGAGATGATAAAGTAAGAGAAAGAAATGAGTATAATAATGAGAGTAGATGAAAAAGTAGGAGAGATAAGATGATAAAGTAGGAGATATGTGATAATCTTTTACCGATTTGGACGTTGCCGCTAATAGCGGGACGTCTGAATTGGGAAAGGTCACCATTAATAATGGGACAGAGGTAGTATTTCATAAAACCGCAGTAATTCAAAGCATAACGTATAACTTAGGAGGTTTTGAAATGAAAAGAAACTCCTAAGCATACTAAATATTTTTCTTAACATTTGTGCGCACTTGCCACATTTTGAAGTTACTCTTGTGATTCAGGAACCAAGTCATCATTGGATCTACAACATTTCTCGATCCCGGAACCAAGTCGTCTTCGGATCCTTAACTTAGTTAGAATACAATGGAGATCAACCCATTGTATTACTAACAGGGGGTGTACACAATTATTGACCGACATGTAAGGTTAGAACAAGAATCTCGATCGACCATATAAGAACATTAAACTTAATTGAACGCGCATAAAATATTGCATTGGATAACATGCATTTCATTGGGCAGTAGAGCTTAATAGCTCAAGATAATTTTTACTTAGGAGTCGTTTGGTTCGACAAGGGGAAAGGAAAGGAACCAGGAAAGGGAAAGGAAAGCGCTTTCCTATTTGGTTCAGACCCTTTTTACTCTTTAGTAAATGCAAGGAGAAAAGATTTTTTATATGCATGAAATTCAACAAATAGCTTTAAAAAATAGAAACTTGGTAATATATGCAAAAATTAGAAATACAATCTTCGACATCTAAACATAAATGAAAATTAGCATGACATCCAATTAGAAATCCAAAGAGGAAAAAAAAAGTCATTACAAACCATGAACCGAAAATAAATAAAAAAAACCAACAAGTCATCATATTTTCTCCAATTCAATAACACAACAAGCACCATCACTCCTATCATTGTTGCCATCTCGTGAGGCACCAGAATCAAGTACTTCTTTGACAAAATCAACTCTGAAATCGGGAGGACATCTACAAAATAGTTTGAGTTCATTTGGTTTGGCTGTAAGAAATCTAGCCGATGCAATCACCTCCCTACGTGATATATCATCTAACTACATTAGTTTACCCAATACTTTATCAAATAAAGCATTCCTCTCTTGTCCCGTTCATCCCTCTCTTGTTCACGGATATCAACTCGAGTCCAAACACTCGCTATAGCAGAAAGATGTCCATTCATATCTTTCATGAAGTCCTTCAAGCTTTCAAAATCCGAACTAGCAGTCCCAGATGCCTTTTTCTTATGTTTCTTTGCTCTTTTCACATTCTTTGATGTTGGAGTAGAGTGGATGGATGGGCTTTTAACATCATTTTCATCATCACTTAGACTAATGCTCTCATCAATCTCTTTTTCCACATTTGTGCTCTCTTCTTTCTCTTTGTTCATATTTCGAATAACATCTTCAAACCCCTCAGCATGCTTCCAAGTTGCATAGTCTTTTCCATAAATATCAATCATAACATTCAAGTGAGGAAACAACACTCCATACAGATTTTCGCAAGAAGGATGAACCTATGAAAATTGAAACAGTTGTGAGTATATAAAAAATCAATTCAATGAATTAGTGAACAATGAAGTGAAGTTCACTTTACCTTGCAGTATTCATCATATACTGATCTTTCGACGGGTATCATATGTCTTTCGTCATCCCATTTGAATCCACTTGTTCCCAGCATTTGTAGAATAACCCTAAATTTGCTTGCAAGAGTTTTTAACCTAGAATCAATGTGAACCGACAACATGTAGTGTAGCTGATATTCTCACTTCTGCGTGAGTAGTTGATCTAGAGTTGATCTAGTGTTCAATCCTTGTTAGAGTCGATTGAAATTTAATAAACCTAGAATCAATGTGAGGATTTGCTTTCAACCCACATCCTAACATTGCTTTTCACAACTTCTTTTCTAACTGAAGCATATAGTCAGCTCTAAAACCATTCTCACATTTCCAATGAGGCTCAATAGATAACTCATGTGAAGCTTCTATGAGGGCCGTGTCCTCTTCACTAGTCCAAAAAGGCTTATTCCTACCCCTTTCTTCGCTAACACTTGTACGTATCCTAGTTAAAAGATTGAAATTTAACATAAAAAAGACAACAGACATATCATATATTATGTAATGGATATAAAAGCAACGCAAAGCAAATATATAATAAAAAAACTAGCCAAGCAGTAAACCATTCAGAAGAAGAGCGAAACAAAAATTGATCTTGAATTCCCATTAAGATAATCTCAATTTCCAACTAATATCTCCCACATTTTCCATGATCAAACAAGTCAAGAAAGTAAATTCACCTGGACGCCAAAACCTTCAAAACTGAAAAACTAAATTCAACTAATACTCCAAAATATTCATCAACACTGATCTTGAATTCCCCATTAAGATAACCGAGGAATAACCCAGAAGAACAAATCACATATGTTGCAGCAGATTAAGAAGCATAATTCAGAAGATAATCAATCCACAAGACAATAGGCAATCTCCATATGCAGGGAAAGTGATATATGATAAGATAAGCTAGTTAGTAAATAAATCCACCTCAAATACAACACAAGAGAAAGGAACAAAATAAAAGCAATATCTGCAAACACCAAGCTAAAATTTGTATCATTTTGTCAACATCTGCTACATTCTAACAACATTTATCCACAAGATGCCCATCAATACAGTATAGAAGCAGCTAATCCTCTTCTACTCATCGATACATGGCATATTTAAGCTCAACCGTGAGACGCAAGATGATAAAAGATGCAAAATGAAAATCAAAAGCGGTACTAATAACATATATGATTGAATTCATGCTAGCAATTTCTCAAAGCAATACTACTAACAGATCTTTTTCCAAAAAAAGGCCACAGTTTTCTATGTCAGAATTGCTACATGAGAACTACAAGAAATCAAGAACCAATTGGAGTAAACAATTGAAAAGATGTAGAAGTTACAATCCAATTCAAATTGAACCTGAAAAATCGATAGTTGATGCACACACAAACAACAAAAGCAAATTCTTGATTTCACATAAAATAGAATCAATATTCCCACTTAGAGATCCAACGTAGTAATCCAATTGAACCCAATTGAACAAAATCCAATTGAACCCAATTGAATCCGATTTGCACGTTTTGGGTAAGGCGACGGGAGAAGTACATATAGAGATTACATTACACAAGACGAAACCTAAAGTGTCAATGAGAGAGAAGGAATCTGCTGATTGTTGTTTTCACCAAATAAATCCTGCAAGAATGTTAGAACTCGAATTAGTATAGCAAACAGGTATCGAACATAGGGAACACAGATTTTAAACATTAAATTCCTATCAATCTAAGGGGTTGGTTAGCGACCACGCAATTTTGGGGGTTTTCTAAACTAAAGCAAGAAAGTAAACAACTCAAATAAATATTTGAATAAAAATAAGCAAAGAAATGGGTCCAGCAAGATGATTCACACACACAAGTTCGATTCTCGACACTAAAAGTGAATTAATCCCTAGAAATCAATTAGTTCTATGACGTCGTAATTAAACTGACAGGTCTCCTATTCCCCCTTAATTATTCGGTAGTCGCCATGGTGACTATTGAAACGACTACTTCTCTAAATTAGAGGCAACCTACGTTGGTGGATAATCAATAGATTTAACACCTAATCAGCCTTAAGAACTAAGGGAACCCAATTTAAGAGAATACTCGTATGGTGGACATCTAATAGTCTCCTACCAAATTAATCATATTGCTCGAAGAACAATTATGCTACTTATCTATCCATATTCCACGAGAAACGATGGAAGTACTAAATTAGCTGCGAATTAAATTAACCTAGGGTGATCAAGCCTAGATTACTAACCCAATTCAATTAACCAAGATTAATTCAGAATTTCAGTAATTAATTGTTAAGGACTAAGTCTTACGAAACCATTAATGTGTGTGCTTCACATCCTGCCAGTCCCAAAAGAATTTAGCCACGCATACTGGTCCGATTGGGTAGGCAGACGACTGTACTGGGAAGAAAATATAACATGCTTAAACTCGAAATAACTTGCACGAGAATCATAACAACTTGATGAACGGATTTAAGACACGAATTAAACTGCAATAAAACTGAATGATTAATGAGTACCGAATGATGAAATCCTGTCTCCAAATTGAAAGCAATACAAACAATCTTCTAACGATAAACTAGAATAACAGAAAGGAAGTGTTTGTTTTCTCCAATTCTAACTAAGGTGATGAACGATCGGTCTCCTTCTCTTGGCTGCTCTGTAGTATTCTGATGGTAGAAATTGAATAAAAGATGAATTATAATCTCCTGATTTTCGTCCGTCCCCTTTCTTATATACGGCTGCGCTCTTAATCCTTGTAGAACTAGGGTTTGCTTCTTAATTATGGAAAGATTTTCTAGATAAGATTATCTAAGTCTTTCCATATCTTCTCTCCCTTAATATCCCAGCCTCCATTCTTCATATTTTTATCCAAAAACGCGCCTAAAACCTCCAAAATTCGACTACAGCCTCAGATCCTCGTCACGTGTCAAATCAGCCCAAAAATTTGCAAAACAGCTCAGAAAATGCAATCCAACTGCTCAGGTGGGTGCCAAAATAGACATAATTTGCATAGTACGAATTAGACTCATCAGAATTAGGGGAGAGAGAGAGAGAGAGAGAAGGAAAAGGAGAGGAGAGGAGAGGAGAGGAAACGAAAGCTAGAGGGGAATCCAATTCCCAGGGGTGAGGAGGGTTTCAAAAAGTGGACTTTGGGGTTTCTAAAACCTCTAATTTAGATAATCGAATTCCCTTAAAACGCGAACCAAACACTTTATAAAGGAATCAAGTGGTCTGATTCCCTTTCTCTTTCCTGATTACCCCCAACCAAATGCCCCCTAAGAAAATAAAATTCACCTTGCAGTGCAATAGTTTTATTTTTATCACGATATCCGAGGCCACCGTCCTTCCTCAATGGGTCCTACAAGAAAGACCTAAATCTAGTCATGATTCAACCCTAAAAACCCTAGAATTTCTTCAAATTCCAGTTCACAAAATTTCATTCATGGGTTGGGATTCACGGCTATTTCGATTGTACAAGATTCGGTTGGTTTTTCAACAAATTCTT
Organism: Lavandula angustifolia; assembly: GCA_028984105.1. Lineage (NCBI taxonomy): Eukaryota > Viridiplantae > Streptophyta > Magnoliopsida > Lamiales > Lamiaceae > Lavandula > Lavandula angustifolia. The sequence continues at coordinate 28,434,050 of CM054807.1, forward strand.
ACAACTGCCTCGAACAATCTTTTATGTGAGGAAGATTATGCTTACAGTTTGGTATTAACCATTGGTTTAATGATTTTGAGAGGATTTGAAAATTTTGCCGAATATCGATATTTGGTTAAGGAGATAGAGTTTTAAGATCTAGTTTCAGAGTGTTCGAGCAATCACTTCGGGCTTCAATTTCGGCCAATCTCTAATGCCCCAAATCCCTCCTACACATTTAACGATAAGAAACATACTCTATGGTTAAGATAAGAGATTCATGCCTCGCAAAAACTTTTAATTCCAACACAAATTTCTTGAAAGTGCATTAGTTAATGCTATCGAGTTTGACTACTTGAGTAATGTGATCATTTCACAAACTAAGTGAAATGAATTATTTTGATATTACATGCAACACAAATTGTTTACTTGAGTAGTTTTACATAATCGTAAGTGCGTAAAATTTTAGCTATACGGATTATTTTTATTTTTCCACTTAGTTTTTTTAAAACTTTGTGGTATGATCAAGTATGTCATCAAATACTTAACCTAAGGTATGATAAATTTTGTGCATCATCTTAACAATGGGAGAAAGAGGAGTAAATGCACAACATGAAGATATTTTACTACCTATTCAAGAAGGTTTTACTTTTACCACACATTGCTACATGGCTAGGCCTCCTCCACATCATTTAAACTCTTTTAATAATCACATTACATTTAATTCACCCTGCCCTTAGTTGATTTCTTGGCCTATAAGGGGGGGGGGAGGTAATGAAAGAGGAAGAAAAAGAGAAGGAAAGGAGAGAGGGAGAGAGGGACGGAGAGAGAGAGAGAAAAAATATGAAAATCTCTGGAGAGGAGAAGTGAAAGGGAGAAGGGGAGCTAGCCATACATCCAAGTTGAAGTAATATGAGTGTTCTTCAAAGGCTTATAATCCTTTCCCTACTCTTTTCATGTTCTTGGAACACTAAGTTGTGTTGTTGGCAATTTTGGTAGAACTTTTGTTATTCTAATTCTACCATGTTTATAATCTTTGGAATTTGATGAAATTTTAAGGGAATTGACCTAAGATACTAATTTTTAAGATGAGATACATAGGTAACATGATAAATTGATGCAAGATTTCAGTGTGGAACTTTCGGACAGGAGACAGTTTCATTGCCCTATTTCTCGGCCTTTTACCTTACAGAGGTCTGAGAATCTAAACATGTTTCCTTAACAAAAGATTTGTATTAAGGTGTTGATAACATGTGGTTAAAAACACAGAGCATTTGGACGTATGAATTGAAAGTTATGACAACTACACTAACATTGTTCAAATCTACTATGGCTATGGAAATGTGTAGTAACAATGCTACAGTCTTCTTATGTCTTTGGTAAGATATTTGGCTTAGCTTCCTTCATGAAATAGTTTCAATATGAAGATATTATTCCATGTTTAAAGTTTTAGAAATTTTGAAGCATGTTGGAGCATTTTTACGGATTTTTCAAGTAAGTGTGCATAATCATTATTAAAGTTAACCGATCTCTTGTTTCGAGTCGTGAAAATGTTTGAAGATGGTATGTCCTTGATGGATCCTCTTTTGTGATGAGCATTCTGAATCTTATTGATTTTATAACATTTATAAAATTTGCGTTTTGTAAAAGATGGGCTTGAGTGTTGTTGGTACTTTATGCTGAAAGTACAATCTTTTCTAAAAATATTCAAGTTTAAAAGCCGGGCATAGTGAATCTAGACTAGTAACCTTGTTGATGTAACGAGGTTGGAAAATGAACCTTCTAAGACTAGAACTTGTCTTATAGGTCTGGTGAACAGCGAAGAAGACTAGCACAAGCTTATGCTAAGAGGTTTACTCGAGAAGTAAAGGTGGGCTTTATTTTTAAGTACTTCCACTCCATTAGTTCGCTTTTCCTTTTTGGATCGTTCCACTTCATTAGTCCACTTTCCCTTTTTAACTTAAAATAATACTCTAATATATTCAAGTGGACCCCACTACTTTATCTATTTTACACACAACAAATAACTTTCTTAATCTCCGTGCCGAAAAGAAAGTGGACTAATGGAGTGGAACGGAGGGAGTAGTTGTTTTGAGTTATTGAGCTCTACTTCTAATGAAATATTTTTAGGCGTGTTCAATTGGTTTGATGCTACTAATTAATCGATCGAAATTCTTGTGCTGACCTAACACGATAGTCGAGAATTGTACATTCTGCTAGTAATGCAGTAGGTTGGTCTCTACCGTGTGCTAACTAATGTAAATGGATTCTCTAGGTTTCGGTCTGAGACCCGATGTTAAAGGGAGACGCTTTGGGAGAGAAGGGGGAGCTTTTAGGAGTGTAATGGAGGAGAATAAAAGTGAAGTGATGGAGGAGGTTAGGGAATTTGAACAATCTTACAACTATTTATCCTTCTTGAACAAGACAAAACTCTAATGTTTTCTATGCTACAAGTGGTCTCTCTCTTCTTTACCTATCATGAATTGCAATGTGGTGAAGGAATTCCAAGCCAAACTTCAGCTAAATGAAGAGTCCTACAACCCCGTCAGCTCCTTTCATCTCCTTTTGAGTATTTGTGTAGGCGCGTGTAAATGGTTTCATGCCTCCTAAGGCTGCCCCCAATAGGTAGTTCTGTAGTTGATGTCACCCATCATCTCTCTTTAGGGTGTAGTCTCTATACTTGATTACATTTATACAAATAGGTATAATATACTACCGGGTTATGATCAAAATTTGGTGTCATGGCTTTGGTTGCAAATAACGAGAGAGGGAGGGATTGGTGAGTGAAAGATAGGGAGATAGGTATAGCTGGTGATGAAAGTTCTATAATGTGTAGATATATATTAATCTAGGGGGTGTTTGGTACATGGATTTAGAGGCCTACAAGAGGAATGACTTGGGTTTATGTTTGGTACGTAGGTTTGAGTTCTCTACTATGGGTATCAAACCCATATAGGTATGAGTTTTCTCATTCATTATTTTTACTTGGGTTAGAGAATTGAAACCTACATGGGTATCACTCCCCCAAATTTGCATCTCTAACCTTACTACAAAACTAAACAAGTTTTCTCTTCATTTCACTTCTCCGTCAATAACTCCTCCCCCATATTCAACATTGCTCCATATTGTATCTCTGTTATTTGCTCATTCCCCAAATTTGCGTCTCTAAGCTCCTCCCCCAAATTTGCATCTTTATCATTTTGCTCTATTTTTTATTTTATTTCTGCTTTTGAGTCAACTTGATCGATTTTTCTGATGTGGATTTCAATTTTCTAAAGAAGTTGACTTGCTGCATCGGAAATGGATTCCGAATCTGTTGTTATTTTTAATTGAGATGATTGTCGATTTGCGATCTGATGAAAATGAAAATCAAGAGTTTTGATGGAAATGGAATTTGATGTTTTACTTAATAAAGTGGTTGTAGCAGTAGGACACAAATGAAAATCAAGAGTTTTGTTGCACCAATGGTTGGCTTGTGTGCATGTACTGTAATCTAAGCACGATATTGAAATTCACTGTTGAATTTATTTTATTGCTTTAGAACATAAACATGTACCAAGCTTGTATTTGCAGCGTGTTTAATGGACGTATTAGAATCTTAGCTACGCTTGCTGCATCTATGACTAATATTTTAGCTATGTGTTGTCAACTCACTATTTTGTGCTCCCTCCGACCCATTGATCATGTCCTCCTTCTTTTCGGCGCAGTTATAAAGGAGAGTTGGTAGTTGTGAGTAAGTGAGTGAGTCTCACAAAAATAGAGTTGTTAGTTGTGAGTAGATAAATTGTCATTTTTGGAAGAGGACAAGATGATTGAGACAACCCAAAACGCAAAGTAAGACAAGATGAATGAGACGGATGAAGTATTGAATTAACAAGAAGCAAGTGATAACAAGAAATTACGACCGAAGAGTGACAAAAATGCTATTCATTTATAGAATTGTCAGTGAAAGTGATATAGCATGTATAAGTCAACTTTGTGTAGATAGAAAGACGTAGTACATTTTGTGTTAGACGTTGAGAGACATAGGTGGTTTGAATGACACTAGTAATATGAGTTTGATTGAAATTGTAGCAATATTTGTATACATCTTAGCACATCATCACATAAATAAGACCATTTTCGTGGATTTTTTGAGGAGTCGAGAAACAATTAGTAAACACTTCACTTTGTGTCTATTATACGTATTGAAATTGCAGAGAGTGTTGCTTAAGGCACCTGAAACAATCGACAATGGAAATGATGATGATGATGATGATAGATGGGGTTGTTTTTGAGGTAATTTACAGTTATACATTTTTCTTCTATTTAACATTAAGCATATGAAATGTCTGTTTGGTTGTTGGTATTGTAGAATTGTCTAGGCGTTATAGATGGCACCATGATTAAGGTGACCCTACCTAAAGAAGAAAGGGCATTATGTAGAACCCGGAAAGGGGATCTTTACATGAATATGCTAGGTGTTTGTGCACCTGACATGCAATTCATGTATGTGTTACCTAGTTGGGAGGGTTCAACTCATGATGGACGTGTCTTAAGAGATGCAATAAATAAACCTAATAGTTTAAAAGTTCCTGAAGGTAATACACATTAGACACGCTAACTCTTAGGTAATTAATCAAAGAATAAACTAACTGCATTTTTCTTCTATATAAGATGTTACTACTGCAACTTAAAGGGCTTTCTTGCTCCTTATCGAGGTCAAAGATATCATCTCAATCAATTTGAAGAGAGGGTGCCACAAACTGCTGAAGAATATTTCAATATGAAACAATACCAAAGTTAGAAATATTATTGAAAGAGTTTTTGGAGTACAAAAGGAAATATGGAATATTCTTGCATCTCCGTCATTTTTTCCCATTCTAACACAAGGGAGAATAGTTTTAACTTGTTGTCTACTCCATAACTTATGTAGGAGACAAGGGCTAATGCATGAAGGTGGAGATTATGATGAATACAATGATTATGCAAACTTTAATGACTCATATTCTGATGAAGAAACTCCGCAAGTCGAATATATATCACTACTATCCAATCCACTGATGAATAGATGAATTTTAGAAATTGATTAGCTCAAAAGATGTTTAATGAATGGAGGAATACTCATTTGATACATTGTACTATTGTTTATTTTACAATCTTATTTTGTAATAGTTTTTTAGATTGAACAATGAATTTGAGTGGTTTGGGATTGAGAATGTGAAACTTGTGATCTATAACATATTCAACCTCACATTTGTAGGATTACAAAATTAATTTCATATCCATTTAGGCATAAATACAATTAAACAACATATTTGGTTATTTTACTAGTTCACTAATATTGTCAAACACCTTTAAAAGGAATCGGTCATATCCATACCCATACTCATACCCATACCCAATCACACACACTACTCTCATATCCATTACAATTTCAATACTTGAATTTGTACCAAACCGCCCCTTGTCATTCATGGGAGAGAGAGAGACTAGATAGAGATTTGCATAATCATATCTCCATACGTATATTATCTTGGGATTTAGTTATCTCATTAAAAGAAATTTAATATTATAATAAATAACTCGATTTATTTCGTACTTAACCAAAGTGTAATAAGCTTTATTTATTTAGGGGTATCACAATCTCATTCAGATAGATTTCATCTTTTTTAATGGTAAATTAAACGAGAAACAACATAAATTACTCGTTATTACTTTATTAGAGTTCAACTAATATATTCTGATTTAATTTAATTACATAAACCGATTAGTATAATATAGTAGAGGAATATTAATCTCACTGATCCATGCGCATTCATTACATGTTCTATCATATATTTTTTTAATATTTTAATTTATTATGATTTTTATGATATTCAACTCCAGGCCAAAACTCGGTCTATAAAATATCTTAAAAAATTAATTTACCATGCAGATGATTAATTAGAGAAAAATAATAAGTTGATACAATGATAATCTACTTAGAGAAGATTGCTATCAAAATCGCAGTATTGAAAAGTTACAGGTTTAAATTTGAAATAGAAAAAATTATGAGACTGAAATCATAATTAATGAAAAGTTTTGGAACTAAAATTATCGCTTTAAAAATTACGAGATCAAAATTATAAATTAATAAAAACAGAACTGAAATCATAAAATAAAAATTGCGGAACTAAATCTGCAAATAGATGAAAATTACGGAACTGAAAATGCAATCTACTCAGATATTTATGCAAGCATATTTTTCAATCACAATTAAAAATATTATTATATTTAAAAATATAGAAATAATTTTTTTTAATGCGCAACCATAAAACAAGTGACCAAAATAGTAAATTCCGTCACGGAAATCGTCATTCTTCACAATGGGGGGCGTCGGTCGCACGAGAGGCGTGTCGGGTTCGCTCGTGCCGCCCCACTCCTCTGTCATTGGCTCTGACTGCCCTTTAAACTCGACCCATCTCACTCACTTTCTCCCTCTAAACCTTTTTCACTCAAATCTCTCACTCTTCTCCACTCACGTACTCGCACATAATTTTAGAGTGAGAGAGGACGAGAGGACAGGCGGTCTTTAATTTTTTTGTTGCTATTGCATAGCTTTACAGCTCAACTATCAATTTCCATGTCTCTCATTCTTTCTCTCTCTTCCCTCAGCTGAATTTGCACAGATCAAATCTGCTACTTCTGCTGCCACCTCCAGGTATTTTTGTTTGTTCTTTGAATTATTTGTTCAAGAATTGTAGTCTCATTTACAATTGAACACAGGAGATTCATTTTTTCTGCTAATAAATATCTCAAAATTTGTAAATTTTTCTAGTCCACATATTTGTTTGCTTCGCGATAACTCCTGTGGCTAGTGCTCGAAAGCTCTAAAATGCCTGTACCATGTGGTTCTGAATGTTGTACGTTACCGAGGCTCTTTTACGGTGTCGTCGTTTTCTGAATTGGGGGAATGATGATGAGTTATGGGGTTTTGGTCGGGGAACAAGTAAAGACTCGGGTTTTCTAGATTGAGCTGTTATGAATTGTAAGTTTTTGATCTTCTGCACTTTAGGAATTAGAATGTCCTTAATAGAATGCATGCTATATTTCACTTCATTCTTCCATCCTGGTAGTCATGATTTCTCTGGTCGGAACGTGGTTATGCCAGCTTAGTACCGTGGAGAAGCTAAATGGCATCACCGCCTTGGAGGAGGAAAATTACTGCAATCATGATTTTATAATTTTCCATACCATGATATAATTACTAAAATGTTGTTCTTTTTCCTGAGTTGGTGAGTGGTGACGCACATAAGATACAAGGGATAAGTTATTGAGATGGGTTATCAGTTCTTATATAGAAACTACGAATACTAGGGTTGGTAGTTTGTTGTACTCCTGCAGATGAGATCCGTAGGCAATAATCTTTTTGATGAACTGATATTACAAGTTGGTTTCATAGTAGATGAATACATTGTTTCTTATATTATTCCACTGCTTCAACAATTTCTTTGTTCCTCTAAAGTATGCTATGTTACTGTTGCAACATCATATAATTTTCTCGTGTATCCCTAGTCATGGTTCTAAGTTTTCAGAGACATAGATAGGCAACTTTTGGTAAATTGTTTGTTTGCTTGATGCACATTCTCCCAATTCCTTTTAACTTTTATATTGGTAGCACTTCACTTAAAGTTGCTGTCCGCAAGATTTCATTTTTTTTCATTATTTATCTAAATTTTCGTTCCTTTTCGACAAGGCCTAACTTTTTTTTTTTTAATTTCTCAAAGTGGCTGCTCTGTGGCATGATGATCTCAGTAGCTGCGTGGGATAAGTGTGCAACTTCACGCATCTCATGATTCATAAATCGTACTAACCTTATTATGCTTGACGTGAACTGCAATGGGCATTTTCACCCTGACTTTTCAGCAGTGGGTACTAATTACATTGCTGTATATTCTAGTGGAAGTAACTGAAGCTCTTAGTCCTGATGGTAAGCTGGAAGCTGTTTAATTTATTTGTTACCGTCCTTTTTTATTTGGTTGCCACACTAATATTTTGACAGAGTAGATCTGATGACTTTCAGATGGGCAATCTTATTTTGGATTTTGCTAAAGATACTCAGCTTTGACTAAACTGACAACTATTTTAACAAGACAGAAAAAAGAATATTTGAATGGGTTCACTAACAAAGTAGATCAAGTTTTTGTGTAATAATATATTGCCTGTCCAGGACTTTTCATAATACTCTTTTACGTTACCTTTTTCATGTTGAGATGCCTTGGGAAGTCACAATAGAGTTCCTAAGCTTACACAGCTGATTATCTAGCTTTTGAGAATAGGCAAAATTCTGGTGGGTGCCCTGTTTGGTACCATTATCTTGTGAAGTAGGGAAGCTAATACTTTGCTTCTCATTTGCAGGTCAGGCTCTTGTCAACTTCAGAACATCCATAGTCGGTTCAGATGGTGTTCTTTTACAGTGGAGACCAGAGGACGAAGATCCATGTAGATGGAAAGGAGTAAAATGTGACCCCAAATCAGGAAGGGTTATAGCCTTGTGAGTTCCTAGATGTTCAGGATGTCTTATGGTACATCTGGATATCCAACCAGACTACTGAACCAGATGATTCTCTTTTCCTATTCAGAATTAGATCTATTTGTTTGCCTGCTGGAGTGAATGCAGTAAACTTGATAAATGCTTATGTAACTTAATAATTCTTGCTTTTTATTAGCTCTTTTAGCTATCTAGTAAAATTGCATTTGATTTAAGCCCTAAACTTCATCCTACCAAATTGCTACTATACTCTTTTTTCAGAGAGATTTGCTATTATATGATATATATTTAAATTATAGTGTGACAAAATAAGTAAAATTGGAAAGTTCATTTTCTCAATGGCATTCGTTTTGTCATATTCTATTTCTATAACATACAACTCAAGTTAAGCACTGATACTAGCTTTGTTTTGAAAATAAATTTTTTTAAACTAATATCTTCAAGCAATTTCTCCCTGCTCCTTCGGATCATGTTTAGCAGTATGATCTCTATTTCTCTATTGCTTCTCACCCTTATGTTGACAATGATCTTATATGTTTCATAGTTTGCTTCATATTGTAAGTATATATGGAAATGTGATATGATAATATTGGCAGTTTCATATATATTTACTGCAAATTGTGATTTGTATATTTTTGATGGTGCAGGAGCCTCCCTAACCACAAATTGAGTGGACCCATATCACCAGATATAGGGAAGCTAGAAAGTCTGGAGTTTCTGTATGCACCTTTTGATTCTTAAATTTCACATTTTCACTAAGCCTCTTGCTGATCTACTTTTTCTATAGAGCTCTTCACAACAACAATTTATACGGGGCAATTCCTCCAGAGCTGGGGAACTGTACGCAGTTGCAGTCAGTGTAAGTAGATTGAGTGGCTCATGAGAAGATCTGATATTTCTGAATTGCTGACAACTTAATTACAATTTTAAATTGTGTCAATATGAACTTGATATTGTTGTTTTGACTTGAAGCCTTAAAAACATGACCTAATATTCTTTTTTTTTGCCTCTCATTTGTGCAAATGATGTATAGAAGAAGAAAAAAATCTTGCTATGGTGGTCATGAGAAATTCCTCAATACTGTGGTTGGAGCATGAATATGTGAGTGGCAAGTGTAAAAAGTGAGAAACAAACTAGAAAAAAAATAATTTCCTTTATGTTATTCACTGAAACCCAGGGACTAAAACATTGCTCTAGTATTCCATTTGAGTGTGCATTCAAAGTGTGCTTCAATACCATTTGCAAATAATACCTAAAATGTTCAAAATCTTGCTGAGTTAATGGTTGCCTGTTCCTTTAAGCATTTGTTAGGACTTATGTCAAAATAAGGAAGTTAACCGTATCAAAATTATGCACAGAAGTCATATTTCTCAAAATTATGCACAGAAGTCAATGTAGATTGAGTCCTGATTTTGAACATAAAAGTTCTGTTTGCGTTATTAAGTTTATACGGTTTTAAAAACTGTATTGAAATTCAAGATTTCTTGGTTGCTTGTTATACCTGAACTGTGATTTATGAACAACAGAACAAGCATAAAGGCCTAACAGATAATGTCGAATCTTTTTTTGTCTTACTCATGTTTACTAATTAGTTGTTTATTTTTCAATTATGTGTATGTTTTCTGTGTTTGGTTCATGTGTGGTGTTCTGTTATACAGGTTTTTGCAGGGGAACTACCTAAGTGGATTCATCCCTAGTGAACTGGGGAACCTTTCTCAGCTGCAAAATCTGTAAGGAACTACACTTTGAATTTCTCAATTGTCAGCTTCGTGCACAGTTGCCTTTTTATTTTAATCTCTATTGTTAGAGCATTGCAACTGAGATTCTTGATGTTGTAAAACTGTTTTCTTTTTCTACAAGAAAACCATGAGCTAAGGACGAAGCATTCTCAGTGACTGGCTAATCATATTCTTTGAAGTTCCCAATAGTGAATGAATTGATTATTATCATTACGCTTCTCATTCTTTCCTTTTGTTAATAATGAACTGAATACTTGCTCTGCTCAGCGAGTTTCATTTCATCGCTGTATATGGATCTGTATTTAGTTTATCAAATATCAGACTGTACTTCCATCTGTTCATCACTAGATTCTATGTCTTTCGAGCATTTGAACCTGGGTGCTTGATAATATACTATTACGTGTATGGTGAGAAGTCTATTTAGTATACTTGTGATTCTCTGTTCCTCAGCAAGTGGACTTCGTGTTTTTCTCCCTAAGCTAAGATTTCATCCCTTATATTGTTAATTCTTATTTTATATCTTGCAGAGATGTTTCAAGCAACTCTCTGAGTGGAAGCATTCCTGCTTCACTTGGGAAGTTAAGCCATCTTTCCAGTTTGTGAGTAACATGTTACCTTTGCGAAGTTACATTAAGCCTTTTATTGTCTTCTTGTTCTAACTCAATATTTTTATGATGTTTGAAGCAATGTATCAACAAATTTCCTGGTCGGACCAATACCATCTGATGGTGTTCTTGCAAACTTTCGAAATGATTCGTAAGTCATAAGCTTTTCGTGGGTGATGCTATGTTGTCTTCATGCTTATAATTTCTATTGCAATTTCCAGTACAATTTAATTTATTTAGAATTGCCTTTTTTGCTACAATCTTGTTCTCCGATTTTACTTATTGAACTGTTAACGATTACTGCAACATTACCAATACTTTTAAGGAAAAAAAGTGTGTGTGGGTTTTGGGGGTGGGGGGTGGGAAAGCAAAGGAGAAACAGATATTTACTTTTGAAGTCACTCCGTCAACTCTACCGCAAGTCAAATAGAAATACAGAATACAACACCTTCCGTTGTTCTCCTGTTCTTCTTTCATCTTCCATCCAGGAAGGCTCGTCTTATGTTTTGTACTGTTAATTTATTATTGATGCAGCAATTTAACCTACCAAACTGAAATGTAAATGGACACCTGCAATTGTTTTATGTATTTTAAAGGAAACCATTTCTAAAAGTGAGTATCTTTTGGAGCATCGACTCACTAAGCAGTAGCTGCTTTCAAGCACAAAGTGGCTGGTCTGTTTACAAGGATTATCAACCTTCTGATTTTCTGCTTTAATCTTGCATTTCATACATACACCAACACCAAAATTCGTTTGTTTCTTACTACTTTATGTTTACAATTTGATGATTCTCTTGGTAGCTTTCTTGGTAACCGTGAGCTGTGTGGCAAGCAAACCCAAACATGCAAGAATAATAATGGTTCGTCCGCATTCTCAGCACCTAATGGTTCAGGTAATTTATTTCACGTGGAAGACATTCTTCAAGATTAGTTTGTACCATACTACAATCTAATCAAACATCTATGTCCTCTTTCATACTTTGCATCAATTGTTTTCCAGGAGCATACTTTTACCTGATACTATTACTCGCTTCTCCCTATAATAAAGTGGATATGTGAAATTGTCATCATGCATGCCATCTACTTTCTGAAGATTTATTAGACTTTTCATTTCCTTAGCATTGTGCAGTGTGAGATGCTTTAAATTTCATTTTCGTTGAGACAAGATATAGCATCTTTTGTTTCATGAAGTTTAATACTCCCTCCGTCCCATCTCACTTGTCCACTTTCTTTTCGGCGCGGTTATTTAGGCGGGTTGGTTTTATATTTTAAAAGTGTGGGCCCATATAATTAATTAATTGATTAGAATTGGTTTGTGTGGTAAAGATGTGGGACCCATATAATTATTTAATTGTTTAGAGTTCCTTTGAGTTAGTAAGGTTCCTTATTTAGAAACTAGACAAGTGAGATGGGACAGCCCGAAAAAGAATACTGGACAAGTGTAATGGTACGGAGGGAGTATATAATTTGGACAATTAGTGCTTCTACCTAACGATTTGGTTAGAGATCCAAAGTTTCTATTCCACCTGAAATCTCACTGCAGATAGCTAATAGAAAACGAGGGGGTTATAATTATTGAATCCTTGGAACACTGTGCAAGTAGTCCTCTGGTGACATAAACCACATCTAAACACTGTTACACCTACGTGCCCTTCTTTTTTGGAACTAAGATGTTAGTTGCATTGCATATGGACTTTTTGCCTGAGCAGACTGTGATGTAGCACATTTTTATAGCACAATTGAGGCTGTGTTAAATCCTATTTTTTGCCCTTTTATTTGTTTTATCACCATCCCAATTGTATTTTTTGTCCATTTAATAAGTTATAAGCTTTGTCTTTTTTGGTGTTTTAGCCCTATTACAGGCCAAGAAGAACTCAGGCAGGCTTCTTATAAGTGCACTAGCAACAGTGGGTGCGTTGCTTCTGGTTGCACTTATGTGCTTCTGGGGTTGTTACCTGTATAAAAGACTTGGTAAAAATGACGGCAAAGGCCTTGCAGTAGATGTCAGTGGAGGTGCAGATCTGATACCAATTCGTTAAAATATATTTTACTAATTTCTTCTTGTTCTTCCTTTATTTTTTTTATATATTGTTTTAAAAATCTCCTTTTTGTTTATTCTTATTTGAGGCATGAGTTTTTTTTTTTCCTTTTTCCCTCTATCATTGCTTCAGGGGCCTCAATTGTAATGTTTCACGGAGACTTGCCATACTCTTCAAAGGATATTATTAAAAAATTGGAGAACTTAAATGAGGAGCATGTTATTGGGGCAGGAGGCTTCGGAACAGTTTATAAGCTTGCAATGGATGATGGCAATGTATTTGCTTTGAAAAGGATCGTGAATGTTAATGAGGGCTTTGATCGTTTTTTTGAAAGGGAGCTCGAAATCCTTGGCAGTATCAAACACAAATATTTGGTGAACCTTCGAGGATATTGCAATTCCCCAACTTCTAAATTATTGATATATGATTTCCTCTCAGGAGGCAGCCTGGATGAAGCTCTTCATGGTTTGTATTCTTTCATTTTGTCTTGAGATTTAGTTTTTATCTTAAAGTTTCTTAGTATCGGATTCCCTGTAAAAATCTACAAACAAAATATGCACATTTGTTTCATAGATCACATCAATTGCTCTTCCATCCATTAGAGAGTAGCAGGGGGAACTGTTTGGAGGGATTTTGACTGCTCTGAGGTTCTGCAGTTCTATTTGAGTGTCAAATTACTTAATGCGTAACTTTTGAAAAGAATATTGTGTATTTCATATTAATATAGGGGGCTTTCAGGTCTAGCCAATCATCTTAGTACAAGTTCTCATTTTTTCCATGTATGATTGGTCTGCAATTCGTGGTTTGCCATATGATTATGACAACTTATCTTTAATGCAGAGAAAGCTGAGCAACTAGATTGGGAGGCTCGTTTAAATATTACCATGGGAGCTGCTAAAGGCCTTGCATATCTTCATCATGATTGCTCCCCAAGGATTATTCACCGTGATATCAAGTCAAGCAACATTTTACTCGATGGAAATTTCAATGCTCGAGTTTCTGACTTTGGACTGGCTAAATTATTGGAGGATGAGGAATCCCACATCACAACAATTGTTGCGGGCACATTTGGGTACCTAGCTCCCGGTACGGAATATAGTTCCTCTGTATCTTTCCTTATGCCGCTTTATTTGTTTTCTATTTCTTTATGTGGCTTACAGATGATTTAATACTGAATTCTCCGACAATACTACATGAACAGAATATATGCAGAGTGGAAGAGCTACAGAAAAAACTGATGTTTATAGTTTTGGTGTTCTGGTGCTCGAGATTGTGAGTGGGAAGCGGCCGACTGACGCATCCTTCATCGAGAAGGGCCTCAACATTGTTGGATGGGTATGGATTTTCCTTCTCCCATTAAGAGCTTTAGAGAAGTCATCAGATTTGTCCTTAACTGAATTTTCATAGTTACTGAAGTTGAATACTTGAGGACTTGTATGAATGTATCACTTACTTTGTGTTGATATTAAGCTACATTTTGTTGTCCTAATTTGTTGACACGTGCATTTATGTATACTCCGCAGTTAAATTTCTTAGTTTCGGAAAACAGACAACGCGAGATAGTCGATCCTCACTGTGAAGGAGTGCAGACAGAAAGCCTAGATGCCATTCTTGCTATAGCCATCCAGTGCGTGTCTTCTCTTCCTGAGGATCGCCCCACCATGCATAGAGTAGTTCAAGTACTCGAATCTGAGGTCAGAACACCATGTCCTAGCGACTTCTACGACTCTGACTGAGGAGGGCGTTTATTGTGGTAAGAACGATTTGAGGTATTCTTCCGTTGCAACGAGAGGCTAACTGCGGAAACAGAACACAAGCACAAACAGGCTCAGACCCTGCTTCAAAGCTATTTCCAAGTGTATTTATTAATTCTTTCAACCGAAAAGTGTGATTTGATAAAGCTCGTTGTTCGTTCTCCTCTACTGAGAGGAAGCAGTTCCAGGTTGTGTGCCTCTGCCACCTCCCCCTCGGTTTCTCTACAGTTGCATGAGTTTTTTCGATTCTGCTCGTGTTGGTTCTCTAGCTTTGTCGTAATTTCTAGTTGTACCTTGGAATGTTTCACTTTTGTATAGTATTTCCATCCAATTCATATCTCGATCACCCAACCCACAATCTCATTGTTTTATAACACCAAGCTAACAATACAATCATTCTCGTAATTTCTTGTTTATTCATTTCGTACATGAAATGTTGAAACTCTTTGCTTCTAATTACATTCTTGCATAATACTTCCATAAACTTTTGTTATATGTTCTGATAATTGTACCCAGTTTTCATTTCTGGAATATTCAAATTCATCAATTAATTCGTTATAGAGTTGTGTCCTCTATTTGTTTTTGACATAAAAAATATCCATGTACAGTTTTAACTGCAACTTAAAAATCAATCCAAGACACATAAAAAGCATAATAATGCAAGCATTGAAATCACTTCTATTTCTGTATAAACAGAAAGTTCATAACGAAATACAAGCACCAAAACAGGATGTACAGCGTAGCAATACAAGTGGATAGGGTAGATGTATAATTTGAATGCACAAGAACCCTGTTCAGGGTAGCAATACAAGTGGATGTACACCTTAAGATAGATCTTGTTTAGGGCGAAGAATCCTCTCCTGATAATTTGCTCCTTGGGACTGAATCGATCTTTTCGACATAAGCCGAGGGAAACCATCCAGCCTCACCTTTGCATTCTCCTTCTGACCATCCATTTGATGAAACCTACAAACCCAAAATAATGAACCAAAGTACTCGAGAAAACATCACGGACTGGCATTTACTCTCATCTAAAATGCTCGTACCTGTCGAACTACGACAAGATCATCAACTTCAAGATTTAATTCACCAACTGATTGAGCATCAAATGAGTGTATGACCTAAGAACAAAGATGGAAGGTTTTTTTTTTTTTCTTTCTTTTAGAAGAATACATAAAAGATTCAAAATCTGCAGATTAGCGTAATCAACGGAGAGAACATTGCAGAAACAAATGAAGTTTGAATCGAAAAGTTAAAGGAGCTACCTTTCCGATGAAATACAAATCACTTCTAGTGTCATCATCCTGACAATTTGACCTATCTGCAAAAACCCCGTCCTTAGGAAATGGAACATTTTCGTCTCTCGGTGGAACATCTGACTGTAATGAAGAAGACTCTGCTGTTTCCTCATCTAGAATCATCTAAGAATATAGCATTGATGTCATAAGGCAGGCCATGTTGATGACAAAAATGAAGCACAAACTAAAAACACAACATAAGATCAATTTTATATGTTTTGAAGAAATGCTAAAACATTCTCCTCTAAGGAAGGCATACCTCAGAGTGTAGCTTCTCCAAAATAGCAATAACATTTTGATGGTATGTTCTTTCGGCATTGACCTGTGAGCAAGTATTATGAAGATCCCACATTCAAAGATACATTAAAGCAACTAAGATATTATGATTGAACACAAATGACAAGTATGATCTTTTAAATGATTCTCTCCTCATTTATGAAATCTCCAGGATATTCTGCATCAGAGATGACGTGGTAGAGTGTCAAAAGAAATGTTTTACAATCCACCATCACCTTTCTATTAAATGATAATAGAAACAAAAGGTTGAATCTAAAGATAGATAGACAACTTATGTAAGACTCTCTCCGTCCGGCTGTTCTTGTCTTGTTACTGTTCGGCGCGGAGATTAAGAAAGTGGGTGGAGGTGTGTTAAAGTGGTGGGACCCACTTATTTAAATTGATTGTAGCCCATGAGTTAGTATCCTTTTTCAGTAATGGGACAACCCGATTTTCAAAAGAGGACTACAATAGCGGGACAAAGGGAATATATCATACCTCGAAGTGATTCGGTTAACATTCGTACAATATAGTAAACAAGTACTTAACTAGATAAGGTATCCTTTCATTTATGTACAAATCATTATTAAGCTTTAATAATAATAATAATAATGACTTCAAATCTTGCTAGTACTTAGGATATTAAAGCAATTTATTTGAGCTTACTTTACTTGAGCTTTACAAGAATCATTTAGTGTCAAAAATAAAAAGATGTGAAATAAGACTTTGAGCATTCATACCATGGTAAGAAGCTTTAGGAAAGTCGTCTCTTGTTGCTGATTCTCTACTGATGACATAGCAGCAGTAGCTTCTCTCCCAATTGCCAACATTGAAGACTTAAGTTCTGTTAACCTTTTTTCAGCAGTTTTAATCTGTAAGACCCTTTCAGCAGAAGTATCTCTTGATTTTGATTGCCGTCTTATTACTTCAGCTGCCTGAATGGGAGTTTAAACATTTATGGATTTGAATGACTGAACAGCTAACTATGAAATGAGGCTTGCGAGGAACATGAAACTGAGACCTGAATTTCAAACTCCTGACGCATTCTGTCATATTGGTGGGTTAAATGACGGGCATCTTCCAGAGGAGCACCATTAATCTGTGCACGAAGTGTCTCGGAAACCTGCAGAAAGTAATAAGATATGGTTGCTAAGAAACCGATAAGGACTAGAGGACCATTTTATTCTTTATTGTTAAAATTTGGCAATGGTTTCTAAGAAAGACATTCTTACTTGATTTTTTCGACAGCCAAATACTTTACCTGATAACCAAGTGTTCCGAGCATTTTTTCTCTATGATCTTCCATTGAAGCATGTGAGGTACCAAAATCCGCAGCAGCCTTTGCAAGCGGAGAAGCAGAATCCTGGTTCTCAATACCATACTTGCAACAATCTTCAGCCAACCTTCTAACTACACAGTAAAGCTGAACTTACCAATCCACCCGAGCACTAGTGAAACAAAGAGAATGAGGCTAGGTACCTATATCCATTTGCTTTTTGTTCATTGAAATGAATCCTTCTAATCCACGTACAATATCCCTCTGGAAATGCTGTGCAACAAAAAGCTCCTTAAATGTGACTGCTGAAGTTATGTAAGAGAATTTATTAGATTAAGAAACCATCTGCTAGGTAAAAATACATTCCTCTATGAATTTACCTTGGCAGCCCTAGTAGATTTGTACAGATTCTGCAGTTGCTGATGAAATTCGATATCGGCTTCCTCAATCATAAGCCCTCCATGACCCATCTGCCCCAGTTGTCTCAAAATCGCCTGCAGTGAAGCAGAAATATATCTTTATGATTATCTCAAAAAAAAAAAAAAAAAAAAAACTATCTCAGAACACATCTGTTTTACAACTGCTCACTTTGCTTGCCTACAGTATATGAGCGATAGCTTCAGAATAAAAGCATTAACACAAGGGAATTATTCCTTTGACCTGGATGATCATTACTTAATGAGATACAAAGGAGAAAATAAATCTCAGCCAATTGAGCTTCAGCTCACAACTTGCTCGTTCGCTCATCTTGGATCACCATCAATTAGGGAAAGATCTAGATTTTTTCATCAACTGGTGCATAGTAGGTAGACCATGTGAAAATGGCTGATAAAACCACTAGAAACCTAGTCCAACATAGTTCCCTAATTTGATCATCCAGCTCTTAACTGCCATTGCGTTCAACACCTCTAGGCTGATTTCCCCAACACTATAACTTCAAGGCACAATTTCAGCTTTTCCAAATCTTCTTGTTAACTGTTTATTTCTGTCTGAATTTCTTAAGCCCTCCACCATGCATTAAAAACTAGAAATAAAACGCCCTAACTAAGATTTTACCAATGATAAGTATTACTCATGAAGAACATACAAATAATCGCCCAAAATATCAATTAATAAATAAGAACTATCTCCGCAGAACAAGATGACTAAAACCCACAATTCTAATTATAATTATAATTATAATTATATCCAAGATCAATACTTTTTTCCATCATTAACAGAATTCAGAAAGGATAGCAAAAATAAACCTAAAAAAGTGATACCTGTTGCTGTCTGGCCACTTGCTCTCTTAATTTAGTTGCTTGCTTCTTTATTGCCTCCATATTTGCAATAACAACATCAACCACCTTCCCCCAATTATACTTTTCAAAAAGGAGTCTCTTTCTTCACTGGTCTGGTAGTAGAAGAGATGAAAGAGAAGGAAGTAGAGAGAAAATGATTGTAGTGGAGGGTGTGAATGGTGCGTTGGAACATGGAATAGTTGGATTTGTGTCGGCGAAAGCGAGAGAGTTAGAATTCAACTGCACCACTTTGCCAGCCCGACCTCGAACAAACAAAGAATTTTTATGGGCAAAAAGTTGTCTTTACGCGTCTCCTAACTTTCGCTATTTCATTCCCATCTTACACATAAGAGATTGTCATAACCTATGATCCAAACTCATACATTCATTTCGAATTTGGATTAACAGTCATATGATTCAATCAAGTAGCAACCACTTTAATGATTACAATTTTTAGTCAACAAAAAGTCTTACTTTTAGGGAATCAATCTCGCCGCCTCATTATTATTTTATTACAAACTTATAGGTATATTATATGTTAGTTTTTCAATTAGAATTCTTGGCGAACATGTTTCCAAATTTCAGCAAAAAATTGTATCGAGATATGTTAGTTAAAAATCTTAAAAAATCGGGATATCATGATTATCATCTTATCTTATTAATATTAATAATAAATTAAGCATTTATATTAAAGCGACCAAAGTACACACCTCAAATCTAAGTTAAAATAAGAAGATGCATACTTGTATGCAACGGATGTATGGTATATCCGGGTCAAAGAAGATTCGATTTTGACCCAATTAGAGCCTAATTGAATTGTATTTAAAAAAAATTTAAACCCTACTATTTCTCTCATTCTCCTCTCTCATCTCTCATCATTTTCTGCCTCATTCCGCCACTCTCTTCGCCTCCTCTCTTTGCCTCCTCTTTCTGCCGCTCTCTCTGTTGCTCTCTCCGCTCCGCTTTTTACCTCAGATCTTTGCATCGGATGTTTGAGTGTCTCCTCTCTCAGCCTCTAATCTCTTCATCTCCGCTTTCCACCTCAGATCTTCATAGCGGATGTATGATACGTCGCCGTCAGGGTAGTGCTTCACCAAATCGGTCTCTCTCTCTCTCTCTCTCTCTTTCTAACACCACACACACATAGATCTTCACAAAGTGTGTTGAATTGAAGTTAATTCGGTCATTCGAATCAAATCATTACTAAAAAATGAGTGAATATTGCTTGTGAGTACTGATGGTGGTAGTAGGATTAGCAGATTAGTTATTAGTTTACAAAATTCCTTGGTGGAATTGTGATTGTGCATTATGAAGTGGTTTCTTTCACATATTTTCAACGAATTTCGTACTGATAGATTGTAATTTCTCTTAATTGACACATTTATTCATTGTAAATGACACTTTGTTCAGAACAATTGACACTCTGAAATAAAATGACACATTTGTTCGTTGCAATTGACACATTTATTCATTGCAAATGACACTTAATGAGAACGTGACACTTTCCTCCAATACAACTGACACTTTTGTTTATTACGATTGACATTTTGAGTAACATTGTCTGGTTATTATGTTGATTATATTTTATTGACTAAACAATTGACCAGTTGGATTAAATTGACACGTTCCTTAATTTTGATTGACACTTTACTTCAGTGTGATTGACACTTTGATATAAATGACAAATTTGTTCACAATAATTGACACTCCGAGATAAATGACACACCTATTCATAGATGACACCCCTTTCATATGCAAATGACACTTTTTTTTCGAAACAAATCACATTTGTTTCAAAAATTCTTGATAGTCGATAAATAATACTATACAAATGACACTTTATTAAAAAAAATGACATTTTTGTTCCAAAGCAAATGATCTACGATTGATACTTTTTTTCAAAGCAAATGACATTTTTGTTCACTGCAAATGACACGACCGTCATTAATTAAAAATGGGAAAAAATAAAATAAAAATAAATAAAAAACATTAAAGAAACTAAAAATAATTTAAAAACATTAAATAATTTATAAAAAAAAGTATAAAAAATTAAAAAATAAAATTGAAAATAATTAAGAAGTCAAAGAGTGTTTTCGCTAAATAAGAAAATTCTAAAAAAATGAATTAAACAAAAAATGCAACTGGAAGGGGTTGAATTTGTGACATCTTGGTCAAGAAAATGAAAAATTCAACGATGGGCTATAAGCCACTATAGTAAAATAATGAACAAAATATTTACTTATTGGATCCGCGTGCGACCCGAATGTATCATACATCGGGCGTACGCAAGTTTTTGTGAAAATAGAATAAGGTCCCGTTTAGGAAAACATCTTAAATAAGTGTTTTTATGACATAAGTGCTTATGGTATAAATTGTTGGTCCCGGTATGAAATCAGGTCTATGGGGGAAAAAATACACCGAATTTCAAAATTTCAAAATAAGATCACGGAGTCAGTCTTAAGACTGAGATTGAACCCGAGTCTCACAAAGAACTTAAGCCTCAGATTAAGTGCGAGCCTGACTGAGTCTTATACAGTCAGTGCATGCGAAATAGTGTGTCATTTAACTTAGTGAGATTTCATTTTTTATTTTTATCAAAACAGTGATTATCTTGTGTTGTAGGTTATTTATCAATCTGATTGGTTCAGACCGATAGAAAACTGTGTTATTCAAAGATAGTTTATGCAGATGACTGAAAGATAAGTATGCAGAAATTAAACAAGACAACAAGTTATAGTGGTTCAAATTCACAAGATCTCACGTCCACTTTTTGCCTCTGCAAATATCCACTATATGATCTCAACACAAGCAAACTATCTCTCTATCAACCCATCAACCAATCTATCTAACACCAAACTATTAACTTATCAGCTTATGAATCCTATCAAGTAGGTAAAAGGGTTAGAGATGTGTCCAGATGAATAAGAGTATGAAACATTCTTGATTCCAAGTATGTGATATGAATGTGAAATCACTTAGATTATAGATAGAGATAATTTATATGAAAGAGCACAAGTAATATCGAAAACTAAAGGCCCTTTGTATTTATAGGTGAGCAAGATGTTCTTTGTTGTGAGATTGACTGCTTTGAAATTTCATAACCTCTCAAGAGTGACCCTTTGTATTTATAGGTGAGCAAGAATGTTTTCATTGGACAAGAATCTACTTCTCATTGGCTCCGTGCTCGTTATGGTTTTGAACATTAATTGTTTCAAGTACGTGTCACTTTCTGTAGGTCAATAAGGTACTGTTCTTCCCCTCTGAAACTAGGGCTTACACGACGTTCTACTGTGGTCAATAATGATTTGGTAGTTGAGTGTCTCCTTCACCATCATCTTTGAATTCCGCACCTAGTACCTTGTACATGAATCACCTAATTAAGACAAAGTCAGATACTAATTGAAGATCGTGTCCTGACCTGAGTTCATTCCAGCATGACTAAAACTCAACTTACTTATCTTGAACAGAACATAGCCTAATCTATATCACCTATACAGACTGGTTCATCTATCATCAAGGGGTTTGAGATCTTTCAAAACTTATTATTTTCCAACATAAGTGAATAACATAAGCATTTAAACTGAATAAGTTGTTGCGTTTGTATACATTTATATATAAGCATTTAATTAGAGAAAAAATAAAATATAGTTTAAAAAATTATTTTCAGATAGATTTGATATGAAGATCATTTATCATAAGTTTTTTTGACTTATTTTCATAAGCTATTCTTACCAACTAATGAAAATAAGCCGAAAACAACTTATTTTTAGAATAAGTTTTTTCATAAGCTCTACTAAATGCGTGTACATGTGCTTATTTTTTTAAATAAATTAAAATAATATGTTGAAAAACTCTTCAAAATGGAGTCTAATTAGGAGGCATTTGGTAAAATGATTTTAGTATTGAGCTCGAAAACAAAGGTTATTTAAAATATTTAAATTAGATATATTTTAATCAATTTTTAGAATCATATAAGCTATCAGTCCTAAAAGAATGTTCCATTTCCCCAAACAACTAACATCACCTTATAGTCATAATCATAAATAAATAAAATAATAAAATAATGGGCAGCGGGAAGTAGTCTGCTAGGCTCTTTTAGATCAGCGTGGCCAACAAATTAGGCCTGACCCGGCCTGGTATTCTGCTATGGCCCAATGCGCTCTTCAATTTCACCTCCTTTTCTTCAGCAGCAAAAAATTTGCGGTGAAGCAGATAATTTTTTCGATTTTTAGCGTATTTAGAATTTGGCTCGTCAATTCAGGAAAAGTAGTAGTGACGTACAAGGGAAATGGGAACAACAGAAGAAATTTTAACGGAGCTTCTAGGCGTTGAAATGGAGCTTCAGGATGTTCAAGGTGATTTTCAGTTTGATTTTAAACTATGATGTTTTCCTGGTGTTTCCTTTGATCATTCTTCTGTTCGGGTATTTCGCGTTATTTCTCTATACAGTTTGCATTATATTTTTGTGTTCCTTTTTAATCAACTTCCTCCGATGATGTTTTCTTCTTGTTATACTCACTATAACATTTTGAGTTTAGAACAATATTTCTCGAACATGTTGAAAAAATTGTTCTTGTTGCACATGCTCCCGTGATTCCGCGGACTTGATTTTCCCTTTTCAGTGTCTTAATCTGTCTCATGTAGGTCTGCATTTTCAGGTGTCATCATCCGTTGTAGCTAAATAGGCTTAGATTGCCTGGATTGAGTATGCATGTGCTTATGCAGTTTGTGATTTTAAGTTCTAACTTCTATGTTTTACTGCTCTCACGCAGAGCAAGTAAAGGCATTGCTCGAACAGCAAGAAAGGTTGTATGAGAGGCAATCCGAGCTTAAAGTGCTGCTCAAACATAATGAGTCATCTAAAAGCCATGGAGGAGATGAAGCTTCTGTTTCCGTTGAGAATTGTTCTGGGCCATTTGAATGGGACTCTCAAGCTGATGATGTTAGGCTAAATGTCTTTGGCATATCGTCATATCGTGCAAATCAGCGAGAGGTTGGCAATACTTATCTAAACATAAATAGAAGACTGTTATCTTCCTAAAGACAATTAGCTTGAACTTTTCGTTTTATATCAGGTTATTTCAGTTCTAAATCTATGTGCTGGTTTTTGCTTCATCTGTTTAGAGTTTCACTTTATTTCTGTTATATATTCCCTCTCTTAAATCCTTGTAAAGACTGTCTCTTTCTTTCCCGGGATAAAACCATTTTCGGCATTCAGAGAGGAGATTGCTAATTTAACAATATTATTGAGAGTAATATCTGCAGGTTCTAGTATCCTACTTGTGATCTAAGATATATTACGTACTGCATATATCTCAAACTCTGTTTCATATGAAATAAAATCACCTATTCCATTTACAGTCAATCAATTATGTGGAACAGTGAATATTTTCTAATTCAGAACCTGTCAACTTCATGGTCTCCTATAAACAGATCTTAAATGCAATCATGAGTGGAAGAGATGTTTTAGTTATCATGGCTGCTGGGGGAGGCAAGAGTTTGTGCTACCAACTTCCAGCGGTCCTTAGAGAAGGAGTGGCTCTTGTCGTCAGTCCTTTGCTGTCACTTATTCAGGATCAGGTTGTTTTCGTCGAATAGATATTTGTGGAATGGCCTAGAGTTAGGGAGTATCAGTTCTGTTTCTAACAATTGCTTCAGGTGATGGGTCTGGCTGCTCTGGGTATCAAAGGTTTCATGCTAACATCAAAAACCAACAAGGAGGATGAGAAGTTCATTTATAAAGCTATTGAAAAGGGGGAAGGAGAGCTGAAAATATTGTATGTCACTCCAGAAAAGATATCAAAAAGCAAGAGATTTATGTCAAAATTGGAGAAGTGTCATCATGCTGGTCGACTCTCTCTGATTTCCATTGATGTAAGGTTACGAGTGTCTGCTTTTTGAACTTTTCTTTTAAACAACAGATTGTCGTTTTTTCTTTAGATCTCATCTTTTTGTGTGGGGTGGAGTGGACCGGTGAAAGAGGCAATCTTGTATAAAGTTCTCTCTTCTCCTATTTAGGAGTCCTGAAATTGTGATTTGGCTTTCATTTTAATTGTTGGTATCAAGACTCAAGTAGTGGGCCTTTGAGCACCATTTTGCATATTCCTGACCTTGGAACATTAATTGAGTTCCTATGAGTATGAGGAACTAATTAGCCACTTGAATATTGGGCAGGTTATTTATAAAGTTGGGCAACTGGAAGATTGTCCATTATCATAAGTATTTGAAGAATGGAATTGCGTCCAGTCCCTCCCCCATATATTGGAAGAAAAATAAGTATTTGGACATAGATTACATTTTTTATATTATACTTCTCCATGTTAACTATGTGACAGCAGTTTCACTCTTCACTATCGATTTTCTTTTATTATTGTTCTTTCGCCCCCAATGTGGTATTGACAATAATTCACTATTTCATCTTGAAGGACTACACTTTTAGTTAATTTCTTGCTGATATCTGACACACATATTATGTCTATTCGCTTTCCAGGAGGCACATTGCTGTAGTCAATGGGGTCATGATTTTCGTCCAGACTACCGGAATCTTGGTATATTAAAGACTCAGTTTCCTGATGTTCCCATGGTTGCCTTGACCGTATGTCGTACTATTTATTTGGCATGCAACATTCACTGCAGAAATTGAAAGTTATTACTCCCTCCCTCCCATTAATATTGTCTTGTATTGCTTTACGGGCTATCCCAATAATATTGTCTTGTTTCCTTTAATGGCAAAAACACCCTACATTCAAAACTGATGTGGGCCCCTCATTACTCACTACTCACTCCACATTCTTATACACTCTCTCTCTTCAAAAGTTTATCTTTCACACGATTCCATTCCGCTACGAACTCAAAAAATTATGATTTTGAACTTTTTGGGAACTTTAGATTATTTCTTTAATTACGACATGAAAAAATCCGAAAAAAAAATCAGTGTCTCAGTTATGCCTTAATAAAATTTGGATGAATTCTCATTCCGTCCCACCAGCATTCCTTGAAAAATGTGTTAATTT
The DNA here is from genome assembly GCA_028984105.1 of Lavandula angustifolia. Classification (NCBI taxonomy): domain Eukaryota; kingdom Viridiplantae; phylum Streptophyta; class Magnoliopsida; order Lamiales; family Lamiaceae; genus Lavandula; species Lavandula angustifolia. The sequence continues at coordinate 28,459,821 of CM054807.1, forward strand.
CTTAATATCATTAAAACATATAAAATATATAACTAAATCAATTTTCTTAGTTTCCGTGCCGAAAAGAAATGGGACGGAGGGAGTACTTGTTTATATTTGATGGTTATAGCAATTGGTCTTGTTTCTAGGCCACCGCAACAAAGAAAGTACAAGAAGATCTGATTGATATGCTACATATTCCAAAATGCGTCAAGTTTGTTAGCTCGGTGAACAGGCCTAATCTCTTTTACATGGTATTGCTTTCATTCTTTCTCTTCTCCTAGTATTTTTAGGTGAACTAAATTACATCTTGATATTCACTTGTGATGTGCACCTTCAGTTTATAATAATCTAAAATGCTTCATAGGTACGAGAAAAATCATCTCTTGCAAGGTCAGTGGTTGATGAAATAACTGAGTACATACAAACATCTTATCCAAATAATGAATCGGGGATAGTATATTGCTTTTCTCGGAAAGAGTGTGAACAGGTATGTGATTTCTTTTATGTCCTGACGGGTCGATCCTGACTGCTCATGTTCATCTGTAAAAAAATGATCATTGCACTCTACTTTCTCTAAACTGCTTGGTGAGGAGCTGATGATATTTATTATTTAATTAGTGAACCTGTCTCTAGGTGTCTGTACAGGATGGCTGGGGAGCATGGGTTGGGGGCATTGGTAAATATCTGGAAGCATTTAGTTGGAATTATCTGTTGCTGCCTTTTTGTATTTTACTTTGCTTCATAGGAACTTCTAGCCCAATACATTACTCATCCGGAACTAATTTATGATCATAGTTCCTAGGGTTTATTATTTGAGATGAAGATTGGTCACAGGAACTGTATCGGTAACAGATTATGCATGTTTCTGTAATCTGAATTCTGAAAGTCATGTTTTTATTTTAGTGAACATCTTCACTGCCTACTGCTAGCATGCCACAAACAACCAGGATTGGATAAGAATATAGTTGGATAACTTCATTTTAGCAATTTTCTAAATATTTTTCCTGTCATGTGTCCTTTAGTTGTTAATTCTGCACTTTATTAATCATCCAGAAATTATAGGTTGCAAAAGAACTGCGCGACAGGGGAATCACAGCTGATTATTATCATGCAGATATGGATGTCCATGCCCGCGAGAAAGTTCATATGAGGTACTGGTTCTCAATTTTCTTGTTCATGCTAGAAGGATTGTGAAACTTTTGAGAATGCTTTTAAAAGCAATACATTTGTATTGAGTGTGTAAAAGTCTGCTGCTAGGCCTAATTTATATTGGGGTTTAGAAATTTTTATATATATTTTTTCAGATTTAGGACATTCTCATGTTGCTTAATCTAGTGCAGAAACAAGATGATGAATTGCTGCTGAATAACATAGATGGTTTGGATGTCTGTCGGTTATTACTTAGGAATCTGGACTACGAAATGAATAAGTGCTTCCAGAATCTGCTCAAGAGTCTATAGTGAGTTCTGGTGGCAGCAGGGCATACCTTTTTCCCATAGGCCTTACTTTTATTTACTTTAGTTTGGATTTTGCTGATTCAACCGCTACTGTACACCATGATGGTGGATACGCAGTGTTAGACATAACTATCCTCACGAAGAAAGTCTTAGCTGGAATTCACTATCTTAGTTGTTGAAATTGAGCATTATAAGGTCGTTTGGGATTTAGTCTTTGACACTATTTCCCAAATTCTGTCTAATCTGGTTTTCATTTATTCCGTGATATGTCTGACTTAGATGGTTTATCTTTGTGATATGATGTCATAGGTGGAGTAACAGTAAGTTGCAAGTCATTGTTGGCACGGTATGTTCAATGTTCAATATATTTCTAACTTCAACATATGTACTTTGAAACAATCAATGCAGTCTTCTTTAGAACCACTGTATTTGGTCTTTGACATACTGCAGGTGGCTTTTGGAATGGGTATCAACAAGCCAGATGGTTAGTACCTGTTTAATTTGTTTTCCTGTCGAGTTTTGGATACTCAAGTAGTCTTATATATTCTTTAAATAAATGAATGACTAAATTCAACAGATTATGGTTAAGCTTCTAGCTAGAGCGCTTTATGTATGAAGTGATTAAGTTTCCATGAAATAAGTTACGTCCTTGGTCCATAGAGAATTCAAAATCTGTAAGAAATTTAATTTACTGAATAAATTTGAATTTTTTAGCAGCATAATTTGGGCACTGCAAGTTGATATGCATACACTGGCCTTTTAAAAAAAATATGGAAGATGATAGTGGATTTGCATTTCATGCAACTTTTAATGAGAAGCTGGTTGTAGTCAGGTTTGTTGTTCATCACAGCTTAAGCAAATCAATGGAGACATATTACCAGGTTTGTGTTGAGTGAATCTAGTTTTTCCTTTGTGGTCATCCTTTCTGTGTGATTAATCATATTACTGGATAAGTGTAACTTGTCTTATTACAGGAGAGTGTAACTTGTCTTATTACAGGAGAGCGGTCGAGCAGGAAGAGATGGGCTTCCTTCTGAGTGCTTGCTCTACTTTAGGCCAGCTGACGTTCCTAGACAGGTAATTAATTAGTAATTGTTGAGTTTATTTATTTATTTATATATCCACAACATTATATATCTCATGTCAACAATTCTTCTGCAGAGCTCAATGGTATTCTATGAAAATGCAGGGCTGCAAAATCTTTATGACATCGTGCATTATTGTCTGGTATGCATATTTTAGCTGAGTAAACATCTTCCATAGAAACTGAGATTAGATAAAACTCTAGATTACCTTATATATTATTAACTTTATTTCCCATCACTATGTATTGAAGTCTTTATATATACAACTCCAATGACAACAAATTGATCAGTGAAGTGTGTATTTGGCAATTCTAATCTTTTGTTATATTCATGGCCACCTGTCTGTCTTGAGTGGATAGTAGAGTGAACAATTCCTTCAAGATACTATAAGCTAACATTTTCATTTGCCTCTAAATAAGTTATGGGTTAACTCCTACTCTGGTTTGCTTGAACCATGAGCTTGGACTTTATATTCTTCTTGTTACTTCATTGTCTTTGTTGCACTGTCAAGGTTTTAGAAAATGAAGACTTCCAAAGTTTTCATATTGCTTTCTGGATGCATAATTGTTGTTTCTGTTTTCATCACTTTTCTACAGTCTAAGCAGCAATGCAGACGGGGAGCTATCTTTAAACATTTTGCCGAGCCTTTACAAGATTGCAATGGTACAACTTGGTACTTGCTGTTGCTATTATCCGTATATCAATTGCTTTTGCCTGCAAAAGTGCCTATCTGAGTTTCTTCTCATTGTTCTCAGGGATGTGTGATAATTGTGCCTCCAATGCTGAAATCAGTGAGCTGGATGTATCTGGTATGATAAATATGGTTTTGTGATTAAACAAACTCTTATGTCCGACTTTAGTAGTTTAAGTTGAGTTATCTGATCATTCAACAGTTCAGTCTCTTTTTATTGGGAAATCTTGAAACATCCATTATTTGTTTTCTGTGTTGTAGAATTGACCAGTGTTGTATTGCTGTAGCTTCTCGTGGTTCTCTTTCCTTTTGAGTATATTTTTTGCGTGGTATGTGCTTATTGATCAGATGTTAATAAGTTCTATCCTAATGTTTATTTGGATTGCAGATCATGCAAAACTCATAGTATCAATGTTGCAAGAAATGCTAGAGAATGATCAAAGAGCAACAATGTTGCAATTGGTTGACAAGTTGAAGATCAGGAACAAGGATCTTGGTGCGTTCTTCTGCTGATATTCTTAGTATATAATGTTCCATTCATTGTCTAAAGATGACTTGCCCTAATGTCTTTAACCATGAAAATTCTGCTAACCTCTTCTCTCAATTTGGTAAGCTAATAATTTTTTTCTTATGTCTGCCTAAGTCTCCAGAAATGAGAAACTAATCAAATAATTAAAACATTATGACTTCTTAAATTGGTGAAGCTTCTAAACTTGTTCCAGGATAACCAGGAACCCCAAAAGGAGAGTTGCTGGGGAATAATTTAGGAAGAACTATTCTTAAATGATTTATTGGGAGGTGTGATGTATGTGAAATAGGACAATATGTGTATTTCTTTTGGGGGAAATAGTCGAAAAATAAAAAGTATTGGAAGAAGACAAAGAAACATTGCCAAGATATGTTTATTGGTAAAACTTATTGGATTGATATGTTGATTAAGTGCCTAGTCTTCTTTGCCTAATATCCAATGAAAGCTGGTTTTTCTTGGGTCCTCTGGCCCATCTAGACATCTATGTTCAGCAGATGATTTGTATATATATAATACTCCCTCCGTCCCATTGGAAGTGTCTTGTTTTCCATTTTGGGCGTCCCATTGGAAGCGCCTTGTTTCTAGAAAAGGCAAGAATATGTGGACAATATTTAACTATCCAAAAGTCAAACAATATACAACACACATTATCATTTTCTTAACATCCGTGCTCATTGGAAACAAGACGCTTCCAATGGGACGGAGGGAGTATATGCTTAAACATTCTATTATAAATCCACGAATACATACATTTGTCCTACATCTTGATTGATACATAGGTCCACAAATCTAGGCCACTGAGGTTTTCTTTGGACTAAATCGTACAGATCCTGTGCTAAAGAAGGAGGAACTGGAACTATTAATAGTTCAGCTTGTGGTGAATCGTGTTTTGGTAAGATTCGGCCTCCAGCTCTGTTCTTTGTTTAACAACAGTTCTCTACTGCTAAGATAGCCTTAAATATTGGATACAATAATATAGTGTATCATTAGAGCAGCAGAGCTGTCATTGTGATGTGATCTTTGACTTGTCCTTTTTCCCATCACAACTTGCTCCTCTTGTGCAGAAAGAAGAATTCCAGCACACTCCATATACCACTAATGCTTATGTGACAGTGGGGCCTTTTGCAAAGCAAGTATTGCATGGTATAAATGCCCAATGTTATTTACTTAATCTTCTCGGCGACTGTTTTATCTGCTGGCGAATGCTTTCCTCATCACTTGTGTCTCGTGCATTCTTTCATTCATATTGTATGCGACTGTTTTAAACTGCTGGTGAACATTACTGCTCCACATTATCTATGCATGAAACAAATTTGGTACCTCATAATTTGAGTATGTTAATGTTTCTTTCCGACTGTACTTGTGTCACTTGCAGGGAAGAAAAGCATTAAGCTTGAAGTTCGTTGCGGAGAGAAAAGATGCTCGACTAACTTAAAAACTAACAAGCGCAGCAGATCAAGTGGATTAGAATTCAAGCTTGATGAGCTACGGAAGGAACTTGCTTCAATTGATGGAGGGATTTTCCCTCACTCGGTTTTATCCACTCAGCAAATCCGCGTGTTGAGTGATGAGAAGCCGAAATCCATGGAAGAGGTGTGCAGTTGCTGACAACACGATTTCTTTCTAATTTCTCACTGAAACTCACATTGCTGGCTTCCTATTTTGCAGTTGGAGAAGATGATTGGGAAGCTGAAAGCTGAGAAATACGGAGAGAAGATTCTGGATGAAATCAGAGATTATGAATCCAAGAATCAGGTAGATGATAGCGCAGACAGAGCTGTTGAGAAGAAGAAAAACAAAAAGGTGGTAGTTCACATAGAGAGCAGTGAGGATGAAGCATGAAAATATAGTAGTTTTAAACTTTTAGAATCATTTATATACTTGTGCGTGCATAATGTATTCTCTTAAGACTATTGAAGACTATGGTTTTATCTCAAGGACCGTAATGAACGGACTCTGAGATACTCCCTATCTCAGTAATATCGTGTTGTATTCTCGATCGAATTGTTCTAATAATATTTTTTGAAAATAAAATAAGATGATAGTAAAAATTTGTCAGTTTGTGTATCATTTTTTTAATAAATTAATTTAAGGAGCATAAATAGAAAAGGCAATTATTAATCAAATGTTTGATAATTTGGCCGCCACCATAAGGTGTTTGGAATTGGATAGTAGTACTATATAATGGGGCCGTGCTGCATTCTGATAATCAAACCCGCATTCCAATAATATTCTTAGAAATGTCGAGGTTTGATTTGAGGTTTGTTGTTCTGGTAATGATTAACATCGTCAAATCACATGTGTGCATGCCATGGCAATGGGATCCATTTGAAGTGACTTGTGATCTCACTTGGATCAAGTTCTGGGTTTTGGTCTCTCTCTTCTTCGTCTTCGGCTTCATTTCTATCGGAATTCCGTTAAACAAGATGGGGTTTGTGAGAATCCAAATCACCAACTTCTCATCCTCTCTTGTTGCTTCTTTCTTGGCTTGTTTGCTCATCCCACAGCTTCTCTTCTGGTACGTCTATCCCATCACCTTGCTGTGGTTTCTGTGGTATGCATGGATTACGAAGGCGTTCGCAAGTTTCGTGTTGTGTGTCGGAGCTATGCTACCCGTATTGCCGGATTTAGACATATTCATCGCCGCCACGGATGGAGGTGGAGATGATGATGAGTTGCATGGAGGAGGAGGAGATGAACAAGTTGAGCTCATTTTCTAGATTAAATAAGTTTACTGGATATTTGGATGCATGATCCAAGTCTTGTCTTCTTTCCTTTTCTTCCCCTTTTTTTTTATTTTTTATTTTTTTTAAATGTATCTTATAGTTCTAGTTTATCAGCTTACTTCAAATGGAGCATGTGATATATAGTTAATTAAGCATGCTTTATCAAATAATAATACCACATTCATTTACCAAATGTAATGATTTTCTCGAACTTTAATTCACGGTAAACAACATGATGCTTAGAACTATATAAAAGAATGAGAAACATAAAATGCCAGTACAAATTAAAATAAGAGTTTTTGGATATATATAGGGAGTGATTTCCCATGTTACATTTACTTTTCTGTGCAATCCACATGTTGATATTCACAGAGTGTGTTGTGATAAGTCATCATTCTTTTACAAAAAAACATGTAATGAATTCGATCGAATAACTTTTCAAGATGAAAATTAACGAATTTGAAACCTAGGCTTGCTTCCCTGATATGTGGAAAATCATATCAAGCTTCACAGGAGAAATTCCAAGGTCATTGTTGAACTGTACTGCAATGAAAAAATACCAGTATGGTTGGGTTAATATTGTGAATTGGTCCCAATCCACTTGAAATGTTTGTTGCATTTGTTGGTTTACTTAGTAGATCCAATTAGTCTATGGAGCTTACAGCATTATATAATAAATCACAAACACGCTTGTTTTTTTTAAATTTTATTTATTTAAATCTTTTTATATAGTTTATATATACTCTTTTAATCGAATTGGATTAGATTTTGTTATAGAATACTAGTTTGTTGCATATTATAAGTAGCAGTATATTGTTAATGTAGTTAATTGGTTGATGTTAGTAAGTAGCAAGTGGTATTACTACAGTAGCATGTTCGGTTATATTTGAGATAATATAGTAGTATGATTTGAGTGAATATTCATTTCTGACGTACGGTCAATTTTATCTTTTAGTTAGCATATTGTCACGGTCTCACCCATCTATATATTATTAAACTAATAATATAAAAAGAGCATTATAAGTATCATTAAATGAAGCAAAAAAGAGCGTTATAAGGATCATTAAATGAAGCAAAAATGTGTGGACAATCTAATTCAATTATCTAATTTTGATCCGATTTGACCCGTATTTGATTTGTTTTGACCTGCTGACTCAGCATGACATCATTATTCCAATGTTTTTATTTTTCATTTTTTTTTATTTTTTTCCCCTTATTGTAAGGACGGACGTGTCATTCGTTGTGAGCAAAAGTGTCATTTGTTCTAAACAAAAGTTTTTATTTTTTATTTTTTTCCAATTTTTTTGATAAGGGAAGACTTGTTATTTGTAATAAATAAACGTGTCATTTGTTCTGAACAAAACTGTAATGTATCGAGTATCATTTATTTCGGAAAAAAAATGTCATTTTCGTTTGTGACACCATTTTACCATCATTGACATAAGTGTCATTTGTTTTAAACAAAACTGTCACATTTCGAGTGTCATTCGTAATAAATAATTGTGTCAATTGCAAAAAATAAAAGTGTTATTTATCTTAAAATGTCAATTGTAACAAACAAAAGTATCATTTGTATTTGAATAAAGAGTCACCCTTTCCCCATTGGGATGTCCCATTAAAAGTGATCACTTTCTAAATGTGGTAAATTTGGTAAATAGTTATTTCTCCTACTTAGAGATGACAATGGATCTTGGACCCGGTCCAGATCTGTGGATCCAGATCTATTTTTCTGGATCTGGATCTTAAAAAATTAGACCCATTGGATATGGATCGGATTTGGATCCATTTTAGAAATTATGGATCTGAATTTGGACTTTGCAATATGAGATCCGGATCCGGTCCAGATTCACCAATTTTTATAATTAAAATATTATTTTATTATCATATTTAAAATATTATATTTATATTATTCTACTTAAAATATCAAATTACATTATTTGTTGAGCTTGAAATTCTTTACTAGTAATCTAATAAATAGAAAAGAGGGAGGGGATTGAGTACCCACTATCCACGAATTTGAAAGTTTTTTTAGAGAGAATATCGTAGTTTTATAGATGATTGTAATATTTTTATAATATCATGAGTATTTTAATTTTTTTAATGATATTAATGCTCTTATAGATTATCGTGTTATCGTAGAATTAATTAACTTAGTTAAATTTTAATTGATTTAGAATTTTTTTAATTTTAATTAAAAAAACTTATGGATCCGGGTCCAGACCCGAGACCCTGTGGATCCAATGGATTTGGATCTCATTTTTTGAGATCCAATGGATCTGGACCGGATTTGGAGCAAAGTAAAAAATCTCGGATCTGGATCTGGACCGAGGAGGATCCGATCCAAATCCGGTCCATTGACATCCCTACTCCTACTTTATTATCTTCTCTCCTACTTTATCATTTTCTTTTTTCTACTTTCTCATTATCTCATTCATCTTTTCTCTCATACTTTATCAACTACCACTCTCTCTCAAACTTTATCATCTATTATCTTAATTCTCGTACCGAAAAGAATGTGACTACAAATAATGGGACGGAGAGAGTATCATTTGAATATCAATTATTTTTTAAATAAATGCGATTTATTTCGAAAAAAAATGTATCATTTGTTTATGAAAAAAATGTCAATTGCAACGAAACAAAAATGTCATTTATCTTAGAGTGTCAATCACAGTGAAATAAGTGTAAATTATAATTAAAGAACGTGTCACTTTAGTCTAGTAATTACACAATAAAATATGAAGCATAATAACCAGAAATGTTAGCCAAAGTGTTAATCGTAATAAACAAAAGTGTCAATTGTCTCGAATGAGAGTGTTACATTCTCATAGTGTGTCAATTGCAACAAACAAAAATGTCATTTATCTCAGAGTGTCAATCACAGCGAAGTAAAGTGTCAATTATAATTAAGGAACGTGTCACTTTCATCCGTTAATTACACAATAAAATATGAAGAATAAAAATCAGAAATGTTACCCAAAGTGTCAATTGTAATAAACAAAAGTGTCAATTGTCTCGAAGGAGAGTGTCACCCTCTCATAATGTGTCAATTGCAACGAACGGTCATTTATTTCAGTGTTAAATCACAATGAAGTAAAGTGTCGATTATAATTAAAGAACGTATCACTTTAATCTAGTAATTACACAATAATGAATAGTTATCAATCTGCAATTTCAATTTAGGTGATTAAATGGAGGATTGAATAATAATTTACAAAAAGACAAATCATTGAAATTGAAACCCAACGCTCTCGTGGTAAAAATCTAGTTGTAAAACTTAACAGGACACATGATGGATCTTGTGCAGAAGAAAGGGAAAATTAACATATACTCCCTCCGTCCCGTTATTTGTGGCTCACTTTCCCGAAAGGGATGTCCCATTATTTGTGTGCACTTTTTTAATTTGGTAAAAAATTACTCCTACTCTAACATCTTCTCTCTCTTACTTTATTACATTATCTCTCATACTTTATCATCTTTCTCTCATACTTTCTCATTTTCTCTCTCATACTTTATCATCTACTCTCTCTATCATACTTTATTATCTACTCTCTTAATTCCCGTGCCAAAACTAATTGAGCCACAAATAATGGGACGGAGGGAGTACGTACTAAGCAATGAATAGAAGGAGACGAAAATGAAAAAAGTAAATATGAGATCAACAGAGGAGGCGGAGCCGTACGCGAGTCGCCGCCGCGCCGTCGTGGCTCTCTCTCTCTCTCTCTCCTCCCCACCAGCCATGGCCTCTTCCTTCTCTCTCTTCCTAATACCCGCTACAATTTCTCGCACCAACATTGCATTGGCCAACTGCACCAACCTCCCCACGCTCAAAGCCTCCCTCCACTGGAGCTACGATCTGGCGGCGAAGCCGAAGCCTACTCTCACCATCGTCTGAACCAGGTCTGGCGGGGTGGATCGGCGGTGGTGAACGGCGTCTGCAGAAGCGGAGACGGAAAGGAGAGAGAGATGCGAAAGAGACGGGTAGAGAACGAGAGATTGAGGCTGAGAGGCTGAGTGGCGGAGAGCGTATTTTAAGATAATGTTTTAATTTTTTTTTGTTGGAGAAAATCGTTAACATATATATATATATATATTATATATATATATATTTAGAAATTATGGAAAGTCAATTAGCCTTTATTGCTAATTTGACTAGGGCAAAATTCAGCCCGGTTAATCATCGTTTCGAGCCTCGATATTTATCCGATTAATGTTTTGAGATATATGACGTCGATATACGTTTCGAGTAGATAATTATAGTGTGCTTAATTTCTCGATTCCGATTTTCGGTGAGTGAGAAATAGTGGCTCGAAGTTTGGGGGGACAAAACTAATATGTTACCTAAAGTGGAGAAACTTACCTTATTCGGGTTTTGGAGAGTTATTACATTAATCATGTCCCACATCGATTAATGAATAATGTTTTGTGTGGTATTTAAGTCTCTACAATATTGTAGAAGATAACTAAGTGACATGTGGTGGGCTTGGGCCACACATGCTCATGCGCGCGAGCCTTTTCACCGACCGCCTCACACGCGGCACGGCGCGCCACGCCGCACCGCGCCCGTGCTCGGCCCCGGCTCCGGCTCCGGCTCCGGTTCCGGTTCCGGTTCCGGTTCCGTGTCCGTGTCCGTGTCCGTGTCCGTGGACTTGGACTTGGACTTGGACTTGGACTTGGACTTGGATCTTGGATCTTGGATCTTGGATCTTGGCAATTGGTCCTTTGGGTGGTCCGTCGGGTCGGGTGCCGGGTCGGGCGGTGCAGTGCTCCAGCTGCACTGGATTCCTCTCCGTGGTGCAGTGCACCTGCCACACCCAAGCACTACTGTTTTGGAAGTCTCTGGAAGAGACTGTTTCACTCTCCACTTCTCCACTACTTACCATCCACGATCTCCAGCATTAATGGCTCCTGCAATCAACACCTGAGCTGGGACTGCCTATAAATAGGACCAGTCTGCATGTCATTCTAACACCTGCAAAACTACAACATTCCATAGTTAGCTCTGCATCTCATCCTAGCTGCTTCTTAGCTCAAGTCTCCAGCAGCCTGTCCTCGCCGGAAAAGTCCAGTTCGCCGGAGCTCGAAGGTTTTGCGGTGCTGCAATCTTCGAGACGTTCGTCGTTTTATCTTTGGGGACGATACGCCTACAACCGAGAGCACTACCGGGGCGTATTTCGTCTTGCGGAGAGAGGACTCCTCGACTCGACGGTTTTGTTGTTTTATTTCATTTTGTTATTTAATAGTTTACTTGTAATAGCAGTTTATAATACCAACAATCGCAAGACGAAATATCTATATCTGCTTCAAGTAAACTAAGAAGATGTCTTCCTCAAGTGCTGCTTTCTCCGACGCTACCGCCGCCGCCGCTTCTGCTGCCACCAACCCCGCTGTATCTGACGTCGTTGCCTCCTCCGGCAACGTAGTTCCGCCGGTGTCTGTCCCTACACCTACTCCGATCTTTGCTAATCCGACACTCGCTGCCATGTCTGTCGCCACTGACGCAAGGATCGCACTTAACCGTACTAATGCCGCTAACTCGGCATACAACTTCAATGCCATGCCTCTGCCTTGCAGAGCAATGTCCCATTTGGGAGTGTGAACCACCATGGAGTGGTGGGGGGTTCGAACCCAACCCTGACGGCACCTCTGCACTCGTCTAGAGTGCTTCCCGCTGCTGAGAAGCCGGCCAAGTTTGGTGGAGCCGACTTCAAGAGGTGGCAACAGAAGATGTTGTTCTACCTGACAACATTAGGGTTTACAACCGTGCTGATGGAGAATGCTCCTGCCCCTCCAAGTGACAACGAAGAGAACTTGGAAGTCCGCATAGCCTTATGATAATTGGGCCGACTTCGACTACTTTTGTAAAAACTTCTTGCTTAGTGGACTAGATGATAGTGCATGCAGTGTATATGCAAATGTAAAGACCTCCAAGGCAATTTGGGAGGCACTTGAAAGAAAATACCGTACTGACGATGCAGGTACCAAGAAGTTTGTAGTCGCCAAGTTCTTGGACTACAAAATGGTGGACTCTCGACCAGTCATGGACCAAGTGCAAGAGTTCCAACTCATTGTCCATGATGTCCACGCCGAAGGTATGCTTTTGCCAGATGCTTTCATTGTGGCAACCGTGATTGAGAAGCTTCCCCGTCTTTGGAAGGACTTCAAGAGCTACTTGAAGCACAAGCGAAAGGAAATGACGCTTGAGGACCTTGTGGTCAAGCTCCGCATCGAGACCGACATGAGGACTCGAGATGGGAAGGGCAAAGCACCCGTGGAGCCAAGAGTCAACCTTGCTGAGAAAGGTGGCAACTCCAACAATGCTAAGAGAGGGCGTCCAAACAGCAACCCCAAAGGGAAGGGCAAGGCTCCATCCCGCAAGTTTGAAGGGGACTGCTACAACTGTGGCAAATCTGGCCACATGTCCAAGGACTGCCGAAAGCCGAAGAAGAAAAGGGCTCGTCAAGCCAATATGTTGGAGATTGACCTCACTGAAGCCGACCTTGCGGCCGTTGTCACTGAAGAAGCAAACGTCGTGGAGAATGAGGGGAAGTGGTATATTGATACCACTGCCACGACACATGTTTGTGGTGACCGAAGCCGCTTCACCAAGTACAAGAGCTGCCAAGGGAGGAAGCTCAACATGGGTAATCAAGCCTCATCTGAGGTTGTTGGCTATGGTACTATGGTGCTAAGGTTGAGCTCCGGCAAGAACCTTACTCTTGGAGAGGTGCTGCATGTCCCCGACATCCGGAAAAATCTTGTGTCCGGCTCTGCACTAGTCAAGAGAGGGTTTAGACTAGTTTTTGAGTCAGACAAATTTATTTTGTCTAAATTTGGTATGTTCCTAGGAAAAGGTTACCTGTCTGAGGGCCTTTTCAAGCTAAGTGTAATGGCGTTACGCCAAGAGGCCGTTGAGGCCAAGAATAATGATAATGAAGCCACTTCCTCTTACTTGCTTGAGTGTTCCGATTTATGGCATTCTAGATTAGGACATGTTAATCTAAATACTATAAAAAGATTAGTTAATCTCGATCTACTTAAAGTAAATGAGTTTAACAAAACCAAGTGTGAAGTTTGTGTTGAAGCAAAATTGGCTAAGCAGCCATTTCATTCTGTAGAAAGGAACACAAAACCTCTAGAACTCATTCACACTGACGTATGTGACTTGAAGTTTGTACAAACTAGAGGTGGGAAAAAGTATTTTATTACTTTTATTGATGACTGCACCAAGTATTGTACTCTTTATCTTTTAAGGAGTAAAGATGAGGCGATTGAAGCTTTTTCTAACTTCAAAGCGAAGCCGAAAACCAACTTGATTGTAAAATCAAAATGGTACGAAGTGATAGAGGTGGAGAATATGTAGCTCCTTTTGAAGAGTTATGTAAGACAAGTGGTATTATTCATCAAACCACTTGCCCCCTATTCGCCTCAATCAAATGGTGTAGCCGAAAGGAAGAACTGAACTCTAAAGGAGATGATGAATGCTTTGTTGATAAGTTCGGACTGCCCCGAACATGTGGGGGAAGCCGTCTTGACGGCTAACTACTTATTAAACAAAATACCTCTAAAAGGTAGAGATGTAACTCCTTACGAGTTGTGGAAAGGAAGGAAACCTTCCTATAAATACCTCAAAGTGTGGGGGTGTTTGGCTAAGGTAGAAGTGCCTTTGCCGAAGCAAGTTACAATCGGACCTAAGACCGTCGATTGTATCTTTATAGGATATGCACTGAATAGTAGTGCATATCGATTTGTCATTCATAAGTCGGCTATGCCCGATATGAATGTTGGAACTACTATTGAGTCAAGGAATGCTATATTCTTTGAACATGTATATCCTTGTAAGAAGAATGATAAAATTGAGTCAAACTCTAGTGGTGAATCAAGAGAAGTTGCTAGTAGTTCTAGAAATGTGGGGGTAGAACCCGATACACGTAAAAGGCAAGCTGTCGATCTTGAAACTTTAGAACCAAGACGTAGCACTAGAGCAAGAGTTGCTAAGGACTTTGGTCCTGATTATGTTGTCTTTCTTTTGGATGAAGAGCCGCGGTCTATAAAAAGAAGCTCTTTCTAGACCCGATGGCCCACTTTGGCAAGAAGTCAGTCCAAAGTGAAATTGATTCCATTATGCGAGAATCACACTTGGGTCTTAGCGGACTTACCCGAAGGTTGCAAGGCCTTAGGATGTAAATGGATCCTAAAAAAAAAGTATAAGGCGAGATGGGTCAATTGATAAGTATAAAGCTCGTTTAGTGGTTAAAGGCTTTAAGCAAATTGAAGGATATGACTTCTTCGATACTTATTCGCCCTGTAACGAGGATTACGTCTATCCGTGTGCTTCTCGCGATTCTTTGCTTTGCACAATCTTGAGATTCACCAAATGGACGTGAAAACAGACCTTTCTAAATGGAGATTTAGAAGAGGAAATTTATATAGAACAACTTTGAAGGGTTCGTTGTACCGGTCAAGAGCGAAAGGTATGTAAGTTGGTGAAATCCCTATATGGGTTAAAACAAGCACCATTACAATGGCACTTGAAATTCGACGAGGCTATGTTGTCAAATGGCTTTAAGATTAATGAATGTGACAAGTGTGTTTACATAGAGAATACAAAGAATGGCTTTGTAATTGTTTGTCTTTATGTAGACGACATGTTAATTATGGGACAAAACATTCAAGTCATAAATGACACCAAGCGTATGCTTAAAAGAAATTTCGATATGAAAGATATGGGAGTTGCTGATGTTATTCTTGGAGTAAAGATACAAAGAACTCCTAAAGGGATTGTTTTGTCTCAATCTCATTATATTGAGAAAGTGCTTAAGAGGTTTAATGCCTTTGATAGTGTGCCGGCTAAGACTCCTTTAGAAGTTAATGTTCACTTGAGCAAGAATAGGGGTGATCCTGTTGCTCAAGAGGATTATGCTAGAGTAATTGGTTGTCTTATGTACATCACGAATTGTACTAGGCTCGATCTAGCTTGTCCAGGTGAACAAACCGAGTCGCTATACTAGTAATCCTAGTAGAGAGCATTGGAAATCTCTTGTAAGAGTTATGAGGTATTTGAAATACACTCTTAACTTTGGGCCTGCACTACTCGAGACATCCCCCGACTTGAAGGGTACCGTGATGCAAATTGGATATCCGACACTAAAGACTCGTTGTCTACTAGTGGTTATGTGTTCACTATAGGGGGAGGAGCTGTGTCGTGGAGATCCACGAAACAGACGTGCATTGCCCGATCCACCATGGAATCTGAATTTATTGCTTTAGATAAAGCCGGTGAGGAGGCCGAATGGCTCCGTAATTTTCTTGAAGATATTCCATGTTGGACGAAACCCGTGCCACCTGTGATGATTCATCGTGATAGCCAAACATGACTATTGGTAGGGCCAAGAGTGGGTTGTATAATGGTAAGTCGAGACATATTCGTCGTCGAAATAATACCGTAAGACATTTGATCACGAGTGGGGTTATCTCTGTAGACTATGTCAAGTCTATAGATAACTTAGCGGATCCGTTTACTAAGAGTTTGAATCGAGATCAAATGTATAAGCTCGTAGAGGGAATGAGAGTTAAATCCACACGTTAAAGACGATTATAGTGGATACCCAACCTTGTAGATTGGAGATCCCATGAACTTGGTTCAATGGGAAAACTAAGCTATATGAGTCTGTTGATACCACACTCAAATAGTCTATTCCCTAAAAGAGCTCGAGAGTGTTGGTGACCTATCAAGTGGTGAGGTTAAGTCTTTGACTTTTAATGATACTTGGATGCCTTGAGAAGGTGGAGTATGACAGGATACTCGAGTAAGAATCACCTATGTAAGTGAGAAGTGAGGGCCGCTTCTATGTAACACTTATGAATCCAAAGAGGTTGTCCATGGCCAGTAAAGGACACAAACGTGAGAACGGACGCGGTTGAGACTTTATAGTGCTAGTGCTATTGTCTAAGTATACACCATGGAGGAATAGTTCAAGGCCACGTGTCCACTAATCCGCCGGTATGCTCGATAGCACTGACTAAGGAAGGTTCAAGGTCACAAGCCACCTATCCTGATGCTTTATTGTCTCTTGAGGACAGAGTTGTGTGTCTGCATGCATGCATTTGGCTATTTCCACTCATGTGGGAGATTGTTGGAGAAAATCGTTAACATATATATATATATATTATATATATATATATTTAGAAATTATGGAAAGTCAATTAGCCTTTATTGCTAATTTGACTAGGGCAAAATTCAGCCCGGTTAATCATCGTTTCGAGCCTCGATATTTATCCGATTAATGTTTTGAGATATATGACGTCGATCTACGTTTCGAGTAGATAATTATAGTGTGCTTAATTTCTCGATTTCGATTTTCGGTGAGTGAGAAATAGTGGCTCGAAGTTTGGGGGGACAAAACTAATATGTTACCTAAAGTGGAGAAACTTACCTTATTCGGGTTTTGGAGAGTTATTACATTAATCATGTCCCACATCGATTAATGAATAATGTTTTGTGTGGTATTTAAGTCTCTACAATATTGTAGAAGATAACTAAGTGACATGTGGTGGGCTTGGGCCACACATGCTCATGCGCGCAAGCCTTTTCGCCGACCGCCTCACACGCGGCGCGCGCGCCGCACTGCGCCCCCGCGCCCGGCCCCGGCTCCGGCTCCGGCTCCGGTTCCGGTTCCGGTTCCGTGTCCGTGTCCGTGTCCGTGGACTTGGACTTGGACTTGGACTTGGATCTTGGATCTTGGCAATTGGTCCGCCGGGTCGGGTGCCGGGTCGGGCGGTGCAGTGCTCCAGCTGCACTGGATTCCTCTCCGTGGTGCAGTGCACCTGCCACACCCAAGCACTACTGTTTTGGAAGTCTTTGGAAGAGACTGTTTCACTCTCCACTTCTCCACTACTTACCATCCACGATCTCCAGCATTAATGGCTCCTGCAATCAACACCTGAGCTGGGACTGCCTATAAATAGGACCAGTCTGCATGTCATTCTAACACCTGCAAAACAACAACATTCCATAGTTAGCTCTGCATCTCATCCTAGCTGCTTCTTAGCTCAAGTCTCCAGCAGCCTGTCCTCGCCGGAAAAATCCAGTTCGCCGGAGCTCGAAGGTTTTGCGGTGCTGCAATCTTCGAGACGTTCGTCGTTTTATCTTTGGGGACGATACGCCTACAACCGAGAGCACTACCGGGGCGTATTTCGTCTTGCGGAGAGAGGACTCCTCGACTCGACGGTTTTGTTGTTTTATTTCTTTTTGTTATTTAATAGTTTACTTGTAATAGCAGTTTATAATACCAACATTTTTTAATAATAGTGAATCAGGTCAAATTCGTAATAAATTGAATCAGATGCACTAGCATCTCTCAAAAATTAATTAGGTCAATAACTGGGAGATTCCCCAATTTCTTTCGTATCAAGTCAAAATAATAAGAGAGACCAAAACCACTACTCCATAGACTCCCACATTTGTACTGTTTGTCCCTCATCTTTAACTATAATATGGCAATTTCTTTAATTTTACCTTTTGAGTCAGCTCTAACTAAAAAAGTTTCACTTAATTAGATAGCTAATAATGATGTCAATTTATCTTACTCAGTTGTTTATGGAGGCTTTCTCGATTTATTAAAATTATGGTCTTTGATGTCTAACTATAAATTGTGTGCCAATAAGAATTAAAGCTATTTTATATTTTAATCAATAATATTCTAACTTTGCGACTTTGTATACATATTTCGTAATAATACTATGCTCTTTTAATTTGTTAATATGGAGTACTAGCTAGATTCATTCAGTGAAGACATCGCCAACGTAAATGTCCGATAACTGGGTTACGTGAGACACTAATAAATGAAATTAGAAGCCAAATATGTACGACTTCTAAAACAATAACATTCTACCGCTTCCTAAGGAAATTATAATATTGTAGGAGAATTTTTCCATTTATTGTCTCCTTAACTTAAAGAGAATGTTTTTCTGATATTGATACGAAGTGGGGAAAAAGTTTTGCCATTTAATGTCTCCCTATAATTTTGTCTGATATTGATATGACTAGGGAAAAAGTATTGCCATTCCATGTCTCCCTACAAATTTTATTTACTGGAGGGTAGTAAAATTTTAAAAAATAATACTCCAATGTTATCATTTGATAACAATATATAGACAACTTTTTTTCTTTTCACCCAATTATGTAATATATATATATATATATATATATATATATATATATATATATATATATATATACACACTAAGATTACGAATTTCAGAATTAGCTACATTTGTAATTTATTCTGTATTATATGTTATAACATAGGATAACTAAATTTGTGCATCATATGGGCGACAGCTAGCTAGCTAGCTAGTTTTAGTGGAAAACTAGAAGACGTGGCCGGTTACTTTTATATGTTCTCCACGAACCAACTTCGATCGTAAATTAGTTGTGTATAGTAGGTTATAAGTAATTACTCTCTAGTTCTTTTCATCTCTCTCTTTTTATGGCTCTAGTATTAGAGAGAGAAAATTAAACAAGGAAAAAAAATTATAAGTTCATATTCTACTATCAAATTCTGAATCCGCGTGTCTATTCATACACCATCTAGTTAATTGACTCCGCGTCAATTCATACACCATCGAGTTTAACTTGAGAACTTACTGCATAAAAAAGGACTATAATTTTCAATGAATGTGGTAAAGTAAATGGTTATCCCTATGTATACATGTTGTTCATGAAGCCAAATCTTGCAAGATTATTATTTTTTAGTTCGAGGTGAAAGATTGGGTTTATAAACTATATGTCTTGGTCTAGTTCTTAAATTTTCTTCGTCACAAAATCAAGTACGTGACTTATGGTGTAACTCTGTACAAATTATGTTCGTGTTTCACTAGTTATGCTACTCATCACTATATACGAGATATATATTGAATAAATCAATGTAAAAGAAACAAATAGACAAAAAGCAATCTAAAAAGAAATCATGTTGGAGGCACATGTCGCAACCATCATAAGGCATTCGAATTGAATAGTAGTATTATATAATGGCCATCCCAACGACCAAAAAACAATAGTAGTTAGGGTTTATAACAGTACTCTTACATTACAATCTACAAACGACGATGTTCGATTTAAGGTTTGTTGTTCTGGTAGTGATTAACATCCTCAAATCACATGTAGGCATGCCATGGGAATGGGATCCATTTGAGGTGATCTCTGATCTCACTTGGATCAAGTTCTGGGTTTTGATCTCTCTCTTCTTCGTCTTCGGCTTCATTTTTATTGGAATTCCATTAAACAAGACAGGATTTGTGAGAATCCAAATAAACAACTTCTCACCCTCTCTTGTTGCTTCTTTCTTGGCTTGTTTGTTCATCCCACAGTTTCTCTTCTGGTATGTCTATCCCATGGTCTTGCTCTCGTTTCTGTGGTGTACATGGATCTCCAATGCCTTCGCAAGCTTCGTGTTGTGTGTGGGAGCTTTGCTCTCCGTAATGCCGGATTTAGACATATCCATCGCCGCCGCTGACGGAGGAGGAGATGATAATGAGTTGCATGGAGGAGGAAGAGAAGATCAAGCTAATCTTGAAGAACAGGTCTAACTAGCCCGATCACTTTCTAGGTTAAATAAGTTTATGGATGCATGATCCAAAGTCTTGTCTTCTTTGCTATTCTCTCTCCCTCACTCTCTTGCATTTTCATCGGTGTGTCTTATATATATTTCTGGTTTATCTGCTACGGCCTACGAGCATATAATATAAGCAAACATCTGGAAAATAATTTAACAAATACGGATTAAGTATATAATTATTAAAAGAAATATGTGTTTTCATTCCATTGGTGAGCCAAAGAAATCCTAAACCGTGCTTTATCGAACTACAATGCCGCATTCATCTGCAAAATGTAATGCTTTTTGAACTTTATATTTTAAATAATCTATAATTAATTCACGGTACATAAGAATGAGAGATGGTTTCCTACACACATAAATGCTAGATAAAATGCAGATTCTTTTTTTTTATCTAATTATAATTTAAGGGTTTGTAGGTATATTTATCAGTTCAAACGATTCAACCCACGCTTTATTGCATTAATCTTTTTAAGTTTTGCAACTCTTATCACGCACGGATCAATAAAATAAGGGATCGTAATCACAACTTTCAAAATTCCATATTTTTACTTATTTTCTGCGTAATAAATAGAAAGTTTTATTATTTTTCTAGAGTTCGAGCAAGATATATTTTACATTTAAGAATTCCTAATTAATTTAAAGTTCTAACACATTTAATTTGATCGAGTTTCTAATTTATTTATTATTTGCACAGCAACAAAAAATCAAAATCTTAAGAGAAATAAAAATGGCAAACTGACATATGCAGTCCCCAAATGTTTGATTTGGTAAAATTACTCCGCAAAAGATTATATTTTGGTCAATTTGGTTCTTCGATGAATTAGGTTAGTTAATGAATTTTTTCTTAAGAAAATATTAAAATATAATAAAGGGTTGTTTTGGAATAAAATTTTCGGAGGACCAATTCAACAGAAAAATTTATCACAAATTTTATTAAGGACCAATTAGACAATATTTTACTCCAAATTTTTATTGAGGACAAATTCGGTTAATATTGGTCAAATTGGTCTTTTAAATATTTTATTTTGAAATTATTTTTATCATATTTTAATATATATTTTTTTAATTTAATTAATTAACCATTGACTAATGGAATAATTAATGGAATAATCAATTTAACCAAGAAACTTAAAATGGAGACCAATTTGATTAAAAATCAAACATTTGGGGACCATATAGACCAATATGCTGAAAAAATTAATCAAAACCAAATAAAATCTTAAACCCCTTAAAAACCACATGCAATTTATCGCTCGTGTCAGTCATGTGGTATCCAAAGAATTATACATGGTATATTTGGTTGGAGATGTTCAAGTTACACCATTCCTCCTAGTTAATAGCGATTTCGACGCATATTAGGTAAGTTTTGTTCTACACAACATAGATGTTAGAATACGGGAGGAGTGAATTAATATACCATAAAATTCAAATTAATGACTATATCGTTAAAATGATTAGCAATGCAATTTATAAAAATGATTTAATTTATTCTTAATTTCTATATTAAAAATAAACTTATTAACTCTTATTATTCCCACGAAATCGTGAATCAAGTTACATTTGATTTTCTGTACCATCCACATGTTGAAATATATAGACGCACGTGTGTGTTGATATATCATCCTACTTAAATATATATATATATATATATATATATATATATATATATATTACTCCCTCTGTCCCACAAGTATTTTTCCATTCCCAAAAATATTAAATTATTACAAACTCATTATTTGAGGATCTCACATCTTTATACACAACCTCACATCTTTACACGCAACTAATAACTCTTCTTAAAACTGTGTTGAAAAGTTTTGGAGTAAAAATTATGGGACGAAGGGAGTATATACTAAAGTCAATCAAATAAAGAATGAAAACGATTTTGAAACCTAATCCTCATTGGATTCCCACTCGAATTAGTTATTCGTAGAGTGGGACCCACTCATATGGAAAATGAAGTAAATATCGCATGTTACGACCAAATTATTTTTGTGCATATCTTACTTTTACTCTTTTTATTTTTTTATGACGAGGGAAGCAACTAAACATAGCAATTGGGACCCATTTATTAGAAGTGTGTATTGCAATTTGGTTTAGCAAATAAATCCAACCACTCTATGTGAACTAGTCAATATATGTATATCCATTACGATAATAACGCTAGCTTGTCCCATAATTAAGATGCCCACCAATTTAAACCCTTCAAATGTCAATATACATTTAAGTCCTAAATTCATAAACATGTCCGAATTAAACCACTAAAGCTTTAATTTTTGTTATGCGGAAAATCGCTTGTATTTTAATACTTGACACTTGTTAACACTACAAAGTACGTGTGGTATGCTAATCTTGCAAGTTGGTTGATGGTACGAGATAATAATAATAATAATAATAATAATAATAATAATAATAATAATAATAATAATAATAATAATAATAATAATAATAATAATAATAATAATAATAATAATAATAATAATAATAATAATCATCATCATCTTATATATATAAAAACCGAATAATTTCAATTTCAAATCAATTTTAATTTCAATTCAATTGAACTCAATTGAAATTTCATTAAAATTCAATTTTCCTCAATTGGAATTTCATTAAATTGAGGGGTAAATATAATAGATATATAAGATTATGTCCCTCAATTTATGCTCAATCATGAAATAATTTTATAATGTTTCTCAAATTACGCCCATTAATTCTTAATATTAATATTTTGAAAATATCCCTCAATTTAGGCTCAATCATGCTAAATCTAATATTTTATAAAATATAATTAAAGAAATTCAAAGCATAATTTTATAAGATAAATTAATTTCAAATCTATTAATTTTTAAATTAAATTGAGGGGTAAATATATATATATATAGGATATATAAGATTATGTCCTTCAATTTATGCTCAATCATGAAATAATTTTATAAGGTTTCTCAAATTACGTCCATTAATTGTTAATATTAATATTTTGAAAATATCCCTCAATTTACGCCCAATCATGCTAAATCTAATATTTTATAAAATATAATTAAAGAAATTCAAAGCACAATTGTATAAGATAAGTCAATTTCAAATCTATTAACTTTCAAAAGTTTTATGTTGAATAACTGCTCCTCAATTTACGCATAATGATGTTAAAAAAGGTTAGTTATATATTTAAATTATATGTTAATAATTTTAAGGAACAAATTAGAATAGATTATATCTTATATATTTACCCTCACATATATATTATATCATTAAATTGAGGGGTAAATATATAAGATATATAAGTTTATGTCCCTCAATTTATGCTCAATCATAAAATAATTTTAGAATGTTTCTCAAATTACGCGCATTAATTGTTAATATTAATATTTTGAAAATATCCCTCAATTTATGCCCAATCATGCTAAATCTAATATTTTATAAAATATAATTAAAGAAATTCAAAGCACAACTTTATAAGATAAATCAATTTCAAATCTATTAATTTTTAAAAGTTTTATGTTGAATAACTGCTCCTCAATTTACATGTTAAAAAAGGTTAATTATATATTAAAATTATATGTTAATAATTTTAAGGAACAAATTAGACTAGATTATATCGCCCAATCATGCTAAATATAACATTTTATAAAATATAATTAAAGAAATTTAAATCACAACTTTATAAGATTAATCAATTTCGAATCTATAATTTGTTTACAAGGACTTTTGAAAAGTTTTATGTTGAATAACTGCTCCTCAATTTACGCATAATGATGTTAAAAAATGATAATTATATATTAAAATTATACGTTAATAATATTAAGGAACAAATTGTAATATAATATATCTTATATATTTACCCTCACATATATAATAAGTCATA
Organism: Lavandula angustifolia; assembly: GCA_028984105.1. Taxonomy (NCBI): domain Eukaryota; kingdom Viridiplantae; phylum Streptophyta; class Magnoliopsida; order Lamiales; family Lamiaceae; genus Lavandula; species Lavandula angustifolia. The sequence goes on from CM054807.1 coordinate 28,483,775, forward strand.
GTCTAAACTCTTTTCACGCCATTTCGAAACTCTCACATATTTGAAAGAATTTTTTTTTTTGGAAGTACAAAATGCCTAATATTTGGTCCATCATTGAGGAGTTGGATGAATTCAATGAGTCATTTGCGATTAAATTTTGACTGATCCGTGCATACGAGATCCCTTCATTCAACAAAAAAGATGTATCAAGTATAGAGTGTGTTTTCCACGATGCAAAGGTATGTCTCATTCAATAGTTGTATCTGTTTAATAATTCAAGTAATCCATATTGTATTGAATTCATATTCAAATGTTTTTGAGGATGAGAGAATTGAAGCAATAATAACAAAAAAAATGGTTCGCATATTGAAACCACAACTTGAGGAGGATTAGATATATGGTGTAAAAAACTTTAAAGTTGTTCATAATAGTATGACACACAAGGTCACCACAAACAATGATAAAATTGGCGGTTAACCATAGAGAATCTGGAAGTAAGTTTCATTCATATAGTAATAAGTAAGCCTTTCTCTTTCAATGTATGGATACCAAGAGATTGTTGTCATGAGCCTAACTGGTTCATTTGGTTTGTAATATGATAATATCATCATGATATCCAATATTTATTTATATATAATATTTTCTGATTATGCCATATTAGATTATAATGGTTTATGAAAATATAAATAGTAATATTTATACACAGCATTAGAGTAGTACAAGCATGCACATAAAACTATTACAATTTCGTGCGTAGCACGGGTGTTGTTCTAGTAATAATAATAATTGATTTAATAGCGATTGAATACTAGATCAGCTACTCATGTTGAATTAATAAATATTAACTAAATTACATACAGTCATTTGGTTTAACTATTGAATAAATTAATTTAGAAATACATGAAAACAAAAAGCTATCTAGAAAGACATATTGGTGGAGGTATATGCATGTGCAAACCATCACAAGGTATTGGGATGGGATATTATATATAATGGCCGTTCCAACAAAAATTGTAGTTAGGGTTCAATTAATTCATAATCATAACAATCATACATATATATGAAGATGTTTGATCTGAGGTTTGTTGTTCTGGTAATGATTAACATCCTTAAATCACATGTGGGCCTGCCATGGGAATGGGATCCCTTCGAGGTGACTTCTAATCTCACTTGGATCAAATTCTGGGTTTTGGTCTCTCTCTTCTTCGTCTTCGGCTTCACTTTTGTCGGAATTCCGTTAAACAAGATGGGGTTTGTGAGAATCCAAACCACCAACTTCTCACCCTCTCTTGCTGCTTCTTTCTTGGCTTGTCTGCTCATCCCACAGTTTCACTTCTGGTACGTCTATCCCGTCATCTTGCTGTGGTTTCTGTGGTATACACGGATCTCCAATGCCTTGGGGAGCTTCGTCATGTGTCTCGGATCGATGCTGTCCGAAATGCCGGATTTAGACATATCCGCCGGAGGAGGAGATGGTGAACGGCAAGTTGAGGGAGCAGCTAATTTTGAAGGACAAGTTTAGCTCATTTTCTGAGTTAATTAATATAGTAGTGCAATGGTTGCATGATCCAAGTCTGTCTTCTTTACTTTTTATTTTTCTTCTATGACTGCTGAGATCGATCTGCCGCCAATAAAGCACCACCTCTCATGTCCCGGCCTGATGATACCGTAGAGGCCTCGCCGTGTGATTCAGTGGGAGTGGATGAATGTTTCTATTTCTTACTACCGTTGTTCAGTTGTTCTACCCTTGCTTCTATGTTCCTTTTCGAGCTATATATAAAGTATAAGCTGCTTGCATGCATAATCCGACAATATATGATACCACATTCATAATGCAATATATAATGATTTTAAGACTTTAGTAATGCACAGTAATGAATGATGCTTGAAACTATTTAAAAGATTGAGAAAGAGATGATTTCCTATAATGCAGTTTTTTTCTTTTTCTTTTGGTGATAAACGCAGTCCTCAATCGCAATATGATTGTATAATTTTAACTAACTACATAAGAAAAAGATCGAAATAATATTTTATGTAATCAAGAAAACAAAGTTTTTTCTTTGGAATGATCACCTAGCTAGTGATTGAGGTGGTTGTGTTCAAATCCTGTCATACTAATTAATCTAGTGTAGTTTATAACTATAATTTACATAGTAACATATATATTTACCCAATATATCAATCTGCGGTTTTCTCTCGTCACACGCAAAAATAAAAATTAAAAAAATATATATCATTTAAGATGCAACCCATCTTCACCGAAATTTGCACGAATTATATTATTGCTTAATTGTCTCCAAATCATATAAATATTATTTCGAACTGAAGGTCTTGATAGTGTATATATACCATTTCATACTATTGGACATTTAGTTTGGTAAAATTGTCATCTTTCTAATCAATTGCTATTGTTACTGTATGGGTTTAGTCAGAACACATGTTGAATAATGCTTGTGGATTAATTACCCTCATGCGAAAATCGTATGATCCCTATGCATTCATTTTAAGCTTTAAAACTTGTATGAGGCACTTATTATTACTCCCTCCGTCCCAAATATATATGTCTGTTTTCCTTTTTCGTCTGTCCTAATTTTATAAACCTATTAGAAATTTTTTGTTCCTAACTAAATATTTCACTAACTTTCATGGTCTAATTAATATGATAATATAGCAAAAGACCATTTCATCCAACTTTTATAATAGTAAATATAATTATGTCATTAACTTTTTAGTAATTTACTTTAGTTTACTCATATTCCAATACCAACATTTATCTAACTTTCATATCATTAAATTTTTTATTAATATATGTGAAGAATCAAATATGCATATATATTCGGGACAGAGGGAGTATTTAATGGCTTACTTAGGGCTAACATCAAACAATGTGGGCGATTCTAATCGGCGTTCATTATTGTCCAATTATAAAACTAGCTCGGAATAAAAGAAGTGGTAATATGCATTTATAGCTGTGATACAATATTATTTGGAATAGCTTTTAGCGGTTTAAGTTAAAAATTATTTAAAATTACTTTTAAACAAAAGTTGTTAGTGTTTGCAAATTAGGAAAAAAAAAAGTAGTAATTCAAACACTCGTATAAGCTATTTTCAGTTTTTTTGACTCATGCTCTTAAATAGCGTCTCATACCAACTTATAGCTTATTCAAGCTTAGTTTAAGTACAAAAAAAGCATAATCATACATTTTCAAACATTAAAAAAGTGTAAATGCGATAAAAAATAAAAAAAAATAAAAACAGCTTATTTAAATTATTCCAAATACTGTCAATCACTTTTTATAGCTTATTTAATGGTTACTTTTTTATATATTGCATTTAACTTACTTGATATTTTCACTCCAACTAAAATGATTAATCTAGTGTTCAATCTTTGAAAGGGTCGATTTAGTAATATTAATGATAGTCTTAATTAAGTTGAGCTACTCAAAATGCATCCTTAGATAATGGATGTGCCAACATATATATAATCATCATAATTAAATAAAATCTGACGCCAATTAACTTTAATTTGGTTCAAATATAGGTGAATGAGAAGCCTCATAGTTTTAAGGTTATTGCTACCGATCAAAGTATGGTTCTCAATTTCCACATCCGACTCTAGACAAATATAAAAATAATAAAATGTTTCTACTTTTGATACGACGACTCTAGCGAGATTACATCGAAGATTGCAGTGATCTTAACAAAGATTTTAATGACGGGTATTTGGGGGCAGATCGAAAAACAATCTACTCGGAAAAAAAAATTAATGATTGTTAATGCGTAATCATTCAAATTAGGAAACATTAAATCGTGTAACGGTCCAATAAAAGTACATTAATCTTACTTTGACAACTTAATAAGAATCTATTGATGTCCGAGAATCTACAAAAATAATATTTACAAAAGATACGCAATCTTGACCTTCCTTCTCTTTTGTGTCAATGCATTGATTCCATGTAGGCAAGATAGTAAATTTGCATTTTCAAAGGGACGAGTCTGGAATTTTCAAAATGAATAAAAAGAGAATTCAGGCATCACCTTGTATGGCCCTTCGCTAGACCTTGATCGGGTTTCTGTATAACTACATCATGTATGTTTGCAGCTTCTAAAATCAATTTAACTTTTGAGTTTGAACGTGTTGATTTACGAGTTATTTCTCTCCATGTAAGAGGAGAATTCATGGACATAGATGAATCGTAATAGTAAGTGATACGTCAAAAATAAAATCTTTAAGAGAGAGAATGCTGAATTGCAAATAAAATCGTGATTCAGTCTTTTAATTAATCTATCAAAGAAAATGGCAAGTTTGGCTCTCGACATGGTCTAATAGTTATAATATGTTATTGATCTTATGATTGAAGCTTATAAATTCAAATCACACAATTATCTTTAGGTCAAGTTTTTATTAGCATAATCTCTAACTGTTTGGAGACTATTACACAATCTTTGCACGGCTGTTTATCCTATAAATATTCAACTATTTATTTTGCATTTGTAAGTAGTTAATTAATCAAGAAGAATGAAAGTACAACTTGGAATCGCATGGTGGGCCAGTAAATCAGTAATCCTCCACCTGCTATATACTTAGAAGTGGAAAATATTTCTCTTGCAGATACGCAATCTTGACCAGACTTTGACGTTAACTGTCTTTGAATAAAGTTAATTATAAGTAAGAGTAACTATACCAATTAATTAAGACTAGAAAGATAAATTAACTATCAACTTGGTAGCAAACTAAGATTGGAACTATTGAGATATTAATTATCTTGATAGAATGAAGGCGAACGAGTTTGATAAGTGAAGTTGTAATACATTCGTCTCGTGATCATAATAAGGAATTTGTATTCCTTTTGAGGCCCAGTTTGGTAAAAATTCTTAAATACGTGTTTGACATAAGTGTTTATACGTAAGTGTTTATGTCATAAGTGTTTAAATTGAATAAGTTATATGCGTTCGGATGCATTTCTATATAGGTACTTAAAAAGATTAAAAAAAAGTATATAGTTAAAAAATTGCCCTGATTTGATATGAGGATCTAGCTTATTTTCATGAGCTATTTCTAACAACTTATGAAAATAAGCAAAAAAGCTTATTAAAAAATAAGTTGTTTTCATGAGCTCTTCCGGACGCGTGTATTAACACTTATTTTTTAGAATAAGCTGAAATAAACTGTTAATAATCTCTTTCAAACGAGGTCTTAGGTCGTCTCATTAAAACTAGCACATGTCTAAAATAATATTCTAATACTCCCCCCGTCCCATTAGTAGTGTCTTGTTGGTCTATGATTCAGTATAAAAATTGAAGATTTCAAAACCCCTAGCTGAGTGATGAACCAAATATAATGTAATAGCTTAATTGCGTTCAGCATGTTAGGAACTCAGTAGACTAGATAGAGTTCAGTAGCTAATAGACTCAGTAGATTATTATTCTTAGCTGTTTGGACTCAGTGGTTGAAGACTCAGTAGGATTCCTTAGAATCTACTGAAGGTGTTTTGGACATCAGTACAATGAAATCAGGCCACAAGCTGAGTTTATCAAAAGATCTCAGTAGAGGACAACTCAGTTAAAATGTCCGAGGTATCAGAGGAAGTCAACTCAGCATCAGTTTTGGAGTTTGAACAAGCCCAACTACCATTCAACCTCGACTAATGAGGAGCTACCATCAATGTACTTGTACACTACAAAAATTATGCAATTTACCGACGGAATTAAAAACACGGGTCGGCTTACCGACGGAATACCGACGGAATCTGAGACGCTCAATTTACCGACGGAAAAAATCCGTCGCCCTCTTACCGACGGAAAAATCCGTCGGTAAATATTGAATTTCAAAAATTCTTTTTTTAAATTTTACTGCCGACGGAACATTCCGTCGGCAAAGTTAAATTATTATTTATATTTGTTTTTAAATTTAAAATATAAATTTACCGACAGAAAATTCCGTCGGTAAATATATATTTTAATTTATTTAAATCGATACTTTAATTAAATTTTGAACAAACATTTACCGACGGAATATTCCGTCGGTAATAAATAAAGAATTTACCGACGGAAATATCCGTCGGTGAGACCTAAATTAATTCACGGGCGCAAGCCCGCTGAACCAGAACACAAATTTTCCCCCCTTCCACTATTTTGCGCTTGCCGTCGCCCGCCCCGCGCCGCCGCCGCCCTCGCTCCGTTGCCGCGCCACCGTCCTCGCTCCGTTGTCGCGCCGCCGTCGCCTCTGCCGCCGCTGAACCAGAACAACATCTTTTCGTCCCGTAAGTTTCATCTTTTCGCCCCCTCGCTCTCAGTAAATCAAATGTGAAGATAAAAAAAAAAGATAAGGCATGAATATAGTTGTTATGGTTGTTATAGTTGCACTTGTTGACATATGTAACTATCTTTATTGTCTTGCTATCCCAATTATAGTTGTGGAATGCTAGAATGTTTCACCTCGAATTCAATTTCAAGTTTTTTCGTCTACGTAAGAAGACGGGCTTCCTCTATGAATGGGAGTTTGCTTATACTCTTGGCATAGTACAAATATCAGCAAGAAAATAGACAAATAATACAACTTAAAAGGTTAGACATGCATAATTCTGCTATACCTGCCATAGAAATCTCTTCCCATCAACATCCACCTCAAACTCTGTATTAAAAAGAGATTTGAAAAAATAGAAATAAAAAAATCAGTTGTTTCAACAAAGATGAATTTAGTCTTAACAAAATTTGAACATGACCAACTTGTGGGATAGAAGTCAATTATCCCAGATTTCTCATCAACCATAATTTGCTTGTAAGCCAATTGTGTTATCTCTCTCTCCCTCTCTGTCTCTCTCTCTCTCATTCATGGGAAATGCAATGTCGAAAGGGAACATGTTGTAGAAGAATGCATGCAGTGGCTTTTTACCTAAGTTCTGCATCTGTAACAAAAATTAGGATCATATTCTAATAATGCATCTTGCTCCCCATGTGATACGTTGGTCTTGGTCCAGTTTCAAGAAAAGTAGGAGTAATGTATACATAATTAATATAAAGCACGTTTGAATTGAGGGGAAATAGACTTAGCTAGATTGCAAAACATTGTCTTAAGATTATTTTTATTTTGAAAGTAAACAGTAGGGTTTTTTTTGATATATATCGTCTTATCTTTAACGGTTTGTAACTCAATTCTTTTGATGCTATTGCTTTTACATTCAACTTAGTAACGGATATACAATCAGGATTTGAAATAATGAGTCGTTCGTGGATGTATACACGGTGATGTATACACGGTGGGCAGTAGACGGTTCATTGAATCCTCAATTTGTGAATGGCATTGAGGATTTCATTGATTGGGCAAGTAGCCAGACAACTTATACGGACGGGGAAAAAAATAGATGTCCGTGTAAAAATTGTAAGAATAAGCTGTTTTTGACTACACAAGTTGTAAGATAGCACATTTATATGAAGGGATTCGTTAAAAATTATAAAGTTTGGTCATCTCATGGGGAAAAATACGTAACCCTAAATGAACAAGCTACGAGAAATGTGCAAAATGACACGTCGACCTCCTATCAGATGATGGTAATGGATCATGCTGGGCCAAATTATAATGATGCGGATATTGAGGAGGCGCCAAATAATGAAGCAAGCAAGATCTATAAAATGTTGCAGGCAGTCGACACGGAGTTGTGGCCTGGTTGTGAGACCTACTCACAATTGTCTGCAGCAGTTCAGATGATGAACTTGAAGGCTGAGAACTATATGTCGCAGAGGGGCTATGACAGGATGAGTCAAATGATCAAGGATATGCTTCCCCAAGGAAATTTGATTCCTAATAACTTCAACGAGTCTAAGAGATTGCTTAGTGGCATGGGGTTGCCGGTAGAGAAGATTCACTGTTGTCCAAATTCCTGCATGATCTATTGGCGTGAAGATAATGAACTGGAGAGTTGTAAGTTTTGTGGTACCTCGCGATATTTAGACTACAGTCTGAAATCTAGTAGGAAAGGGAAGAAAAAATTAGTGGCCGCTAAGAAAATGTACTACTTTCCTGTATCCCATAGACTACAACGGATGTATGCATCTAATGCAACTGCTCCTCACATGCGTTGGCATGCTTCATCGATGGACAATGGAGTGACGCGTCATCCCGCAGACTCTCCAAAGATGGAAGCACTTGGACTCGACGTTTCCCGATTTTTGCCTCGGAGATTCCAAATGTTAGATTAGGTCTTTCTACAGACGGTTTTCAAACATTTACTCAATTTGGGAAACAATACTCTTTGTGGCCAGTTATTCTGACTCCTTACATTCTGCCGCCTGACATGTGCATGAAGGATCAATTCATATTTCTCACGGTGTTGGTGCCTGGACCTCGAAATCCAAAAGATAACTTGGCTGCCTTTCTACAACCTTTGATAGCCAAATTATTGGAGTTGTGGGAAGATGGCGTGTCTGCGTATGATGTTTCAAAGAAGCAAAATTTCAATATGCGAGCTGCTTTGCTATGACCATTAGTGACTTTCCGGCCTACTCAATGTTGTCTGGATGGAGTACAGTTGGGAAATTTGCATGCCCACAGTGCATGGAACAATCAGATGCATTTTATCTTGAGAAGAGTGGTAAGATGTCGTGGTTTGACAATCATAGAAAGTTTCTACCACTAAGTCATCATTTCAGACGAAATAAGAATGCTTTCCTGAAAAATAAAGTTGTAGCACGTTCACCCCCTGGCATGAGAACAAGAGAAGATATACTTAGTCAAATTGAGGCTTATGGTTTTGTGAAAGTCACCGAAGACTACGATGGTATTAACAAATATGCCTCTAAAGAAAATGTTACGGGATGGAAGAAAAGAAGCATATTCTGGGATCTTCCTTATTGGAAATTCTTGTTGCTTCGACACAATCTCGATGTCATGCACATTGAGAAGAACGTGTTTGATAATGTGTTCAACATTGTCCTAAATGTGACAGGAAAGACCAAAGACACGCCGAAGTCTAGAGCAGAGTTGAATACATATTGTGCTAGAACTAAACTGAAGAAGCTTAACGAGAGTGACAGACATTATCCGAAAGCATGTTACATGCTGGGTCGTACAGAGAAGCAGATATTATTAATGTGGGTGAAGCAGCTGAGACTACCGGATGGTTATGTGTCCAACATGAGCAGATATGTAGATATGAGTAAGTTGAGAATGTTTGGGATGAAAAGTCATGATTGTCACGTCTTCATGCAACGGCTTCTACCGGTTGCATTTCGTGAACTTCTCCCACAACCTGTTTCGGACGACAATTACGAGTTGAGCTTATACTTCAGAGACTTAACTTCTTGTGCTATAAGAATTGAAGATATGGGGAGACTAAACGAGAGTATTCCAATTACTCTTTGCAACCTGGAGCGCATATTTCCACCAAGTTTCTTCGATTCCATGGAACATCTCCCGGTGCATTTAGCTGATGAAACTCGTTTAGCCGGTCCTGTTCAATATCGATGGATGTATCCATTTGAGAGGTATAATATCATTCATATTATCGTTTCCCTATTCAATATCCCGATATTAATTATTATGCATTGAACCACCCTTCATCAGATATTTAGGGAAATTGAAAAAATATGTTGGCAATAAGGCTCGTGTGGAAGGATCCACATGCAATTCTTATTTAGCTGAAGAAGCATCAAATTTCTGCTCGTACTATTTTGAAGATCATATCCACACTAGGCTGAGGAGGATGCCTCGCAATTGCGAGGTGGAACAAGAAGGCCAGACGTTCGACAACATAGATGTCCCCTCTACATTTCGTCCAAAAGGTCGTCCAATTGGCGCGAAGTCAATGAGATATCTTGATCAGAAGGAGTATAATGCCGCCCACTTATACATCTTGTTGAACTGCGACGAGGTTACAGAATATCACAAGTGAGTGTTCTCTATAATTCGTTTGTCTTATTTTCTAACTTGTGTAATATATGTAACGACTTAAACCAACTTTAATGAAGCCTATTTGAGGAAGAAATTCGGCGTGCATGTCCAAATATATCAGATGAAGATTACCAAACATCGTTTGAGCAGGAATTCGGAGCTTGGTTCAAATCATATGTACGATTCAGTATCCAATCTAAATAATTTCGAACAATGTTTTCTTTTCCTAATTAGCTTCTTATGATCTTAGGTTTCTTTCCCTTATTGCAATGAGATGAATCCGTATATACGGGATTTAGCAAAAGGTCCATTAGTAGCGGTTTATACGTACCCTGGTTATGTTGTGAACGGATATAAGTTTCATACTTTATCACATGGGGTAGGAAAGTCCACTATGAATAGCGGAGTGTGTATACAAGGGCAGAATTATGGTTTCGATGCACTTGATTATTATGGACAGTTGGTGGAGATATGTGAAGTTGAGTACTCGGGTTTACCAATAAAACGAACCATGTTGTTCAAGTGCTTATGGTTTGACCCGACCCCTAGAGGGACTTATGTACATCCACAATACAAGTTGGTTTCTATCGATCAAACGAAACCGCTGCAGAACTATGAACCATTTGTCATGGCATCACAAGCGCATCAAGTGTATTACTGCTCATATCCTAGTGTGAACAAATCTAGGAAGGCGTGGTTGGAAGTATGTAAAGTTAAACCGAGATTTAAGATAGATTTGCCAACTAAATCTTCATTAGATGAAGCATTTCAAGAGGATGACATACTAAACCCACCAGTACGTAACCACGCGACAGTAGAAGCTGATATAACATTATCTCATCCACGTCAAACAATAAAACTCGATGAGGAAGATTTTGACGAAGGAGATGATGATGAAAAAGAACATGTTCTGACATCAGAAGATGAGGACTTTAGTTATGACTAGTACAACTTACAGGGTTTAAAAGAATTTTGTCTTATTTTTTTGGCCAAAAGCAATTAATGATTATTCTTTGTTTTCAGGTACATGACGCCTCCCAGAGGTTGTGGCGGCAGTCAGCTCCTGCTGGGCGTGGAGCACCTCCATCGTCGTCTGGCTATGGGGGCAGTCCCCCTGAGTCGGCTGGGCCCTATCAGGGTTCTACCGACTTTTACTCGGTGGATAGCCGCCGTTGTTTCGAGATTTCACCTGAGGGGTATGTAATAATTGGTTTTATTACTTTTAAATATATCAAGTATAACTTGGATTGACCATTTTTCAATAATAGGCGATTGCTTGAGCCACCTGGATTGGCCTCGACAATTGTTGAGTGTTTTAAGAAGATTAATAACCCGACTGGGTTCACTTGGAAGCTGACTCCTCCTGAAATTAAGGAGCAGTATTTTGAGAAATTTAAGGTTAGTTTTTCTTTCAAATTTACAATCTTATAATTTAGCATTTACTTGTATATATCTAACATGTATAAACATGTAAATTGCAAAAGCACTTCCGCTGGCCTGCTGACTGGGACCAGGCAGTCCACCACATGTGGCAGAAGAGGGCGTCCAAGAGGTTCAGTGATTGGCACTTCAAAATGTAGAAGGGACGCCCTCAAAAACCGGACTACATCAACACAGAGAGGTGGGCGGCCCTCAACGAGTATTGGATGCGGCCAGAGGTACTCCAAAAGTCGGAGACTGCTTCCCAGTGCCGCAGGTCAGAGCCAGAGCCGGGCGCCGGGATGAGCAAGCACAAAGGAGGGTCCCGGTCAGCCCTACAGTACTCCCAGTCTACGGTAAGTCTCATTTTATAAGTTTTTTAGCTTCTTATGTCTTTGTTTTAGACATAATTTTGTTTATACATGTGATGAATAGGCTTCTCAGAGGGGATGCTCCTTAGAGTCCACCACCTTTGACACTTTCCAGAGTCTCCATTACAAAGGTGGAGACTTCTCCAACATGAAGGCGGCGAGACTTCATGTAAGCACACAATTACAATATATAGAATATTATTCTAGAATTCTGAGTTTGACTAATTTCTATTTTTATATTGTAATAGGCGGAGGTGGAGCGGATTGCTGCTGAAGAAGGCCCCAACGCGGATAAAAATGCAATTTATCTGCGGTTGGAAGGGGTTCGGGACAAGAAGCAGCGGCTGTACGGTTTCGGCGAGAAAGGGAGCGGCTACATCAACGTCGCCAACCGCTCTTCTACTTCTTCGCTTGGGCCATCCCAGAGCAATGCCGAGATCATGCGCCGACTGGAGGAGGAGTCGGCAGCTAGGAGGAGCCTCTAGGAGCAGGTCGCATTCATGAATGCGAAGATGGACCAGCTTATGGAGATGATGGGTTCCTCTAGCCGACGAGAGCCTCCGGACGACAGCAATCAGTCCCCTCCTGCCACCTCTTTATGATTGACTTATATATGTGTTATGTATATATACTGAATATTTGGATTTTATGATTTAAATAGTTATATGTATGTGTTGTGTTGGTTGGTTAAAAAAATGCAGGTTGTCGAGAACTGGGTACGAAAAAATAAAAAAATTATTAAAAAAAAAAGTACCGACGGACTTTTCCGTCGGTAAACTTTACCGACGGATATATTCCGTCGGTAAAACGTCGGTGATTACATCCCGACAGAATATCCGGTGACATTCTCCCGGCGGAAATATTCCGTCGGTAAAAATTACCGACAAAGCCTGACACGACGCCATATTTCCATCGGTATTCCATCGGTAATTTTATTACCGACGGATTATTACGGTATACCGACGGAAAATTCCGTCGGTATACGGTGAATTTCTTGTTGTGGTATTGACAAAAAGCTGCCATCAAGACTGAAAAAGAGAGAATCTCTACAATGACATTCAAAATTTGATGCCCGTTATTCCTGTCGTTTTTGACACGTGGCTAGGTTCCCTCCAACGGAGCTTTTCATGAGTTAAGACTATAAATAAAGATCAATCTTCTAGCGTTGAAGACACTGAGAACACCAAGCATTAAAGTATTCAAGCTCTAGCAATTTCAAAACAAACCCAGCGAAGAACTCTCTGCATAGATAGATATCCGAAACAGTTCTTCACTCTAGAGTATTCTAGCTCCCATTCTCTATTATAAGCATACATTGTTAGATCATAAGCTTAGACATCGAAGGAGTTCATATCTTGAACTGTTCTTATTCTGAGAACTCTTTTCAGTTGGAGAATCTCAAGCCTTGTGTTTAAACTCAATTGTAAAGTCGTTGGACTATAATTAGTGATCTGTCCAGTACACGGATCGACTGAGACTTGCTCATTATAATTAATTAGAGAACTCCTAGTAATTCAAGACTATAATTACACCACTAAGGTATCAAAAAAAAAAATTACACTATAGTTAGTCCTAGCGAAACAATGTCTGACTATAATTATAGTCCTGAATTACACTAAGGTAATTCAGGACTATAATTTAGGGTACCTAATGTTCGGTTCTATACAAACCAATTACACCACTAAGGTATCAAGTTCAAAAAGTGAAAGGAGTATTACAAACAAAGGAGGTTACATGGACAATGAAGAACATGCACACTATCACATCAGAAACAATGTAGACTCTTGATTCAACAAATGAATATATACAATAATGTATAGTAAGGTTAATACATGTAAATTAAATATCGATTTAAATTGACTTAATAAATACTTATTCTGAATTATAATAAAAAGATATTTCAATTTGATAAGGGACTTAAATGAAAATAACATATATACTTATTATTATACGAGTAGGATTATGGTTTGAAATGATTGTATACAAAAAAATATAATAACAATCAAAATCAAAATTTTTATTTCATTTACATACTTCTAGAAGAAATCTTAAGGCTACCCACCATTTTGAAGATGCGTATTGTCAATTTTTATTAATTTATTTTAGATATTTATAGGTGAATTTAGACATTTTACTTAAAAATACATAAAATCTTATTCGGTTGCCTTAAGAGCAAGTAAATCCCACTCGCATATAGTTAAAAAGTCATAAGGATAATATAACGGTTGCACCTAATGTGGCTAATTTACTCATTCATTTCTTTTATATCTTGTCGATTAGTTTAGATATTCATTTAGTTTGTTTCCTTGTGGATAACTTGTAATTGTATTATATAGTGAACTAATCCTCTCAACAAGGTATTTGGTGATTAAATATCTCTCTCACATGATATCAACTTTCCATCGAAAACCCTAGCTCTTATTTTTCCTATCCTTCCCTCTCCGACGAATCTCCGGTCATATTGGTGGATCTTTTGTTGCGCCTTCTGCTACTTGGCATGTCCTAGATCAAAAAGTTCTTGGATTTCTATTTTTCAGTTTTACTAAAGAATCAATGTCGGGAGTGGTAGGGTGTACCACCTATAGAATGGCTTGGTTAGCCCTTGAATTGGCTTTCGCTAACTCCTCCTTGTCGAGCGCAAATCAGCTTCATGAGGAGCTACTAATTTTGTTGTGACTCTTTCAGTTGCGGATTATGGTCGCAAGTTTACGGCTCTATCTGATCAACTCTCTGTTGTTGGTCGTCCAGTTGATGTAACTGACAAAAGCAACTGATTTCTGCGTGGTTTAGGTCCTCAATTCTCAGATATTCCGGATACTTGTATGATGATGTCTCCAGTTCCCACCTTTTATTATTTGCTGCATCAAGTACACTAATTTGACATCCTCTACATGCTGCTTTTGTGGCCTCGACTCGTTAGCTAATTCATCTTCACGTCCATCATATGGTTCTTCCACACCTTCTAATCCGCTTGGTCCTCATTCTCAGCATAATGTTTCTTCCTCTGTCCGTTCCAATCACGGTGGTCGTGGTCCTATGTCCCTCGTTGTCAAATTTGCCATGGTGAACATTATACCGATAAATGCCCTTAGTTTCTTCAAGCTTGTACATAACCGTCTGACACTGTAAATCACGCGCAGGCCTTTATTGCTTCTTCCTATGTTTTTGATCCCACATCCGATTGGTATGTTGACTCGAGTGCTTCCACTCACTTGACTACTAAAAAATCCGCCTTAGATTCGTTTGAGCCATATTCTAGTAATGGTAAGGTTATTGCTGGTAATGGAAATTCTCTCTCAATTACTCATTTTGGATCTCATACTTTTTTCTCCGAATGTTTTGGTTGTGACTAAAAATTTGCTTTCTATTAGTAAACTTACCTATGATTTTCCAGTGGATGTTCACTTTACTAATGCTGCTTTTGAAATTCAGAATCGTGTGACAAAAAACCCACTAGCTCAGGAACGGCTTGATCACGGCTTGTATGTTTTGCATAAGAAGTTTTCAGCTTTGTTTGTAGCTCTTCGATCCAAGGGTTTGAAAGCTAGTTTTGATATATGACATTTGCGTTTGGGGCATGTCTCGTTTACCATTATCTCTCTTTTGAAAAAAATAGGTCATTAATCTGTAACTTTTGTTTTACTTGTTCCTCTTGTTAGTTGGCCAAGAGTAAGCTATTATTATTTGCTTTGAATGACAAACGTGCTCCTAGTGTTCTTGATTTAGTGCATTGTGACTTATGGGGGCCAGCTCCGATTGCCACTTTTGATGCTTTTAAATATTACATTGTGTTGTGGGCGATTTTTCTCATTTTTCTTGGATCTATCCTCTTCGTGGTAAGTTTGAATTTTAAGATACATTTGTTCGTTTTCATACTCTTGTGTGTAATCAATTTTCTACAACTATAAAAGTCTTTCAAAGTGATGGAAGGACTGAATTTGTCAATGCACAAGTCCGTGATTGTATGTCTACTCACGACATTCATCATCGAGTGTCATCTCCATACACTCTGCAGTAGAATGGTCGTGCTGAACGGAAACATTATCATATCGTGGAAACTGGCTAAGCTATGCTATTTCGTGCTCACACTCCAACATCCATTTGGTTTTATGCCTTCGCTACTGCAGTCTGCATTATTAAATAGACTTCCATCAGTTGTCTTGGATAATACATCTTCATTTCAATTAATGTATGGTTCAACACCTAATTACGCCAACTTTCGCCCTTTTGGATGTCGTGTATGCGTCTAAGAAATTATAACCTCACAGCCGTACATGAATTTATCCGGGCTACAACAGTGCTTACAAGGGTTATCGTGTTTCATTCCTTCGCCTTTGATATGACCCTAGGATCGATGTGATGAATTGACTGGTCTCTAAAGGAGGCCGAACCCTTATAATTGAATTGCTTAAGGAAAGGAACTCGATTCCCTTGTAATAATATTAAAAAGGTAATATCCAAAAATAAAATGATTTTACCGTGTCTTATTAAATAATTAACCCATAATATAATTAATTAATCTATTGGGCTACTAATATTTATCAATTAATTGGCCCAGCCAATTAATTCCAGATAAATAATATTATTAAATAATGTAAAAATATATTAATCTATTAATAATGATTTCTAAGAGACAATAAATAATTAGGCAAGTAATTGGGCCAGATCATGGATCTAATACAAGAAATAAAACAGAACCTCAAATTAATTAATTATCTATGCTCAGCCCAGAGCAAAATTAATTAATAAACACAGATTCATTCCACTAGAGAATCCGTGCTGACTTATCCCTTTATCCCAAATTGAGCAAGGGGTTGTATTTTAGACTTAATCGATCTCCGTATTTAAGATAGAAATATCCATTAATTAATTAAGCTCACTGACAGCTTAAATTAATTAACATCTTATTATATTCCTGAGTAGTACCACTCGACCTTATTAACACACCTGAACTTAATTAACCGGCCGGGTTTAGTGTGCTAATCCTTCCGAGTTCCTCAGGGGATATTATCAACCCATTTTACTAGGATACGGTTGCAAGATACAGACAACCAGCCTGAGCCACAAATAACTACTAACACCCAAGATACGTAGATCTGGTCGCGATGACGTTCACCATAGTAGGTCAAAGTGATAGATAGCCAAATGCACTCAGCTAAAGTCTTATCAAACTTAAGACTAGCTAAGTCACCGAGATCTTGGTTCTCCACTAAGGTCAGTTAGGAGAACACATCTCACTGTGATCCATCAATACACCACCTTAAATGTACCAGTAAAGACAAGCAACTAAGACAAGCCACTTCTAATCTAAACTGCAGCTTAAACCGACAACTTATCCTTAAGTTGTCTCAGCTGTGATAATTGTTTATATCTTGTCAGTTCAACCAATTTGTGTTGTCTTCTGTGATACCCGACACACTACACAAATCTAACTTTTGTACAAGATAAATGATTACATGTGCATATATATATATATATATATATATATATATATATATTTATCAGATAAGAGAATAAAATAGTGGTAGGGACAAAACACAAAACACATTGTATACAAGCATAAAATTTGCTTCCAGTATACAAATTCCCAACAATCAGTTGGTCCCTTATATAAGATACAAACTTTATAAAGATACTAACTCAGGAAAGCATGAAATATCAAAATACTATACTACAATGAAATTACTTGCATGCTAAGGAAATACCCTAAGATAAACTACTATATGGAATTAAATATCATGCCTTATTTATATGATATAGTATCCTTGCTCCCTAAGTTGGAGGATCTCTTTCCATAGGCGCGTAAGTTCCCTCGATATCCTCCATCAGTCTTTTACCATTTTGATGTTCTAATCTTATCCTCGCTCCAATTGAACCTCTCTCTCTTCTCTCTCTCTCTCTTCCCCCCCCCCCCCCCTCTTCTCACGACAGTTGTTCTCAACCGCGATCTATGTATGTCGGGGCCGTCTCCATTGGTTCGAGGATAAACTCATGGCAGCCCATATCAAAACTCATCCAGTATGTGTGAATCGTCGTTCTCTTCCTCGTAGTAGAAATGGTTCTTGATCTCATCCCATCCCCATGGTTCCCGTTAGACGATCCAATGGCGTCCCAAAAAATCTCGCAACCCTATAATGATAGGAAATACATAGTGGGCATAAATACTAACATACCGATCATTAAAGGAAGGTGACGACAACGTGCATGGGAAAACACTTCACTCCCATTGAAATGACTAATACGAATATCCGTCGCTTGAGTCGTGTTGCCCTCGACATGTTGAATCAATGAGGATGTGGGCCGACAAAGTCCTAATATTGCCGCAAATCTACAATAGCCACTCTTCCTCCCAATGAATAGAACTAACCTTTGTGGGAAATCTACCACCACGGCAAGCTACGCATTGGCGTTTGGAAAAGGGGACCAGGGCGAGCATGTAACTTGTCCCACGTAATCTTTGCACCACAATGATGGCCTTTGAAAAAGAAACGATCACAATGGTAGCATAGGTCGCGTGCATGGCAATCGTCCTTCTAGTGCTTCGTCAGATTGCTGACAAAGATTACGGATGAGTCTCGCATGGCCCGTTGGAGTTGTTCTTGTTACGCCACGACTCCCGCAAAAAGACATGGAAATCAAGACGCAATAGAAAATACAGAGCAAACCATTTTTATAATATTTTTCAATAATAATAAAAAAAAATTATTTTTGAACACTTTTAAAAGAAGCTTAAAGTTGTTTCTTATAAAACCAATGCCATCTGATATATGAAGCATCGAGTTTAGTTAAAACACTTAAGAAATTCGTTTGTTTGTTCAAGGCCTTCTTTAACATACTAAAGCATGTTTAATCTGATACAACAAGGGGTTAAAACTTCATTATCAAGCTATAGAGATGACACTAAACATTTCGAAACCCAGCCCTAGCTTCGCCCGTCGTCAACTACCGATCAACCTGAAAACATTTGAAAAATATTTGGGTTGAGCACTTATGTACTCAGTGGGTATAGCAGTTCAAAAATATTTAAAACATTGTATCCATGCATGAGGTATATATTGTAGAGTTTTGAAAAGAAACTGCTCTAACCGTACAAAACATTATATATTTGGTGCGCACATTTGTTTCATATTTTCTCGTTACTTATACCACTTGATTCACAGAAACTTAGGCCTTGGCCCCCGAGTCAAATCCGAGGGGTCCAACATCTCATGTTAGTACTTGACACACAATGATGATCTCACATTGGTACTAACTGTTGTGATATAATTTTAATAATAGAGTTTTGATTTAGATCACAAAACTCTGACTGATGATGAACCAAGTCATAGCATGTATGTAGGATCTTATTTCAGGTGTCTTCTATATTTCTCTCTTTAGGGTGTATTCACATTCTCCCCGACTGACGGATCGGGATCAACACTCTCTCCTAACATGTTTCTCATTAACCTCTACGGTCACTGATTGACTCGCCACTGATTTCTATTCAGCGAGATTGAAGTTTAACTGTCTCTTATCAATACGAGGTATGCTCGCCAAGATTGCGCTCGAGTCAACTTTCATATCTTCTCCAGCAAATCAGCGAGTGACACATTGACATACGCACTGTTCGAGGAACAGGTGTCAACAATACCTTTTTGGAGTTGCAGGTAGACAGTGTTGCAGCTTTATTTCAAAATACATTCGTTGCCTCAACCCTAGCTTACCTACCCTAGTAGATCTCTCTCTAACAGATCTATTCGGAAACGTAACTATATATATGTAGAACCTTGTTTCAAACAAGGTTATAGAACTATCTACATATTTTCAAGTCCTCAAGAACTCAAGCTCGAAATCTTATCAAGACCCTAGTTGTTAATTGTGTCTTGAAGTGTACCAGTTCCAAGTATTACTAAGCCATAATCTTCATCCTTGGTTAGTTAAGAAGGTCCAGATCATTGTAAGGACCTCTCTTGTCAGAGAAACCAAACCCAAACCCAAAACCAACCTAATAGTGTTGAAGAGTTTGCAGTGTTTGTCTGGAATCCTAGTAGAAGTCGAAATAGACGACGACGAAGAAGAAGTATAACAGAACTCGACCAAGTTTTCTTATAAGGGTAATTCCTGACAGTGTTAGGAAGAGTGGACGTAGGAGTTATCTCCGAACACTATACATCTTGTGCATTCTTTATTGGTTTTCTGTTTATTTACTGACATTTTGCTTCAGCATTCAACCATATTTTCACGCGTTAAAAGAGTTTTTTAAACGAGAACAAAGGGCTTACTCACTTCTGCACTTACACTCTTTCAAAATCAATAAAAGTTTTCATAGGTGTATTCCCCCCCCCCCAATACACATATTTCTCGTATATAGGACCATCACTAACAACGCTTAAGCTTTCTAAACCCTCGTCCGCATTTTAGGCCGAACAAGAGCCTTAATCGATTCTTTACGTAGAAGCATTAAATAGGTAAATGCACAAAAACTTTCACAGATAGATAAAGTTCATAGAGCTCAGTAACTCAAAGATAATTTTTGGAGAAAATAATACCCACCTTGCCGTGATTCGATTTGTACTATGTGCTTCCTTGTCGTCGGGCGTCATTCATTTTCTTCAACTGACCCTACAACAATTTCTAATCTGAGTCATATTTCAAAATTGGTAAGTCCTTAAAATTCTATTAATTTTTCTAGCCTTAATTCACGACTTCATTTTGGAGAATTAAGCTTCGAATTTTAGGCTCGTGATAACTAAACGATGTTTCCCTACTTTAGTTCTACTTAACTCGAGATGCAATTAACATGTTCCAAACTTGAGTGCACACTCAATATACTCACCAATTTCATATAGTCATATAAGATTATAATCAAGGCCATAACATATACCTATTCATGTGATTAGGTTCCATTTTGCCCCTCAAAAGCTAATAAAGAGTACCTTACATTCAAGAGACGTCATAACTTCTACACTAGTCCAAGAATCTCACAACATATACAAACAGATACCTTAGGGGTCTATGTCATTCCTGAAC
This sequence comes from Lavandula angustifolia, assembly GCA_028984105.1. Classification (NCBI taxonomy): domain Eukaryota; kingdom Viridiplantae; phylum Streptophyta; class Magnoliopsida; order Lamiales; family Lamiaceae; genus Lavandula; species Lavandula angustifolia. Next base: position 28,504,442 of record CM054807.1, read on the forward strand.
GGGTAGCATGCCAAAAAAGTAAACCTTTAAGAATATATACCATAATGAGTATACAAGGTTCAAATTCAGACAGTTTTGGTAGGTTGCTTTTGGACCGTTCTTTCATAACCTTAATCAACTCCAAAAATTATGATATTTTACAAAACGACAGAGGATAGGTGGAAGGAGGTGGGGGAGGATGTCAGGCACAACATAGTGCTCAAGCGAGGTAGGCGGGCTTCGGTTGGAGACAAAGAGCCGAGAGTAAGGCTCGGGTTGGGCGAGTGGGAAGGCTCGTAGGTGGTGATGGGGGTCGGCGGCTGCCGAGGATGGCCTGATAAAGGTGTGGTTCTTCGAACATTGGAAGGGAGCGAGGAACAATGCGACGAGACTGTCGTGGGCACGATTAACCACAGCTTAGTCGAGCTCCATCTCGAGTTAGGCTACGTGTTAGAAATACGAGTAAACGAAATACGAGAAAATAACTAAAACAAGAACACAAGAATTTACGTGGTTCGGTCAATAGACCTACGTCCACGGGCGAAGAGAAGAAAATTTCACTATAAACGAGGAGTATACAATTCGGGTCTCCGGAATAAGTTCCTAGACCCAAAAAATTCTTCTATGAGGTGCATTTTACAACATGAGGGTAGCAACCTATTTATAGGGAAAAATAATGAGAGACTTCATTATTTTTCCAATGTGGGATAAGAGACTTCACTATTTGAGCCATAGTATAACAAATCTCCACATTGGCGAAAAATCCCTCAAAAATGAACAAACTCCAACCATGATAGGAAAAACTCCACCTTCTCCACATAACCCCTAAGGGTATAACTCATCAAGTAAGGCTAACTAAATCCAAGCAATGCTTGAACTTAGCAAAGGGAAGCACCTTCGTCATCATATCAGCAGGATTGTCATGAGTACTAATTTTACTCACAACTATATCACCACGAGCAACAACTTCACGTATGAAGTGATAACGCACGTCAATGTGCTTAGTTCTCTCATGAAACATTTGATCTTTTGTGAGACAGATAGCACTTTGACTATCACAAAAGACGGTCGTAACCTGCAATTCTTTCTTCAACTCCCCAAACAAACCTTTTAACCAAATAGCTTCCTTACAAGCTTCAGTAATGGCCATATATTCAACCTCCGTATTGGATAATGCAACGGTGCTCTGCAAAGTAGACTTCCAACTAATAGCACAACCACCAATGCTGAAGATATAGCCCGTAAGAGATCTTCTTTTATCTAGATCACCGGCAAAATCTGAATCTACATATCCAACAACTCCATCACTAGTCTTTCCAAACTTCAGACAAGCGTCACTAGAACCTCTCAAATAACGAAAAATCCATTGAACTCCTTTCCAGTGTTCTTTTCCAGGATTTGCGAGGTATCTGCTAACAACACTCACAGCATGTGCTAAATCCGGACGTGAACATACCATAGCATACATGAGTGACCCAACAACACTAGAATATGGAACTCGTGACATGTAGTCAACCTCCTCATCTGATTGTGGCGACAAAGCAGATGAGAATCTGAAATGAGCTGCTAACGGAGTACTAACCGGGTTTGCATTCTGCATGTTGAACCGATGGAGAATCTTTTCAATATACCCTTTTTGACTTAGGCATAATGTACCTGCTTTTCTATCTCTAATAATCTCCATACCAAGTATCTTCTTTGCAGCTCCTAGATCCTTCATATCGAACTCAGCATTGAGTTGGGTCTTCACCTTCTTAATCTCCTCTTGACTGTTTGCAGCTATCAACATGTCATCAACATATAATAGGAGATACACAAATGACCCATCTTTGCCAACTCTGTAGTAGACACAACTATCTGAAGCACTTCTCTTAAAGGCATGAGTCGTCATAAAATGGTCAAACTTCTTATACCACTGCCTCGGTGACTGCTTCAAACCGTAGAGAGATTTCTTCAAGAAGCATACATGATCTTCCTTCCCAACAACTGTGTGTCCCTCAGGCTGCTGCATGTAGATGTCTTCTTCTAGATCTCCATGCAGAAATGCTGTCTTCACATCGAGCTGCTCAAGCTCCAAATCATGCATAGCAACAATACCAAGTAAAGCTCGTATTGAAGTATGCTTCACCACCGGAGAGAATATATCATTGAAGTCTACACCGGGAACTTGGCTATAGCCTTTAGCTACCAATCGCGCCTTGTATCTTACATCTTCAACTCCCGGTGTTCCTTCCTTTCTCTTAAATACCCATTTGCAGCGAACTACTTTCTTGCCTTTAGGTAGCTTCACTAGGTCCCATGTACCATTCTTGTGAAGCGATTCCAACTCCTCTTGCATAGCGCCAATCCATTTTTCAGAATCCTTAGAAGTAATTGCCTCCTTGTAGATGGAGGGTTCCTCACAAGACTCAACTTCCTCAGCCACATTCAAAGCAAAAGCAACCAAATTACTTTCAATGAGTCTTTCAGGACGCTTTATCACACGTCTTCCTCTATCTTTTGCAATACAGTACTGTGGAGCTTCAGGTGGTGGTTCTTGATCTGAAATCGAATCTTCTTGAGAAGTTGCCGCATATTTTGATTCGACCTCCACCTCAACTTGTGAACTAGATTCTTGCGGAGCATCAATGCAAGAGTCTTTAGGTGCTGCAACGTGTATCATCGAACTTTCATCAAATATAACATCTCGACTGATGATAACTTTCCTTGTTTCTGGATACCAAAGTTTGTAACCCTTCACGCCATGCTTATAGCCTAGAAAAATGCACTTCTTCCAACGAGGATCCAATTTTCCCTGCACATCATGAACATACGCGGGACAACCAAAAATCCTCAAATCAGAATAGTTTGGTGGAGTACCAAACCATACCTCTTGTGCAGTCTTCTTGTCAAGTGCAGTAGAAGGAGATAGATTGACAAGATGACAAGCCAAATTTGCTGCTTTAGCCCAAAAACTCTTCGGTAGACCAGAATTGAGAAGCATGCAACGCACCTTCTCCATCAACGTTCTGTTCATCCGTTCGGCTACACCATTCTGCTGTGGAGTATGACGAACGGTGTGATGTCTCACAATCCCTTCAGCCTTGCATAGAGAATTAAATTCGTCGGAACAGAACTCAAGACCATTGTCTGTACGAAGACGTTTCACAGACCTCCCCGTCTGCTTTTCTATCATAACTTTCCACTCCTTGAAAGTGGAAAACACTTCACTCTTCTGCTTCAGGAAGAAAGCACAAACTTTTCTTGAGTAATCGTCGATAATCGTCAGCATATAACGTGCACCTCTATTGGAGGGCACCCTAGACGGACCCCAAACGTCAGAATGGATGTAATCCAAAATACCTGTTGTATTGTATGTTCCTTTAGAGAACTTAACTCTTTTCTGCTTACCCAGAACACAATGTTCACAAAACTTGAGTTTGCTGATGCCCTGTCCATCAAGAAGTCCTCGTTTGCTTAGTTCAATCATCCCATTTTCACTCATGTGGCCAAGACGCAAGTGCCACAATTTAGTGACCTCGCTGTCAGTCAGTGACGTGGTAGCAACTGCAGCATCTCCCGTGACAGTGGAGCCTTGCAAGACATGCAAATTTCCAGTCTTGTTATTTCCCTTCATCACTACAAGAGAGCCTTTGCTAACTTTCAGAACTCCATTTTCACCAACATACTTGTACCCTTTATCCTCAAGAGTATTGAGTGAGATGAGATTCCTTCTTAAGTCAGGTACGTGCCTGACATCTCCAAGTGTTCGGACTACTCCATCGAACATCTTAACTTTGATGGTTCCAATCCCTGTAACCTTACAAGGTGCATCGTTTCCCATAAGCACAACTCCTTTTGTAACTGACTCATATGTTGAAAACCAATCCCGATTGGGACTCATATGATATGTGCAACCATAATCTAGAATCCATTCATCACGATGCTCACGAACCAAGTTGGCAGCAACAAGAAGATCACCGTCACTCGAATCTTCATCAGCTACTCCGGCCTCACCAATTTCTTGTTCCTTTTCCTTTTGTTTGAGTTTTCCTGATTTATCACCACCAGCCTTGTCATTTGGATTCTTCTGATTCCTTCTCTCTAATTTCCAGCATTCAGATTTGATGTGACCGGGTTTGTGGCAATAATTACACTTAATGCGAGGATTCCTTGATTTCGATCTCCCTTTCCTTTCACCACCAGAACTTCTTTCTTGTGGCCTTCCTCGAGCAATAAGTCCCTCTCCTGAATCCTCAGAGGTACTAACAAGTTGCTTCATTTTCTCTTTCGAGAATAAGGCATCATAAACTTCATCAAGTGTCAGAGTATCACGACTATACAAAATAATATCACGAAACGTACTATAGGATGAAGGTAATGAACACAATAACATCAAAGCCAAATCCTCATCATCATACTTAACTTCCAAAGATTCTAAATCAGCAACAGTTTCTTTAAATGCTGAAATATGCTCTTGTAGAGACGTACCTTCTACCATATGATGAGAGTAAAGACGTTGCTTTAGATGTAGCTTACTTGTGAGACTCTTGGTCATGCACAATTGTTCCAGCTTCACCATAGTCCGGCCGGCGTTTGTCTCTTTCGGACATCCCGCAAAATTTGATTTGATAGATGAAGGTGTATGTGAGAGAGAGCCTTACGATCTTTCCTTTTCTTCTCCTCGTCTGTCCACGAATTGGGCATTTTTTCAAATCCCAACAAAGTCTCGTCCAAATCCATATGGGCGAGAACTGCGCGTGTGTTCACTTGCCATAACAAAAATCTGGTGTTCCTATCCAGCAGCGGAATATCGTACTTCATACTCGCCATCGAAAAACCAAGTGCTCTGATACCACTTGTTAGAAATACGAGTAAACGAAATACGAGAAAATAACTAAAACAAGAACACAAGAATTTACGTGGTTCGGTCAATAGACCTACGTCCACGGGCGAAGAGAAGAAAATTTCACTATAAACGAGGAGTATACAATTCGGGTCTCCGGAATAAGTTCCTAGACCCAAAAAATTCTTCTATGAGGTGCATTTTACAACATGAGGGTAGCAACCTATTTATAGGGAAAAATAATGAGAGACTTCATTATTTTTCCAATGTGGGATAAGAGACTTCACTATTTGAGCCATAGTATAACACTACGATCTCACGGTCACGGGTATCACAGAAGCAAGAGATGGACAACTGACCTTCAAGACTTGCGGAGGCGGAACCTTTTTGAGATTGAGCGTAGTACTCACCTTCTCATTATCGTACGTGGTGGTTATATGTTACACGTCGTCGATGGGGGCGGCTAGAGGCGCCGATGTCGGGCGAAAATGTTCTCGAGTAAGAACGTTATTCACATATTCATTGAAGCTTGCTCCTTGCAAAACATCTGAATGAATTCAGTGAGTTGAGCGGCATTTCATTGATTCGTCATCATGAATGCCTCTGATACCAGATGATATTACCCTAGGATCGACATAATGAATTGATTGGTGTCCGAAGGAGGTCAAACCCTTATACCCGAATTGCTCAAGGAGAGGAACTCGATTCCCTTGATAATAATATTGTTACATGAGAAGTTATAAAATAAGATTCATAAGATCCCAAAACCCTAGATGACTGATGAACCCTATATTGTGTAATTGATGATTCAGTTTAGTTGAGCTCACATATAAGGGAGCTCAACAGACTAGGTTGTTAGTTTTTGAGTTGCTGCTCAAGTTCAGTAGAAGAATTGCTCAGGGGCATCAGAAGAAGACTCAGTATGGTTACGCTCAATTTTGCTAACACGTACTCACTGTGAGATGTAAAGTTAGATATGCAACGGTCCCACTGACTAAAGACAAAATATTAGTAGAGTTATCAATTCAGTAAAGAGTACGAGGTATCTAATCAAAGAAAGTCAACTCGAGATATCGAGTTTGAGTTATAACATGCCTCACCTACCAGACAGACCTCGACCAATGAGAAACTATCAGCACTGTACCCGATCTGATGAAAAGTTGCGGTAAAGCTCTGAACACTAAAAAATGAGAGAATCTCTATAGTGCTATTCAAACTAAAGAGAAGATCGTTTGCTATTCGTCTAGCTATCGTGAGTAGGTCATTCTCCAACGGATATATTCACTAGCCACGACTATAAATAGAGAAGATCTTCATTGGATGGAAGATACAACGAGAATATATACAAGCGATCAAGCTCACATACTCTAGCAATCATAAAGCATACCATCGAAAAAAACATATTTAATAATCTCTTTAGTTTTTCACTCTAGAGTGAATTAGTTCTCTTCTCTATTTCCATAAGCTAACCTTGAACTATCATACACTTAGATTCGAAGGAGTTCATTTATTGAACTATTCTTATTGTAAGAAATCCTTCCAGTTGGAAATACCCACAAACCTAACATATTTGAACCTTGCAAAGTCTCTTAGGATTATAGCTAAGTCGCAGTCTATCCAGTGTATAGACAGACTAGACTTGTTCAATATAAATACAAGTATCTCTTAGAAACAGGAAAGAGCGTAGGATTTTGCGTATCCGAACCATTATAAATATCGTGTGTTCTTTACTATTTTATTGCTCAGCATACTAACCACTTGCACTAAACTATTTCATAAAAGCATACAAGTTTTGGATTTTAGTAAAACCTTTAAAACACACACAAATATATATATGAACGATTTTAAGTAAACAATGTGTTCCAACGAGATTATAAAAATTTGGGCCTTCACATTCCGCATGTTACTTATACTATATTACTTGTGAACTGACTTCAGTCAATGTACAATAATCAGTAGACAGTACTACTCTGACCACGTGATCAAGAAGCTTATTGACGAACTGAATCTCATATTCAGTGAGTAATCTCACTATTATTGACTTCCGCATTTAAGTTTGAAATATATATTCATGTTTATTCAACCCCCCCCCCCCCCGCGTTTTCCCCGCATCTAAACACTCGTCTCTGGACCTACAAACATAATAGCAGTAATATCCAATAATGAACTGATTTTAGCGTATCTTATTCAATGATCAATTGGGTCCCTTTTACATAGAGTATAAAGATGCTAACTAAGAAAGCATGAAATAGGAAATATTGTACTACTATGGAAATACTTGTATGCTAAGGAAATACCTAAATATAAACAACTATATGGAATTATATCTCATTCCTTATTTATATAATATAGTATCCTTGCTGAATCTCTTTCCATAAGCGCATAGGTTCCCCTCGATCTCCTCCACCTTCTTTTGTCCTTTCAATCATCTAATCATATCATGCTCCAATCGAACCCCTCCTCTCTCTCTCCCTCCCTCCCTTGCACCAATATTCTCTTCCCCCTTGCATGTATTTCTCTTGCACATGTATGTCTCGTGCGGCCCTCCTCCATTTCTTCATGCAACGATCATCCGGCTCCTCCCCTCATCCTCTTGTTCACCCTTCTTGGGTGCTTATCAGTCTTCTTGATTTTTTCTTATCTCGTCACGTTCATTTGATGATACTTGTTTTCCTTTTATCTGGAAATCCCCACAATCTTCACTTGATGTTTCTAGTTTTCTGTATCCTCTCTCTAATTCTTGCAAGGCCATTCCCCTCACCATTACCTAATTCTATGGTTGTTGTTATACCTTCTACGCCGGTGACATCCTCCCCCATGTAGTATCTGTCGGCTGCCCGACTCTACACCGCTGGTGACACCTCTTGAATCTCCCTCAAATCAAGCTCTAGAGTCTTTGGTATCCACCTCTTTATCCTCAGTCCACCCCATGCAAACTCGGTCCAAATCTAGTGTTTTTAAGCCTCGAAATTCGATTTACATAGCACGGCTTTACTCTCAACTTCAGTTACTTCCTCCGAGCCTCGTAGCTTCAAATCCACTAACAAATCACCGGCATGCCTCTCTACTAGGTAGGAGAGATTGATGTCTTACACTCCAATCATACTTGGGATATAATTTGGTACCACCTCCCCAAACACTAATATTGTTGGTTTAAAGTGGGTATTTCGCACAAGGTATCATTCTGACAGTACGATTGAGCTGTACAAAGCAAGGTTTGGTGCTCAATGATTTACTCAAATTCCTAGCACGGACTTTTGTCACACTTTCAGTCCCTTGGTTAAAGCTTCTACTGTGCTTGCAGTTCTTGCTCTCTCAATTTAAAACAAATGACCTCTCCTTCTACTCGACGTAAAGAATGCATTCTTAAATGGTATTCTTCTGAAGTCCGTATTTATAGCTCAACCTCCCAGTTTTGTGGATCCTTAGTTCTCGAATCCTGTGTCGGATGAAGAAAGCTTTGTATGGTATGACCGGTAATAATCCCACTATACTTTACAATTTTATCAAACACACTCATGCTTTGTCATTAAAGATCTCGGCAAGCTAAATTATTTTTTTGGGTCTAGAGGCTTGTCATTAAAGATCTCGGCAAGCTAAACGTCTTATTTCTTGGTTAGGCAAATTATGGAAATGATATTTTAGCTCGTGCTCAACTTACAGACTCGAAGCCTGTGGCCACCCAACTTCCCGCTGGTGAATCTCTTGATATATAGCACTAGGACTTCTTTTGCTGATCCAATTTTATATCGCTCTATCGTTGGGCTTTGCAATATTTGACTATCACACAACCTGACCTTTCTTATTTTGTTAGTCTTGTAAGCTAATTGCTTCATTCTCCAACAGAAGAACATTTTTGTTCGGTGAAGCGCATTCCTCATTTGGTTAAGGGAGCCATCAATTTTAGCTTGAACATTTCTCCACATCGTAATTCCTTTATTGTTCGATATTCATATATTGATTGGGCCTGTTGTGTCAAAACATGATGGTAGACATATGATGACTACTCTATTTTTCTTCACGGTAATCTTGTTTCTTGGAGTGCAAAGAAATAATCTACCGTTGCTCGCTCTAGTTGTGAATCGGAGCATTAAGATTTGGCAAATGCTGCTTCGAACTTACTTGGTTGAAGAGTTTCTTCGTGAGCTTCGCGCTGCCCCATCAACCACGCCTCTCATACTTTGTGACAATAAAAGTGCCATTTTTTGGCGTAAAAACTTGTTGCCTACAAGCGTGCCAAACATATTGATATTGACTTTCATTTTATACGGCGGATCTTGTTTCGTTGGCAAGCTCTCTACTCAATTTTATTCCTTCTCATCTACAACTCATTAGACATATTCACAAAGAGTCTATGCGTAAGAGAAATGCTATCCCCACTGGAACCAAGACATAATTTTTACTTGTTCAAATAACAATAAAGGTGCAGCAGGGTCAGGGACGACCAATCTCTTTATGATAAACAAATCCATTTTGCAAGTTCGTTACTCGAGATCTTTTACTTTTTTGCATGAGGCTCAAACTCCCTTCTTGCATACGCGCTCCCCCCGAAGCGCACACTATAATAAGAGGTAAAAATTGATTGGTAGCTTCTCATGTGGGAGTTAGAGTTCCGCCTGAAGAAGCAGGGGCCGCGGTAGTTGCTGAATCTTAAAGAATTAATTGATGAGTTGGATATTCGAGAAATAAAAACTCGTAATCGTAAATTTGAAGCATGATACCATTTGATGAGCTTAGTCCTGTAAAAGTGATGGCAAAGAAAGAATCTCTTTTACATATTCTCCCGGTTTATCCCTTTTTTTGCTTCAAAAGAAAAAAATCCCCTATCATTAGATTTTCGCTGCCTGCTTTCGAGTTTTTGCGTTGTAAGCTTTGTGATGGCCTTCATCCCACGCAACGCAATGCTTGAAGGGGGTAATAAGGAAAATATTACAGTTGTATGTGGCTAATTGACTCATTCACTTCTTGTACGTCTCGTCAATTAGTCTAGATATTTGTTTAGTTTGTTTCCTTGTGTATAACTTGTAATTGTATTATCTATAGTGAATTAATCCCCTCCCCAAGATATCAGGGGATTAAAATATCTGTCTCAAAAACAGGGAGCAATTGTAATGCAACATTATTTAAAAAAAAAAATATGATATATATTTTTTCTAATAAAACAAACACATCACTTGATATTAAATTTTTTTTTCCATGATATTAATTCCTAATTTTGTAAAGCAAATTTGATGTGTAAATGCAGGCTAACGATAAGCTTGATATAAAAAGTCATGCCTATCAGCCCACTTGAAGGCCATTAACGAAGCTAAGGCCGCTGGAGCACTGCTGACTTACGACCCGAAGCTCCGGCAGCGGAGGAGGCTCGTAAGCAGATGATGAGCGTGGGGGAGAAGGCTGATGTGATATCCATGAGTGATGACGAGCTCCTCCTTCCTTGCCCAAAACACACTACCCTAATTGTCTTAACATTTCCAACTCCGAGAGGACGGTTCCTTTGTAAGGCAAACAACAAATGAACGTATGAACTTTATTGTCTTTAAAGCTTTCTTAATCCCTAACTTTCGTGGAATTTAAGCCAATGGAAAGGCTCCTTATAGACGTGTTGTTCTTAGGGTGTATCACAAATAATTTATGAGCTGATTTTTCTCAAGCCCTGAAAAGTAAGGTGATTTATTATAAATAAAGACTGGGGGGTTTTCGATTGTATTAATAATGTGTATCCATGAAAGTAATGGACCATTGGTTCTACTTATTTGCATAGGAAAGATTATATCCACATGTAAAACATATATTGTTTTAAGAATGTCTCAAGTAATACCTTAGTACTGTGTAGGATAATTAACCAAGGGGCGAGATTATTAAAAAAAACAGAACTAATGCATATTTTATTTTTAATTTTTAATTTTTAATTTTCATTTGTTGCTTATATAAAAAATATATAAATTACTAACATACTCGTACACAACAGAGATTGATGAAATTACAAATCTTCTTATTTCGAGAGTCGCTCTTCCTTCTTTCAGGCAAGGAGGTGCGGGGATAGAAGATCGCGCCCACGCCGACTCAAAGGTTGTAGTTGTAAAGCGGAAGAAGAGGGAGAAATTATATCTCATTCCTTATTTATATAATATACTATCCTTGCTCTCCAAGTCGATGAATCTCTTTTCATAGGCGCGTAGGTTACCCCTTGATCTCCTTCACCTTCCTTTTGTCCTTTCGATCATCTAATCATATCAGGCTCCAAAATACCCCCTTTAATACGTAAGAAGGCAGCTGGCACTTAAATATGAGAAAATAATGTACTTATAACATGATTATTTAATCATAAATTGTCGAGGAAGAAAGTGTTGGAAGTCTTTCTTTTATGAAATAGTGGAATTTTAAAAATTTGTCAGTCTATGCATCTTCTTTAATAAATTAATATAAGGGAAAAAGCCAATTAATCGTGTCAGATAAATTTGCCGGCCACCATAATAAGGTGTTTCACTGTGTTTGGAATTGGATACTATATAATTATAGGGCCACAGCCATGCATTCTGATAATAACCGTACTCACATTCTAATTAGCAATCTTAAAAATGTCGAGGTTTGATTTGAGATTTGTTGTTCTGGTAATGTTTAACATCCTCAAATCACATGTGGGCATGCCATGGGAATGGGATCCATTTGAGGTTACTTCTGATCTCACTAGACTCAAATTCTGGGTTTTGGTCTCTCTCTTCTTCGTCTTCGGCTTCATTTCTATTGGAATTTCATTAAACAAGATAGGATTTGTGAGAATCCAAATCAACAACTTATCACCCTCTCTTGTTGCTTCACTCTTGGCTTGTTTGTTCATCCCACAATATCTCTTCTGGTACGTCTATCCCATGATTTTGCTGTCGTTTTTGTGGTATGCATCTATCTCCAATGCCTTGGTGAGTTTCATGTTGTATTTTCTCCTCCAACTCCCATGTAGCTTCCTCTTGATCATGATGATTCCACGTCTTTTTTGCTAAGGTATTTGCTTATTTATCCACAATTGAACCTTGCAGTCAATGATTCGCACTGGTCTTTCTTCGTAACATAAATCCGGTTCAGTTGTACATCTTCATGCTTGATCACATGCTTGGGATCGTATAAATACTTTCGGAGTTGAGAGACGTGGAAAGCATTATTTGCATCTCCGACACTAAGTGGTAGAGCCAATTTATAGGCTACTACTAGACTAACTTTAAAATTTCGAAATGTTCTATATCCCTAGAGCGTGATTTACCTTCCTTTATTCTTTGGAGTTCCGAATGTGTGATGAGTCATTTTCGTACTTAGTAATTTCTGGCCGAAAAGTGCGTCAATTGGCCAACCGGTGCACTCGCAGTGACGAAAAATGCAGGTTTTAGGTGCTGACGTGGCATGATGACGAGATGATATTTGGCGATTTTTTATGATGAAAAGACACGGAATTGATGACGTGGGCACGGATTTGTTGAGAAGGAAAGGATCTTGAAGATATTTTGTGGTAGATAAGGAAATATATTATTTCCTTATCTATCCAAATCCCTTTCCTTATCAAAGAAGGATTTGACCTAACTTGGTGAGGAAGAAAGGGAGTCTATAAAGAGAGGAAGGAGCACGAAATCAGACCTTATGCCCGCATATACCCGCTCCTTCACTTCCGTTCATTCACGCCGCCGCCGTCCGAACCACAACCGCCGCCGCCGCCGATCACCGCCGAAGCCGAAGACAACCACCGAACCATTTACCGATTCTGTAGCTTAGTTGAAGAAGAAAACACATCTTTCATTTCTGTTGTTTATGCTTTTTAATTTCGAGTTTGAATTCTAGTTTTAATTTCATTTCGTAGTTAATCGTTTTCGTAGGAACTTAATATTTACGTTTGAACATCCTTTGCTATTTTAATTCAAGTTTTAGTTTAATTTCGTAGATTTAAATATTCTGTTATTTCGTGCTTTAATAGTTTTAATTTTCGTTCATGCTAGATCTATGGTTATTAATGTTTATGTTTCTGTTCTGTAAACTGTCCCAGTTGCCCAACCGAAGCGTCTGCATGAGTAGCTAAACTTTTTAGGGTCCGGCAGAATGTAAATGCACACGTGAACAGTACATGAGGCTTAGGTTCGAATAATTAATCAAAAGGGTTTCGGGTTAATTCTGGTTTATTTAATCTGACTAGTAATTTAGGATTGGCTACCCTAGGTTGCGCAGTCTGTAGCTAACTTAGTACTTTCATCGTTTCTCGTAGAACAAGGCTAGGTAAGTAGCGAAATTATTCGTAAGAGTAATTGGATTAAACTGATAGGAGACTATTAGATGCCCAACATACGAGTAGGCTCCTATACTAGGCTCCCTTAGTTCGATAAAGTTGTCTAGCTATTAAATCTATTGATTGCCCAACAACGTAGGTTGTAGCTAGGTTAGGGAAGTAGCCGTTTCGATGCCCAACATGGCGGTTACCGACTAAGTAAGTGGGAGTGAGGATCACGCAGTTTAAGTTACGGTGGTCTATAACTAGTAGATTCTTGAGATTAATTCATATTAAGTGCCGAGGATTGAAATTACGTGTGTGTGAATATTCTGCTGGACCTGCCTTTCAATTGCCCAGTTCATACAGTTTATTTTCAGTTTTCAGTTTTATTAATTTCTTTCAGTTTTACAATTTCTTAGTTTAGATTAAAACTCAAATCTTGCGTGGTTGCTAACCAAAACCATAGATAAGTAGGAAAATAAAGTGTATAGTCGTCCGTTCCCTGTGTTCGATACCTGTGAACTATACTGATATAATTCTCTGATTTTGCAGGATTATTTGGTGCAATACAGCGATCACCAAGTTGGCGCCGTTGCCGGGGAACGGTGTTAACTAGTTTCTTTAATTTTTCTACTAATCTTTCTTTTGTGCTTTTTAATGTTGCATGAGCAGGTCTTCCAAACCTAATCTGATATTTGATCCTGAGATCGAGAAATCAGCAAAGAGGAATAGGAAGAAGACAAAGCCGCAAAAGCAAGAATGCACCGTCCAAGGCGGCGCAGACGTCTCAACTGCCCAACCAGGAGATAGAACAGACGACGTTGATCCGATCAGCGACTCAGAACCAGAGACTGTTTTGTTCGACAGAACAAGGCAAAACACTCCAGTAACAAGCTCAGAATCAGAGGAGGAAGAGATGGAGGACGAAGTACACAATCCACAACCCTTGAGGATGAATACCGGATCGCTAGACAAGGGAGCGGACCTACCCGGTCCAATCCAAATCACTACTACAGAACAAATTGATGTCAAGCTGAACATGGTCGCTGCAATGCTGAAGTTTTATGGAAGGACGAACGAGAATCCAAATTCCTTTTTGGCGTCGTTCAACCAAGTGTGTAATCTGCACCGGCAGGGCAACCTGGACGCTTTCAAGCTCAAGGCCTTTCCATTCACTCTCCAAGACGGAGCACAGGCGTGGTTCTCAAGTCTAAAGCCGAACACGATCACGACGTGGGCCCAGATGCGTACGGTTTTCTTGAAGAAATACTTCCCACAGTCAAAGACAAATGCATTAAAGAAGCAGATTTTCGGGATTGCTCAAGAAATCGATGAGACCTTCGGTGCATACTGGGAGAGATTTGGACGACTTGTCGATAGTTGTCCGAACCATGGCTACTCAGATGTAGAGCTTTTACAGATTTTCTATCAAGGGATGACAGACGAAGCTAAAGCCATGGTTGATATCGGTCTAAGGGGGAATTTCCATACAAGCCTCTACGAAGATGCTAGGAATATAATCGAAGGGCTTGCGGAGTCCACCTCGCAATACAAAGGGCCGAGACCAACAAGGAGAGCTGTAAATTGGTCTCATTCCGACTACTTGGATGAGATCGATAATAAAGTGGAGGCGAAATTCAGCCTCTTGCAAGATAAGCTCGACTTGATACTCAAGCAGAACGCTCCTGCCCCAAGCCGATCAAATGCCGATCATGCATGTGGAGCATGTGGAGAAAAAGGACATACATCACTACAATGCCCGGGAGAAGAAGTAAACGCAGCTGGAAATTGGAGCGAGCAACAAGGAGTTCATCCAAACCTTCGATGGAGGCAACCGGAAGAACAATTTCAACCAAGGAATCCGCCTCAACAACAATTTCAAAGCCCATACCAAGAAGAATGAACTATTAGTAGCCATACCAGGCTCCTAATCCACATAGCTATCAGCAGGCATATAAGCCCCCGCATCAAAAGTAGTTTCAGCAGTTGAGTGCTCCGGTTGCCCAACCAGAGCAGCAGAATCCATTAGAAAAGCTTTTGGCCGAAATGGTTTCTTCGCAGAAGGACACTACTGCATTTCAACAACAAATGCAGAGGGAGATGATCCAAACTCAACAAGAGATGAATCAGACGAAGAAGGATCAGCAAGCTACGATGGAAAACTTGGCCAAGCAAATGAATAAGCTGAATTCTACGATGCAAGAGATGAAGAGCACTCAAGGACGACTTCCACTCATACTCGGCCCTAATCCGAATGCTATGGCTAATGTAAGTCAATTAAGTATGTGCGGTAAAAAAGGAAACAGATGGAGAGAACGGTGCACGACTGCACAAGCGAGTGGAATTTCCAGAAAGTCAAGTACAACAACTCATCCACCGCTATGACAATTTGTACCAGACACCTACTAATGGTACAAATTGTGCTAAACAACCGTCTCAAATATACAAGCCTCCGCACAATCGAATATATCAGCAGCAAAGTCCATCGCCTGGCCAAGCAGACCAGGGTTCTTCTTCGTTTGAAGAATTGATGCGCGAAATGATTGCTTCTCAAAATGAATCAATTACATATCAAAGGCAGATGGAGAAGGAGATAATTTCAAATAAAAATGAGATCCAAGCCATGAAGGAAGAGATGCAAGAATTGAAGATGGATCAGCAAGTTACTTTGGAAAATCTGTTCGAGCAAGTGTTCAAAATGGCCAGCTCACTCCAAGATCTGAAGGGAGGTCACGAGCATTTACCTTTACAAGCTCAAATACAACCCAATCTGAATGCCCATAATTGCAATCAGATTACGCTGCATGGAGGGAAAGAACTACCTGGCCCGATTGTGCAACCGAGACACCCAGAAAAGCTGGCAGAGAAGAAGAAGGCCACATAACAGCCTGAACGACCCTACCGCCCAGCAGAACAGCATGCTGAAGATGCTAAACCAGAACAGGATGAGGAGACTGTTCCGACTGGCCAATCGGAGTCTGAAACGATACTACCTCCACCATTTCCAGAAGCCTTAGAAAGGAAGAGAACGCCAGACAAGGAAAGCATGGATTACATGAAGCTATTCGAGAAATTGGAGATAAATATCCCTTTCCTTGAAGCCGTAAAGATTCCCAAGTTCGGGAAATTTGTGAAGGATTTCATTGCTGGAAATGTTCCCAAGTCCGAAAAAGTTTTGTTCGACCACACAGTATCGGCAATCATACAAAAGATGTTGCCTGCTAAATGTGCCGACCCAGGTATGTTTACACTTCCCTGTCTGATGGGTGATATTATGATTAAACAAGCCATGTGTGATCTAGGTGCATCCATAAATGTTATGCCTTTATCTGTATATAATCAATTGGTAGGAGCTGAGTTAATATCCACTAAGGTGATTATTCAATTAGCGGATAGGTCATGCATTGCTCCGGTAGGTTTACTCGAAAACATTTTAGTCAGAATCAACAATTTTGTCTATCCGACTGATTTATATGTAATTGACACGAATGATAGGCAAGTTGAAGGAACTGCGGGTGTGTTATTGGGTAGGCCATTTTTAAAAAATGTAAATGCTATAATTAATGTGGATGAGGGTTCGATAAGTGTTGCATACCATAACGAAACTTATGTTCATCGCATTGCTGAAGCACTTAAGAAACCCTATGATCATGAGAATGAGAATGCTTTTTCTACTGACTCCATTGATGCTATTATCCAAGAATATCTTGAGACGTATGTGATGCAGGATAAAATGGAGGTCACCTTGACTCAAGGGCTGACCGAATCAGATCTCGAGGATATGAGGGACGGGAAGATCAGAGAAAGCATCTCAGCCTTATACGCAACTCAAGAATTGGCGTCTGCCAGCAGTGTGTCTCAGTTGCCCAGTCAAGACGATTCTGTAGTAGAATGGCTGAAAACCATGGGATTGAAGCCCCAACCTGAAAGAGACAAGAAAAGGGCAGCAAGGGGGCAGACTACCATCGTCTTGCAAATGGATAGGCCATCAACCAAGTGTGAGGAAAAATTTCGGAAGAAGGCCTATGACGATTTCAAGTGGTATAAAGACCGTGGGAAGAAGATGGAGCGGGTGATCAATGTAGTGGATGTGACTACACTGTCCACCCCTTCACATAATTGATCTTGGAAGATGGTCTAGCCGAAGACTATAAAGAGAGGCGCTTCCGGGAGGCAACCCGCATTTTTAGTAATTTTCGTTATTTTATTTCGTGCTTTTTTTCCGTATGATTTTATGCTTGGTGTATTCTTCTTTTTCAGATTCTTGGCTAAGTGTGATCAGTTCACTTAAGTGCATTGTTGCTCGACATTATCCATTCGTCGTATCCGTGATGAACCGATCGCCTCGCTTGCCCAAGCGAGGCGCCAAGTAACTTTTCTCCCCGATTTTTGTTTTTCGTTTTTGTTTTCTCGTTTTGAGTCGGTTTTTGTGAGTCTTTTGTGTCCTTTCACTTGAAAGGGTTCAAGTGTAAGGATGGGTTGTTGTTTTTTCTTTTGTGTTTATTTTGTCTTTTGTGTTAGTATGTTCTTACACTTGAAAGGGTTCAAGTGTACGGAGGGTGTTTTTGTTTTTATTTTGTCATGCATTCTCTCTTTGTTTTGTCTTTTCTTCTTGCTCGAGGGCGAGCAAGTTTTAGGTGTAAGGAGGGAGGTATTTTGTGTAGAAGCATGCCAAAAATTTCGATTTTTGATACGCCGTTTTCTATGCTCAAGCATGTCTTCTTTGTGCTTTTGTGTTTCAATATGCTTGCTTGTAGACTTTGTGAAAATTAGATCTAGGCACATATGTATATGTAATTTGGGATGACGAAAAATAAATTTTGTTGGATCGAATTTTATTAACCACTCACTTAAATTAGATTTGAGCCTTAAAGTAGGACACTTCCTACTATTTCTTTTGAGAGTGTTTATCCGCAAAATCGCAATATGTTTGAGTCACTTGTGATAAATGATAGGAGGCACTAGGGATTTTTAGCCACACGGCCGCGACAAAATATTTCTGACCCTAAATTATCCCCTAGTGAGCCAAGTTGAGCCTTGACCGATTCTTCGATATGAGTTAGTAAAAATTTAGCCAAGGCCTTTTAAACTTTCTCTTGACCCATGTTATTGCATGTCTTATAAACTTTCCTGTGCATTATAGATGTTGTTTAGAGGATTGTTACATATGTCCTCTGCCTACCAAAGTAAGAGGTGCTGCAAAAAGATTTGTATAAGCCGAAAGTTGAATGTATAAGCTGCGAAAGAAGAAAGCAGATTTTAAGTGGCCTGATTGCCTAGTTGAGACAGTCTGTACCCAGAATGTGGAAAAACAAAAAAAAAAAAATTATGCCACGAAAAATACATATGAAATATTCAGAAAAAAAGAGATGTGGCAGGAAAAAGAAAAAAAAAGGGTGCATAAAATAAATTGTAGCATTTGTGCGAAATTGTTAAGTGGTGGGATGTTTTGAATTTTGTATTAATTGCACAAGTAAGTGAGTTTGACATGCATAACATTGAATTGTAATTTTGATGAAACTTAGTATCCATAGGACCCTTACCAACATCAATTTGTCTAAGTCCTAAGCCCCATTACAACCTAATGAGAAAGACCTCCTTGATATTGCTATTGTGACGATCTCTTATCGTGATTGCGTGGATTTGTTTTCTTGAGTGGCTTGAACCGGACCTAGACTAGTTGAGTGATGAGCGAACCTTGAGGAGATCCACATTGTTTAGATTTTGACCAAGTTGATATATGTGTGTCTAGTTTCGAAATTTGCATTGTTTACTTGCTTGATGAGATCATATTTGCATGATTTGATTTGCTTGGCTAGCTAATTGGTGTTGAGAATTTTAGATTGATTGGTGCTGCTTCATGTCGTCGTTTTTCATGTTTTTGTTTTGAGTCCGTGTATTTATTTTGTGTCTTAGTTTTGTCCGTGTCATTGTGTCCTTGTTATGTCGTGTATTTGTTTTCCTTGAGTCTTTTATTTTTGTTTTGAGTCTTGGGGATTGGCCGAAATAACTAAGTACTTATCTTTTGTCTCTCCTTATACTCGAGGGCGAGTATAAATCAAGTGTAAGGATATTTGATGAGTCATTTTCGTACTTAGTAATTTCTGGCCGAAAAGTGCGTCAATTGGCCAACCGGTGCACTCGCAGTGGCGAAAAATGCAGGTTTTAGGTGCTGACGTGGCATGATGATGAGGATGATATTTGGCGATTTTTGATGATGAAAAAGCACGGAATTGATGACGTGGGCACGGATTTGTTGAGAAGGAAAGAATCTTGAAGATATTTTGTGGTATCTATCCAAATCCCTTTCCTTATCAAAGAAGGATTTGACCTAGCTTGGAGAGGAAGAAAGGGAGTTTATAAAGAGAGGAAGGAGCACAAAATCAGACCTTATGCCCGCATATACCCGCTCCTTCACTTCCGTTCATTCACGCCGTCGCCGCCGTCCGAACCACAACCGCCGCCGCCGCCGATCACCGCCGAAGCCGAAGACAACCACCGAACCATTTACCGATTCTGTAGCTTAGTTGAAGAAGAAAACACATCTTTCATTTCTGTTGTTTATGATTTTTAATTTCGAGTTTTAATTCTAGTTTTAATTTCATTTCGTAGTTAATCGTTTTCGTAGGAACTTAATATTTACGTTTGAACATCCTTCGCTATTTTAATTCAAGTTTTAGTTTAATTTCGTAGATTTAAATATTCTGTTATTTCGTGCTTTAATAGTTTTAATTTTCGTTCATGCTAGATCTAGGGTTATTAATGTTTATGTTTCTGTTGCCCAACCGAAGCGTCTGCATGAGTAGCTAACCTTTTTAGGGTCCGACAGAATGTGAATGCACACGTGAACAGTACATGAGGCTTAGGTTCGAATAATTAATCAAAAGGGTTTCGGGTTAATTCTGGTTTATTTAATCTGACTAGTAATTTAGGATTGGCTACCCTAGGTTGCGCAGTCTGTAGCTAACTTAGTACTTTCATCGTTTCTCGTGGAACAAGGCTAGGTAAGTAGCGAAATTATTCGTAAGAGTAATTGGATTAAACCGATAGGAGACTATTAGATGCCCAACATACGAGTAGGCTCCTATACTAGGCTCCCTTAGTTCGATAAAGTTGTCTAGCTATTAAATCTATTGATTGCCCAACAACGTAGGTTGTAGCTAGGTTAGGGAAGTAGCCGTTTCGATGCCCAACATGGCGGTTACCGACTAAGTAAGTGGGAGTGAGGATCACGCAGTTTAAGTTACGGTGGTCTATAACTAGTAGATTCTTCAGATTAATTCATATTAAGTGCCGAGGATTGGAATTACGTATGTGTGAATATTCTGCTGGACCTGCCTTTCAATTGCCCAGTTCATACAGTTTATTTTCAGTTTTCAGTTTTATTAATTTCTTTCAGTTTTACAATTTCTTAGTTTAGATTAAAACCCAAATCTTGCGTGGTTGCTAACCAAAATCATAGATAAGTAGGAAAGTAAAGTGTCTAGTCGTCCGTTCCCTGTGTTCGATACCTGTGAACTATACTGATATAATTCTCTGATTTTGGAGGATTATTTGGTGCAATACAGTGATCACCAACGTGCAACAATCTAGTCTTTCGTGTAGTTTACATCCCGATGAAAATAAGAAACGTCATACGAAAAAAATAAAAATTTACGCCCATCTTCATTTCTTCCCAACAAGAACTTCTTCTCGAGTCTGGGTGTATCTTAGCATCTCTTTAGTCGTATAGACTTCTGATCTCGTCCTTCATTTTCTTATCTACTTTGAAGCAGACACAATCTTTTGTTGAACATGAGAGCGTTATTTGTTGTTCGGGAATCGCTAATCATCCTTATAATCTCTCAATATTCATCTCCTTGTTAGCTTGCGCTTGTCATTTCCAAGTCAGATACATCATAATAAGATTTCAAAAGAAAAGGTTTTGTATATACATAAATCAAAGGATACTTCAATAAGATAACAAATATTTGGGACAAATTAGTGAGCTAGGTATTATGCTAATATAATTCCGACATATACATCCAATATCCTTGAAGGAAGGGGTTTCACAGATGAAGATGAATCAGTCGAAAATATTCAATGAGATTAGAACGAATAAGCAATATAATTGTAGGGTTCAAGCATCAAGATGGATAGTGACCCATGGAATACAAGGCTAAACTATATAGCCAAAAGAACATGATTTGGGTCCAGAAGAAAAGAGTAACACTATTAATCATTGATTTTTTTCACATGATACTTCAATCAAATGAAAACAAATATATGTAATGATAATTGACAATAATCAAGTATTAAGATGAATTCTTAGGAAGATATAACACCAAATGAGTCCGATTATATCCTCAAATGAAGATATTTAAAAAGGAAAAGGTTTCCTATATATGTATCTCAAAGGATACCCTCAATGAGTTCAACATGATAATTATCAATGATAAAGCAATGAGATGAATTCTGAGAAAATATGAAACCAAAGAGACCGGCTATATCATCAAAGCAAAAGATTTCATGACTATATGAATCAAAATAAATACATCGACGAGCTTAGAAACAATATGTAGAATAATCATCAAGGTTCAAACTACAAGATGAGTTGTGACCAATATAGAACGAGAGAAGGTCTACTACAGAGAAGAACATGAGTAGGGGTTCAAAGGAAAGGATGACATTGCCAATTTGTACCAAATGACCTTTTCAATAGAGTTCTAACAAATACATAGAAATACCATCTTGAATCAAGTATCAATATAAATGGTGTGTGAGCTTAACACCAAGGTGGCGCAATTCTTTAGTAAAAAGAAAATGAGCAGAAGTATCCAACAAAAGGAACAACCTTGTCGATCTTATAGTAAAATATAATCATTTACTAGTTTAAATAGTTGCGCGTATACTTTTTTAAGTTCAAGTCTTCATCAAGCCCTCTTCCTCAACGTTCCAATTCGATTGTCTGAATGTATCAGGGGTTTATCATATGATATCGTAAAATATCAGTGTCTCACTTATACCTTTGCCTTTACATCATGCTGTTCAACATCGTATGATCGTGATCGACTATTTTAAGCGTATTAAGTTCTTGGAGATGCTCCGAGGGAACTACTCTGACTTTGTCTGCACTCTTGAGGGATCATCAGCAGTGATATCATTAGTAAAATTTTAATTCGTTTTCGAGGGTTGTGCCTTAAAGTCGTATCTACATCAGCGCGTAGATGAAATTTTAGGTCGTGAGGAAGTAACGTTCTTGGTATCCATGCGAGTCTTGTGTTTAGTGCAGTTGAAGAGCCTTTGCTTGAATTGAATTTGGACGACTGGTAAATACATTAGTGAATCGTGTGTAAGTGAATCACATCTTTGGGCTTTAGAGAATAAACTCCTAGGCATGTGTTGCATGGTGCATGCAGGGGTCTTTCCCTAGGGTTAGTGTGATAATCTTGTAATAGATAGTAATAAAGGTTCATTTGGGTAACAAAACCTTGTTCAAACTCGATTTGGGTAGATAGGGTTTAGACAGATTTCCGTCTTACGATTTCCCCTGTTTTACCGTGATTTACCATCTCAACTGTATGGCCTTTACGTACTTTAAAAAAATTCAGAAAAATAATTAAAGTCACATTCAAGATCTCTTCTCATTTTCTGTGGAACTTGGTAATTTTTAGAACAACCCTTATATTTTTAATTGATTTTTACTTTTACCTGCCAGAATTTAACGATCTCTGGATAGAGTTTATTTATGTGTCTATATCTCACTCCTTATGCAAGTTCTGCCCCAACCCTTTTTCCTCAATAATCTATACGTGTTTAGATGCTAAAAAATGTTCGGTATGTGTTCTCCTCATTTCCGCATGAAAGCAGTTTTTACCATAAGTCTAGCTAATCGGCATGAGCCTAGATCCCATCATTCTATTTTAAACCGAAAATGTTCTGGATTCTCAGGGGTCATAACCGGTCAGAATTTATTGAATTTTTTATATCATGTTCCAGTACTTGTCCCCAGTTCATGTGCAGAATATTAGAATTTTTGGAGCTGATTTAATTCCCCAGATTAGAGCATCAGAGCAGACTGCCAAACGTGTCCCAGTTTATGCCCTGTTTTACTTAACGCACTGTAACTTGAAGATGATTCATCTTTTTAGCATGGAATCAGTTCAGGATTGATATAGACACATTAGGGTATCCATATAATTATGGGTGGAATTTTTGAACATGCACAAGGATTATAGCATCATTTTTAGCGACGACCCTTATACTAGCTAATAAGGACAAAAGGGGGGAGTTGATCACGAACGAGTAATAGCTATGGCCTCGATCACGATCTAGTGAATTACAATGGCAGCTAAGGAGTCCCTGATGTGCGGATCCATAATGTTGGTGCTAGCCGCTATGAAAGGAATGGCTCGGTATATAATATGATAGAGTTTGGCAAAAGAATAGCTCAGAAATCGAGTAGAAACATTCGGGTATGTTTCAAAGAAAAATTGAGTTTCATCTACAAGCCTACAACTTGTAGGACTTATATCTTTCATCTCCGAACTCGGTTTTACAAACCGAAGGTGTTTATAGAAAGCTCATGATGAGAGGTTTCCAACGGTATCTTATATACCGGGATTTGGTCAACAAAACCGAGTAGAATTCAAGCTGGAATTCGCTGCCCTATTTCAGCGAGAATAGAGAACGCAACCGCCACCCCAACTTCTAGGACCCATAACTTTCAGGTACGATCTCTGATTTACAAACCGAAGGTGGCGTTAGAAAGACGCCGAAAAGAGCTTTCCGACGATATATAATATGCTTGATTTTGGATAAAGGAAACGAACAGAATTATTGATTCAAAGTTACTGCTCTACTCTCGGGAAAACAAAATCCGTCACCGTCTACTACCACCTCAACTTCCGGGAGCCATAACTTTCAAGTCTGAACTCAGAATTACGAATAGAAGGTGGCGTTGGAAAGCCAGAAATGAGAGCTTTCCAACGATATAAACTTTGATAGGTTTTGATCAACAAAGATGTTTTCGAATTAAGCTTAAACTTGCTGCCCTGCTGCCTACGGAAATAGAACATGATTTAATAACCATGGCGGCAGTCACCAACTGCCGCCTCCGCCTTTCCCTCCGATGGCACCTCCTCCGTGCATAATAACCATGAAAAATCAACCACAAGCCAACACAAGACTACAAACAAAGCTCAGATATGGAAAGGATAATCATTGACCAACAACTTATCTCCACATATTTGGAAAATGAATCGCAGCAAGAGAAGTAAAAGATGAAACGAGCGTTTGATTACCTGAGATTTCCTGGAATTGCTTACTCCAAAGTAGGAAATACAAGGACGAAAAGAGAGAATTTAAAAAAAAGAAAGAAGAAGTGAGGCGGTGGAGAGAGATGATGGAATGAGAGGGATGAGTACTAATATTCTTATCAATGGATCAAGCTACGATCTCTGATTTACAAACCGAAGGTGGCGTTAGAAAGACGCCGAAAAGAGCGTAGGGACTTGTGAAAATATTTATTTTGTAATTTTAAACCATGCATGTAAAAGCAGTTTATTACAAACCTTACATGGTTAAGCAAAGACTTACATTCTGTGGAGTAGTTTTGAGTGAAAACTAACCTGTATGTTCTGAATCCATCACTTATCCATAAGGTTTGAAAATTTGACATGACATCACTATGCGTGTGTCCTAAGTATTTGTGGAATATTAGAATTTTTAGAGCAGTGTTGGTCCCACAAACCGTAGCTAAAGTATAGTTGGACAGAAACGGACCTTGTTCGTGCAGTGAACACTGTTTTGGTGATAACTTCTAGAATACTGATTATTTTGTTACGAAACCAATTCCAGTATAACCCAGACTCATTAAGGATGATATACATGAGATATTAGAATTTATGGGGTGAAACTGTGGTCTGTGGAAGTTTTACAAAATAGGACTTCTGCACGAGTTTAACGGATTATAGCTACGACATTATTTTAACCTAATAACTATTAGTTATCGATTATAGATCATGAATTGTACACTTGCTACTAGAATAAGTTGTTAAGACTTAGAGGGTAATGTTGTAGGACCTATCGTGGAAGAGCAATAGCCCTTGGTGTCGGGAATACTCGTAGAACAACTCAGCGCTATTCAAGGTGGGTATATATGTTTCTATAAAAAGTATGTTTGAGTTATTAAGCTCTGTTATTTATGCAAGTTATGGATGTTCATGTTTTTACTCTCTATTGGCTTAAATGCTTCTACTTGAATGATATTGGCTCCGCCAATAAGAAAGGAAACGATCGGGCTCTAACTAGGCGAAAGGTTTTCTAGTTAGAGTTAGTGTACACAAATGTTACGAAGTTAGTTTAGGCGAATGTGTGGGATCGGTATTGCCGGATTTAGACATATCCATCGCCGCCACTGACGGAGGGGGAGATGATGGTGAGTTGCATGGAGGAGGAAGAGATGATCAACCTAATCTTGAAGAACAGGTCTAACTAGGTTAAATAAGTATATGGACGCATGATCCAAAGTCTTGTCTTCTTTGCTACTCTCTCTCTCTCTCTTCTCTCTCTCTCTCTTTTTCATCTAGGTATCTTATATTTCTGGTTTATCTACGACATATATATAATATAAGCATGCTTTATCGAACTACAATGCGCATTCATTTGCTTTTTGTAATGATTTTTGAACTTTAGATTATAAATAGGACTCTATTATAATTTTAATTCACGGTTAAGATGAATGGGAGAATTTTTTTCCAATACATAAATGCTAGATATTTTAAGCTTTGCAACTTTTATCATGCACGTATTAATCTTAATTTAGTGGATCAACAACATAAGCGATCGTAATCACAACTTTCAGAATTAGTTAAAAGTCCTAAGTAATTTCAAGTTTCTAACAGATTTGATCGATTTTTTTCTTGTAGTGTAACAACCAAAATTGCACATGTAACATTTGATCATATATATCAAGGATTCGATTGGCTTATGTCGCAAAAATTGAAGTGTAGTAGTCAAAATGGAAATCGTTCAACACAAAAGTTTGAGTGAGGTCGACATCACTTAAGGTCGGGTGTTTTTGAGATAAGAGATTGAACGTGAATTGGATTAATGTGTATTTCAAATTCTTAATTGCTAATAATATCATGAATTAATAAACATGATTGTCCTATGAGGCAATAATATTTGCAAGGCAAAGAAAATCAAGATCTTTAGGAAAAAAAACTAATCAAAGATTCAAAACTAAATAATATCTTAAACCCCTTAGAAACCACATGGAGTTTAATTTCTCTCCCATGTGAGTCATGTGGTATGCAGGGAATTAACATCATGCTATTTTGGTTGGAGATCGATGTTCATTCAAATTACACCATTCCTCCTACTGCATGAATAGCGCTTTCGATGCATCATGCATATTAGGTAAATTTTGTTCAACACAACAAAGATGATATATAGAACACAGAATGAATTAACTAATAATAGTACTATATACTAATAAATAAAAATATTCAAATTATCGGCTATATCCTTAAGTGACTAATAAATGCAATTTATGCAGAAGATTTAATTTATTCCTAATTTATTTCGTTAAATATAAAAATAAACCTTTTAACTTATGTTATTGTTCCCACGAAACCCTAGCTATCAAAAATATCGCATAAATAAATATACAATAGGAATGATCTCGTGGAGATTAGAAAAGATCAGAAGATCACAAATCAAAGATCTCGAGGGCTATCACGTGCACGGAATTCATGTGCGGAACTAGCAACTTTGACGTCGCCTCGAAGCTTACTAGTCAGTCTACCCTCGAACAAACACACTTTTAGAGAGAGAAAGTAGAGAGAGAAGCTCTTGGAGAATACTTGTATATTACTCAAGACTTGGATGATTTACAAATGAATGGAGTTAGGGTATTTATAGCCCCCTCTCCTACAATGAACGACTTAAATTAAGGGCTCCTATCAATCCGTGATAAATCAAATCAATTATCTAATCAATCACCTACCAATCATCTATCATTCAAATCAATCACCTAAATCTTTCCATATTAATCTATGTTTTATCTATACTTTATACATTTCTACAAAGTTCTAGAATCTTCTACAAGCCTCCAAAGGGAAAAGCCAAAAAACCTAGCCCAACGCTATCTTCAAGTAAAACCCGGCCCACTTGGTCCAACGCTCTACAACATGCCTGTTAGCCCTAATCAAACATGCGGCTCGTGACATTCTCCCCCCTCAATTTGGCGACCTCGTCGCATCCATCTTGTATGCTTCGAGCTCACCTCCTTCTAGCATCGGCCCCCGCCTTTGCTAACTTCACCAACTCCGTGTGGTCTTCACTTGAGCAATCTTGAGCATCGCGGTCCCTCGGTCGTCTTCGATCGTCCTTGCCGCCCTCCTCTAGCCTTGCTTCGTTGCTCCACGCTCCAGGTGATGAACGTCCCGCCTCCCGTCAGGACTTTGTTGGCCCTCCCGACATCATCCAATAAGTGCGTCACCGAGACACGTTTTGTCGTTTGTACCTCTTCCCTTGCTAACAGAACCACGCTTGACTTGCCACCCTCCGTGATGAGCAAAATGTCGGCATAAGGAATCGGTATGGCATTGACTTCATCCACGAACTTCATGCCAAGCACCATTGGATAATCGTCCATGGCCACAATAGAAAAGTCGACATGCCCACTCCACGTGCCGAGGTCAACCTTGACATTGTAGGCCACTCCCACAAGTGGACTAGGTGCCGAATTGACCGCCTTGAGCATCCCCTCCCGCTTGGTATACTTTATACCCAACTTCCTCACCTCCGTGACCTCTAAGAAGTTGTTGGATGCTCTGGTGTCCACAAGTGCCTTCAGAACTTGTCCACCGATGTTGGCCTTGATGTAGAGACGCACCTTTCTCTTTGATGCCTCTCCTTTCTCCTTGATTGCGCCAAGAATTTGGAGCGAGCCAACCTTCACCGGCGTCTCCTCATCGCCCTCGGACTCTTCCGTCTTGTCATCCCCTCCCTCGAGTAAGGCGGATAACTTGTGCTTCGTCGGGCAATCTCTCACGATGTGCGGTCCATCCAAATGAAACACTAGAGAGCAGGTTTTTCTTTACCTTTGTCTCTGTCGGTGTTTCTCCTCTTTTCGGTCTTGCGGTGCTTTGGAGGACTCTCATTGCCACGGTGGTCTCCCCCACCCTTCACCTTGTCCTCTCGATCTTTTGGTGTTCTTGGGTCCTCCGACCTTTTGAACTCAATCAACAACTCGGCAATGACGATTGCAGTAGCTAGGTCTGACGCTCCTCGCCGTTGGATCTCCAACTTGACCCAATTTTGCAACCCATCCTTGAAGGCAAACAAAGCCTCCTTCTCCGGATAATCTGGAATCTCCAAAAGCATATCACAAAACTCTTTAATATAGTCGTGAATCGTACCTTTTTGCGATAGATGTCGTAACTTGGCTCATGCCTCCTCCTCGGTATTCTTCGGACTCGTTCCACGTCTCAATGGTACAAGTCCCTCGCTCAATGTCGCCACACCGTCGCCTCCACCACACCATGGCGGTGTCCTGCAAGTAGAGTGTGTCATTATCGACCCGATGGACGTCCTCCTCCACGCCCAATGCCTTGAAGTACCTCTCAAGGCTCTATAGGAAGTTGTCAAGCTCTTTTGCGTTCCTTGACCCCTTATACGCCCTTGGCCTCAGAACATCGACCCGTCCGGAGCTGGCAACCGCCGTTGGTTGGGCATTGCTCCCTCCTTGAGCAATTGCCCGCTTGCAAAGGATCAGCTCGTCCTTCACATCTCTCAACTCCGCTTGAGTTTTCTCCAAGTTGGTCCCCAACGAAACAAGCCTAGCCTCATATATTTTCTCCAACGCCCCGACGCGATCCATAAGCTTAGTCAAGACCTCGTTCAAGGCACCTTACATCTCTCCATGGAGCTCGTCCCTTCCCTTGTCGAGATCCTTGATGCGTTGGTCCATCTCATCGAACTTGTCTTGCCCCTCGCCAACCGTTAGCTCGACCCTCACGAGCCTAGAGTTGAGATCCGCCATCACGTCCCGAGAAGTTGCCCTCTTGGCCTTAGCTTGCTTCACGACCTCCACGTTCTCCACTTTCACAGTTTCACTCGTACCCGTCATTCCTCTCGTGTGCTCGGACCGTACTCCCCTCGGAGCTCTGATACCAACTGTCACGTGCGCGAAATTTCATGTACGGCACTAGCAACTTGACGTCGCCTCAAAGTTTGTTAGTCAGCCTACCCTCGAACAAACACACTTTTAGAGAGAGAAAGTAGAGAGAGAAGCTCTTGGAGAATACTTGTATATTACTCAAGACTTGGATGATTTACAAATGAATGGAGTTAGGGTATTTATTGCCCCTCTCCTACAATGAATGGCTTAGATCAATTCGATCTAAGGGCTCCTATCAATCCGTGATCAATCAAATCAATCACCTACTAATCATCTATCAATCAAATCAATCACCTAGATCTTTCCATATTGATCTAGGTCTTCTCTATACTTTGTACATTTCAACAAAGTTCTAGAATCTTCTACAAGCCTCCAAAGGGAAAAACCAAGAAGTCTAGCCCAACACTATCTCCTAGTAAAATCCGGCCCACTTGGCCTAACGCTCTGCTCGTGACATTAATATAAGAAACAAGAAAATGAAGTTTGTGTAAAGAGAATTGTATTAATATAAGTTAAAACCTCGATAAAGTAATAACCTTGAGACCGGAAGAAAAAATTCATTTAACGAGGTTATTACTTTATCGAACATTATTTTAATGCATTAACCGATATCGGGATCGAAAGAAATTATTATCTAAGCGAGATTATTACTCTATCGAATATTACTTTATCGAGGTTTAACTGTATTTTAAAGTAGATACGAGCATTCTAATAGTTGGGCAAAAATGTGGGAATTAAGAATATACTATTATATTGGACCAAAACAAACTCTGTAAAGATATATTGGACGTCTGTCGTACGTTTTAGGTGGGAAATAACAAATAAGAGAGTTCTGAAATTTATAATGTTAAACTTGTCTTCCAAATACAATCTAAAAATATTGAGATTATACACTTTGACTGTTGTGCAGGTTCATTATGTAATTTATTTATCTCAATAGAATTAAAATATTACATTTTCTATCAAATAGATAAAAATTAAAAAAAGAAAAGAAAAAGAGAGAGAGAGAAAAAGAAAAAGAAAACTGAAATATGTAAACACTAAAAAAACATATACTCCTATATTTTAAAAAATTAATTATGTTAGAAATTCTAAATAAATAAATTGGTCTAAACTCTAAACAAGTTTTAGGTTAATTATAAACAATTACTATTCTCTCTTAATTGCTTAATGAAGTCTGTGTTACATGAGAGTCAAGTTAATTATGGCCAAATTACAAATATAAACCCATCCATCAATATAAAAGTCCTAATTCATATACATTCCCAAATCATTAAATCCTTATTTTTTTATGATGCGGAAAATCGCAATTTTCATTTTCTGATGGGACAAATTCTCCCATTTGTTACCACGATAACCATTTTCCAAATTACAGTGTCATTTTAAGATTGAATAAATTAATAATGTGAAAGAAACATAAAGACAAAAAGCATCTATAAAGACATGATGTTGGAGACTGTGCATGTGCAAACCAGGGGCGGACTTACACTCGGGCTAAGGTGGGTTATAGCCCAAGGTAAAAAAAAAAAAAAAAACTCACATATTTATTTTATTATCCCAAATACATTATTTTAATGTTCAAATCAAATAACTAATTATTAACTAGTAAAAATTTCATTCCATTCTTATTCCTATTCCTATTACAATAATAATTATTTAATTTAGGATAATAGTTATTTGGATTTGGGTTAAAAGTGCAAAACAAAAAGAAGAGGCAAAGAAGCGGAAGAAATTTTTGGCGGAAGCGAAAGTGGGCAAAACTTAAAGCAACTTTGTTTCTCTAATTTTGTATGATTCTTGTGCTCTCTTGTTTTTGTGCTTGTTTATAATTTGTTTGATTTGAGAATATTGTCTTTTTGGAGATTATGATGAAATTCGAAAATATTATCTTCTGATGAAGGGTTTCCATTGAGATTGATGAATATTGTATGGGTGGAAGACTAAAAAATGCTATCATGTTATGGATAGTGGAATGACTTATATATGATT
Organism: Lavandula angustifolia; assembly: GCA_028984105.1. Taxonomy (NCBI): domain Eukaryota; kingdom Viridiplantae; phylum Streptophyta; class Magnoliopsida; order Lamiales; family Lamiaceae; genus Lavandula; species Lavandula angustifolia. The sequence continues at coordinate 28,535,651 of CM054807.1, forward strand.
TATTTGGTTGGTGTTTCATATTTTGTAAGGTATTCTCGACGAGAAAATGTTATAGATTATTTTCTATAGCAATGCCCTTTTTTATACATAATTGTTACATGTACATTTCTTTTGAAGTCGGTCCAGCCCAAGGTCCTAAAAATTCCTGGATCCGCCCCTGGTGCAAACCATCATAAGGTATTGGGATAGGATATTATATATAATGACCATTACATTACATATGACGATGTTTGATTTGAGGTTTGTTGTTCTGGTAATGATTAACATCGTCAAATCACATGTGTGCATGCCATGGCAATGGGATCCATTTGAAGTGACTTGTGATCTCACTTGGATCAAGTTCTGGGTTTTGGTCTCTCTCTTCTTCGTCTTCGGCTTCATTTCTATCGGAATTCCGTTAAACAAGATGGGGTTTGTGAGAATCCAAATCACCAACTTCTCATCCTCTCTTGTTGCTTCTTTCTTGGCTTGTTTGCTCATCCCACAGCTTCTCTTCTGGTACGTCTATCCCATCACCTTGCTGTGGTTTCTGTGGTACACATGCATCTCCAATGCCTTCGGGAGCTTTGTGTTGTTTGTCCGATCGATGCTATCCGTAATACCGGATATAGACATATCCATCGCCCCCACGGACGGAGGAGGAGACGACCATGATCGGCTACTTGATGGAGCAGCTAATCTTGAAGCACAAGTTTAGCTCATTTTGTGAGTTAATTAGTGTATTAATGGTGGCATGATCCAAGTCTTGTCTTTGCTACTTTTCTTTTTTGTTATATAGCAGATTCGAAATAGTGACATTTGACGTCAATAAACCACCACCTCTCATATGCCATATCCCCGACTCTTCAATTAGCTTGGACAATTTTATCTATTTAATCAATTGTGTCATTTATTTTGTATGATCCCTATTCCCTATTAAACATTAGTGAAGCGCACTTTAGATAGCAGTAGCAAGTTAATCTCGATCGATAAAAGAAAAATCATGGGATTGCAAACTTTTAATTTAAGCTTTGCAACTTACACAATATTTTTTGATGGGATCTTTAGGTTAACAAGGAAGAATGTGGACGTTTCTAATTATGTGTTAAATTTGATTAGTTAGCTTAAGAATATCTTAATGCATACAAAATAACGGATGTGACCAACATATAGCTATAAAAAAATCGAGCTCCATTCAAAGTATACAATTTGAGTTAAAAGGAACCAACAAAATATATATATAATCCTCAATTTCCTCATCCCAACTCTAATAAGCAAATACATAAATAAATACTAATAAACTGCATTTTGTAATATGGATACGCAAATCTAGTGAGAATCGTGAGATTACATTTACAGCTAAGATTGCAGTGGTCCTAACAATGACGGGTATTTTGGGGCAGATCGACAAACAATCTGTTGGGCTAAGTAATTAATGCGTAGTAATCATTCAAATTAGGAAACACTAAAACGTGTAACGGTCCAATGAAAGTACATTAATCTCACTTTGGTATAATTTAGAATCTATTGATGTCCAAGAATCTACAAACAAAAGATACGCAATCTTGACCTTCCTTCTTTTGTGTGTGTACGCATTGACTCATTTTACATACTAGTTAATTTTGATCCCAAAAAAATGAAACAAACTTATTTTCATACCCTTCATTCAATGGTCGACATTAATTATCATCTTACTACTCGATAGTTAAGGATCACCGCATAGTTTATTAGGAGTAGTATTTATCTGTGAAGCTTATAAATTCACTTAAAGGTTTGAGTTTGAACGTGTTGATTTACTCATCACTCATTTCTCTCTACGGAGAAGAATTCTAATTCATGACTTCTTCCAAATTGTGATTCAACAACATAGCAACCGAGTGTTTACTAACACATTGAAAATAGTGGTTGTGGATTTCTCGTGTATCAAAGAAAAAAAAATAACATATATACTGTGGATGAATCGTAATATCACGACTATAGAAAGTGCGCATTTTCAATTAGATTCTAGGTAATGGAAATTATATATTTTTTTCTAGGCAGTTTGAGCATGACTAAAATTGGTCATATAGGATCTCTCCTATCGAGGGTCTGATTGGCTTATGAGGCAACAAATTGGAATCAGTATTTCCCCAAAATCATTACACAGATTTAAAAGTAGTAAGTGGAAGTCAAAAAGGAAATCTTTTAGAGAGAATATATTTTGAATGATGCATTATTGCAAATAAAAACATGATTCAGTTTTCAATTTAGCCAAGAAAATGAGAAATCTTGGCTTGTGTTCTAGTAGTCGAGTACCATTTAATTTACTATCTTTAGATAGAATATCTGACATAATTAGCCTAATTAAATTTACAAACTCAATATTTTTCGAATACACTCACTGTTGAATTCCTTCATATAAATTCAGTTAAGTTTTGCTTATATATGAGTAATCAATGAATTAGGAAGACCTGAAAGTACACTACTTAGGCAGCTTGGAATCACATGGTCCTCTCCACCAGCTACTTATAAGTGGAAAATATCTGTACAAGATACAAAATTATCTTGACCAGACTTTGACATTAACAGACTTTGAATAAAGTTTATAACATAATATTTAAATCAACATTATTAATAAAGTTTTAAAACATACTCCTATTTAAAATCAACGTTATTAGTTTGTCACTCAAAAAGATCATTTGACTATTAATTTGGAGCCTAAAGATTAAAATACCAGTTTTGGTGTAGATATTAAATTATTAATTATGCTTCATAAGTATGAAGGCGAGTTTGATAGGTGGGTTTGTATAATTAATTAGTATGCAGAAAAAGTCTTTTATTTATCAACACGATAATGCGAAATGGAAAATAAAGTAAAGGTTACTCATTACTATCCCCATCACATTATAAGTAGCTCATTTGTTCTTTGGATCGTTTCACATTCCCACTAAAAATGACTCATTTTAAAAAAAAATAAATTGACACAAATGATCATCGATGTTTGCTAGTTTGGATGAATTGGTCTCTAATTTTATTTTTATTTTTTAGTTTATTGGTCCTCACTGTTTGTTAATTTAGATAAATTAGTCCTTCCGTTAAATTTTAAGTTAGTTAACTGTTAATCATATGGTATTTATGAAATAAAAGTTCCATTGACCAATTCATCCAATTTTAATTTTTTAAAAAATATTTTTTAACATTATAATTTTGTTAAAAAAATTAATTATTTTTTTTAAATAAAATTTTCTATAACGAATAAAATTAATTTAAAATTATAAATAAAAATTAATTCAATAAAAAAATTTAACTTAATCTAAATTAACTAGTAATGGTTTTAAGGATCAATTTATCTGATTCTTAACTTAATTATTGTTTTTCAAATAAATTTTAGGTACGAAAAAATTAATTAAAAATAAAAATTAACTAAATCCCTTCTCCGCTGTCGTATCAAGGCCACGCCTCTCTGACGACATCTCCGAACTTGAAGAACATAACACATTTCCCGAACCTCTCTGTCGACCCACTCACCTCCTCCGCCGTGAGACTCAAAATTATTAGTTAATCTAGATTTAATTAATTTTTTATTTAAATTAAATTTTTTTTAAAGTATAAATTTGTTTTTTAAAAACAAGTTAATTAAAAAGATATTTTAAAAAATAGTTAAAAATTAGTTAAAAAATGGGACGAATTGGTCCTTAAAACTATTACTCCCCCGTCCCATTTAAAATGACACGTTTTTCTTTTCGAGACGTCCCACTTAAAATGACACATTTCCTTAAAGGAAATAAATTTAAAAAATATTAATATATTATCTCTTATTTTTTATTTCTCTCTCCTACTTTTTTATTTATCTCTCATACTTTATCATTTCTCTCTCCTACTTTATCATTTATTCTTTCACAAACTCATTCATCTTCTCTCTATTACTTTATCATTTACTCATCTCTCATACTTTATCATAATGTGTCATGTTAAATAGGATAGAGAGAGTATTACTTAATCTAGATTTATTTATTTTTTATTTTTAATTAAGTTTTATTAATTAATTTTTTCCATTAACAAAAAATTTATTTGATTTTTTTTTTGGAAAAAGATTATAATTAAAAAAAATATCAAAAAAAGTTTAAAATTTATTTAAAAATTAGATGAATTGGTTCCTGAAACTTTTATTCCGTCAATACCCATACGCTGACAGTTGAATAATTTAAAATTTAACAAAAGGACCAATTTATGCAAACTAACAAGTATTGGGATTAATAAATCTAAAAAAACTATGGACTAATTCATCCAAACTAGCAAATATTGAGAATGATTGGTATCAATTTACCTACTAAAAACAATAAAATTATGTAGATTAAATTAAACTATAAAAAAATAAATCTAACATTATACACAACGTACGGAATTTTTTGAACCCATTTTAACCGGAAGGAGGTAGCATGCCCGCTCTTTTCGGCAACGTCAAATCAATATATATATATCGCAGAGTTGCACATATACTCATCAACATATTTTTGGCTCGAATTTCAAAATATATAGACTACAGATCAATTTATAATTACTAAATTGTGATTAACGCTTAATACAAACACAATTTTCTAAGAGTTGCATGTTTAATCGCCGATTTTTCTTCCACGTCTAATCAGCGTATAGAATTGTTACAACTGTGTCATATAATTATTGTGTGCTCTCATTCTTCAGTTTATGAGGTGATTACATAGTTATAAAAGAATATTTAATTGTACATGTTTTATTCAATTTATTTAGTTTGTGATTAATTACAATAGCTTACATAGCAAGCTTGATTGGTTTCCTACTCATATGACAACAAAATTTGAATTTTACCAATATAAATTTATTCAATATGATTATTATCATTATTTTGGATTATAATGTGGAATTATTTTTACTTCAATGTGAATATATATATATATATATCTATATATATATACTAGAACTTGCAGCCACGGTGTCGGGCCAAATAAAAAATAATGAATATTAATATTTAGAAATTATACTATTGCTTAAAGATTACAAATATTACCTTAAAAAGTATTCTCTATGATGTGAGGTTAAGTTTTTTCCAGTTTTTAATTTATTTGATTTTTAAATAGAGAAAAAAAAATTAAGTTAAAAATAAATTTAAATATACTACTAACAGATTAGAAAGAGAGCCTCTTTGGGATATCAGCACAATAACAAGTTAGAGAAGAATAAACCGGAGGAATATGCGAACTTTTCTATTCAATTGTGCTCGCAATCCAAAAAATTATTACAACCCATGAAAGAGTTGCAAATTGCACAGTAGGAGAGGAGGAGAGAGAAAGGGTAATGATCTGAATCATTCAAGGAGGGCAGATAGGGGTTTTTCGGCGGAGAACCACCCCAGTAGAGACAGTGGTGGTGGGGTGAGAAGATGATGGGGTTGTGTTGGAGGAGACGGCGGCGACACCGAAGAGTATTGTCCACGTCTTTAATCAGCCATCAATATTGACTCTAAATATAAACATAAATGGGCAAAAAGTGGGAGGTGGATTGAAGAATATTAATTGACATAAAAGGACTTAATAGAAATAAAGTGGCTAATACAATGTAGTAAGGGTCTAACGGTTTGGTTCGGTTCGGTTTCTTATGCATTTTAGGAACCGAACCAAACATATAGAAATGGTTCAGTTCGGTTCGGTTCGATGTATTTTTAAATATCGGAATCGAACCGAACCGCTTATAAATGGTTTGGTTCGGTTCGGTTTACCGGTTCACCTTTTTATTTATTTATTTATTTTTTAAATTCTAAATAATGCAAGAATAATAGTTTATAGGATGTCACTCGTTCCAAACTAATAAGTATAAAGTTGTTACTCATTTCTCTTCTTTTGTATAGATTAGAATTGATATTAACTTAAATCTAATATCTAAATCCAATAACATTATCATATAAAAGGACTTAATAGAAATAAGAGGCTTTTGCAGCAGTGGCCAAACAGTGCCGAACGAAACACAAATATAGCCCACAACTAAAACAAAACACAAATATAGCCATTTTGTCCTTATACGGCGCTGGGCCGATGGCGGGGCCGATTGGCGAGTCCATCGGCCCTCCATCGGCCTTGAGGGAAAAAAGCCGAACTCCCCCATCGGCCGAGCCAATTAACTTGATTTTTTAAAATTAGAGGCTCTGAGGGCCGATGTGGGCCGAATTGGTGGTGTCCATCGGCCCTACTCGCCATCGGCCGATAATAAAAGCCAATGGCCGAACATCCAATAAGTCGATCCCGTATAGTCGGCTAAAAAAAAGGATGTGAAGGCCGAAATAGGGCCGATGGTGGGTATCCATCGGCCCTTGATCGGCCCTAAGCCCTTCCTTCGAAACGTGATTGGACAAGACACTGTAAGGCTTTTCCTACAAACATGCCGTAGGGCCGATGGGGGTCGATGGAGGGCCGATCCAAGGCATGTTGGAGGTACAATTTTAAATCAGCTTTATCTGATGAAATGACTAGTCGGATATAACATGCACATGCACGTTAATGAGGGCCGATGGCGGGGCCGATGGGGCCGAAGGGGGCCGATGGCGGCCTATGGGGAAATGGGTAATAGAGTTCGATGTTTCACGTGAAAATTTACAGAAAATTTTCTTATAAGACGTAGAATGGCCAATTTGGTTGAATCACCGAAAATTTTCCTCATTTCAGTTCCACTCTTCTCAATTCTTCAAACAAAATTTGACAGAAATGGCCGATTTTCGATCAATTATTGTGAAATTGAACGGTCAATTCGATGCAGAGTCGAATTATATCGGTGGGCATGAGTTTATGGTTTACATTCCTTCAAACAATATTTCTGTCGAATATCTTTGACAAAACATTGATCGGTGGCTGACTGCTTATTCCCTTCCGTTCAACTACTTCATTTATTATACTGCTGCTTCCCGACGAACCGGCAGGATGATGAAGGCCATTCTGGGCCATGATACTGATCTTATGCGGCTGTGCTCTATCGATGTAGAGCCGGTTGTGTTTGTTGTGTATCCTGAAGTGCAAAATCCTCAATTTGGTGTTCTGAACCCAAATCAATTTTCCGAAGATAATTCAAATTTCGGGTGTCCTAATTGGTTTACGGGGCAAGGAAGTAGAAGTAATGATGGCGGACGGGCTCCCCAAAGGAATGCTCGTGTGGAGACAGATTCAGATGATGAGGCGGACTTGGACTCATCATCTGATGATGATGAGGATGAAGATATTCCTTCTGCCTTGATTAATTGTTCGTTACAAGATTTTGCTGCATGGATTCGGAGGGAGGGTGGCGTAAGTCAACTTATGTCTTTGCTAGTTCCAGTCAATCGTTCTCGAACAAATGACGAGACTGTATACGACAACACAGAAGCAGCTGCAACTGGCTACTTCCTGTTGTTCCCCTTGATGTATCCGATTTAGTAGCGTCGCAGAACTTGATTACTGTTGTAGACGGAAGTCTGCAAGCAGGATTGATGTTTAGCTCGAAAGACGAACTTTATGCTACTGTGGCTCTATTTCATTTGGAAAACGGTGCGGATTTCAGAGTGCAACGTTCCAGTGCTTCCCGTTTGGAATATTTGTGCAGAAGAAGTGTTGATTGTCCATTCGAGCTACGAGCATACTGTAGAGGTCAGACGTGTTGGGAGGTTGTTAAATGGGTTGCGGACCACAACTGTACAACTGATTTATCCGGACTTGGTGAACGAAATGTGAGGTTGAAGGCTGTCGCTGCTTATATAGCCCGTAAAATGCGTCGTCAAAGCAAGTTAATGAAACCGACTGATGTTCAGGCTGATTTGTTGGATAAATTTGGAATACAAGCAACGTACGGTGTTGCCCTCCGAGCGCGCAACGCAGCTATATCGATGATTTACGGCGGAGATGCTGATTCGTTCAGCAAACTGCTAAAATATCTGTATTTGTTGGAACAAACAAATCCGGGAACTTATACGTATCTTGATGTCGGTGAGGATGGTAGTTTCCCACATTTATTTATGGCGCTTGGAGTATCGCGAGCCTCTTGGATAGCCAACCTCCGGAAGGTTATTGTGGTGGACGGTACCCATTTAAAAGGGAGAAACAAGGGAATATTATTCGTCGCAACTACTTTTGATGCGAACGAGCAAATATTCCCTCTCGCTTTTGGTGTAGGTCCCATTGAAAATGATGTTTCCAGGATGTGGTTTATGATGCGACTGAGAGCCGCATTTCCAACGGATGACAGTTTAGTCATTGTTTCAGACCAACATAAAAGCATAGCGAATGCGGTAAGAGTGGTTTTCCCAGATGCACAACACGGACTTTGTTACTACCATTTATCGAATAAGCTTGCTAGGCACGGTGAGTGGGTTATCCGGTCATTTTATCGAGCAACTTATGCTTATTGGGCAACAGAATTCCATGACGCCATGAACGCCATCCGTCGGGAAAAACCTGCTATTTACGAAAAGTTGATGGAAATCGGATCGGAGAAGTGGTCCAGACTTTTCAGTAAAGGTCGTCGTTACAGTCTACTAACATCGAATGCTGCCGAGTCAATAAATTCTCGACTGTTGGAGGCTAGACGACTACCAATTCTAGCTATGCTCGAGGCAATCCGTCATATGATAGAGTCGTGGTTCGATACACGACGGGTAAAAGCAAGTTCCAGAAACAATCCGTTGACAGAGGCTTCTGAGTTGAGGATGCGGAACGAAGTAGAACTGGCTCGAAGGTTTACAGTTACGCAGGTCACTAACCACAAATACAAGGTCGACGCAGGTGAGCGACAGTGGAGGGTCAATCTTCTAGACGAAATGTGTGAATGCGGCGTCTGGCAAATTGACTTGTTGCCATGTAGTCACGTTGTCGCCGTTTTGTATCATCGCCAGGAAAATCTATACAATCATATTAATGATTAGTATACGATGGCGACGTGGAAGGCAATATATGCCGGTGTGGTTAATCCCTTGCCTCCTCGAAATGAGTGGGGTGTCCCACCGGAAATAGAGGACGTTGTTCTTCCACCAATTATTATGCGACAAGCCGAACGCCCGAGAAACACCCGTCGTCCTTTAGGAGCAGAAGCTAGTACATCTGGTACGCGCCGCCGGAAAAAATGTGGTAACTGTGGAGAAGAAGGTCCCACAAGGTGGAGATGCCCCGTATCTGGAACGACAAATAACGATTAATTTTTTTAGAACTGATCGATTAAAGTTTTTTGTCACTGATCGAGTTATTTGGTAGGATAAAAAAAAGGGCCGAAACCCTTAAGGGCCGATGGTTAACCCATCGGCCCCCAATTGGCCTTAGCCGAAACCCTTCGGGGCCAAGGCCTATCCAATCTCGGCCGAGGCCATGCACTGGTCGGGGCCGATGGCATTGGGGCCGATACAAATTCGGCCATCCATCGGCCCTTGGCCGATAGATGATTTTCTCGGCCGAGGCCGAGGCCTATCCAATCTCGGCCGAGGCCATGCGCTGGTCGGGGCCGATGGCATTGAGACCGATACAAATTCGGCCATCCATCGGCCCTTGGCCAATAGATGATTTTCTCGGCCGAGGCCGAGGCCTATCCAATCTCGGCCGAGGCCATGCGCTGCTCGGGGCCGATACAGATTCGGCCATCCATCGGCCCTTGGCCGATAGATGAAATAAAATAAATTTAAAAGTGTTTGAAATCCACAAAAAAAATATACACTAAATTTAAAAATATACACTATTCATTCAGAATCTGAACCAAAATCTCCGTAATAACACTGCTCGAAACATTTCCAAGTCATCCACTCCCGGTAGACTCTGATGTTTGATTTCATATTACCCCATTTCGGAGTAGGAAATCCAGTTATGAGCCGCTCAATTGTCATACACGTATATGGACCACAACTATGCGAATCCTCTTGCTTGAACTGCTCCTTTTGCGGCATCAAGACCAACTCCGGAGTTCGTGTGCCCGGATGCGGCAAATTGTACTTGTTCATCGTCCCGTGGTGGCTCATATGGTATAGATGACTCCTCGGACGAGTCATTCAGAAGTTGCTCCACGTCCCACGTAGAACTGGATCCTATCCCTTTACCCTTGCCCTTGCCCTTGTCCTTACCGGCTCCGAACACATTTTTTAACAAATTCCCCACTTTTTTGAAGAACCGATCCTCGTTCTCCTTCCAGCGCTTGTCCACTTTTTCTAACAACTTAGTCTCGCGCTGCTGGAACCGTTCATCTATGGATCGGATCATTGTGTCATAAGTGGGCAAAGTCCAATCTTCTTCCCTCCGAGGCCCAGATGACTGACCCTCCACCGGTGCACGTTTCTTCTTCAATTTTTTCTTCTGTGCTGCCGGCGGAGGATCCCGTACACTGTCCTCTTCATCAACTCGTCTGCGATGTACGGGGGTCGGTCTAGGAAACTCCACACCGATCGGATTATCTCCAATCACCCGTCTCCAGTATTCCGATAGCTGCTCCTCGGGAGTGGGCGTAAGACTCTCATGGGGTGGTGTCTCCATCTGTTCGAAAAGTTTAAAAAATAGGTTATAATCCATTCCGTATCTGTTCATAAATATTTAAAATGTTACTTACCGGCAAGACAAAGAAAGTAATCCATTCCGTGTCTGGTGGCGTGACAAATACCCATTTGACACATCGGGGCATACCACCGTCATTGATAAGGCGTACACACAAACCGGCCAAATCTGGTATCGCCTCATATGCCCACATCTATAATACGATTAAAGATCAGTACAACTATAAAATATAAATTAAAAAAAAATTCATTATAAAATTAAAAAATTGTACCTGAAGAGCCCAAACTGACCCATAAATATTATACTTCGATTTTACTGCTTCGACTTGCTTCGGTACAAAGCTCATGTAGTGCAGGAGGGCATTGTACGTGTATGCTCCCCATGGAAAATCATTCCACGCGTCAACATCGTCAGCAAGAACCCACATCCAGGTCTCGACCTTCTTCGTGTCGGCAGGTGCGAAGAAAAAACACATCAGGGCCAACACATTGGCCACCTTCAAATAATCGTCTTCTGAGAGGTTGCCGAGCTTGTCATTTTTCCATAAATTTAACAGCTCGCCTCCTGGTACTGGATTCCCGTTTGTGACTCTCATGTATACTCCAGACTCTACAGGGGCACGAGCTGTCGTCGTATCGAAAGTAGAAGCGCCGAAAAATAAGCCAGTTACGAGTGCATACTGCATCTGCGAAAAATCTAATCTCCCGTCCCGATATGTGAAAACGGGCCTCCCCGGGCGGTGACTGCACCTCATAGCACATCAACTGATGCAAAGCTATGATCGAACTCTTGCCCTTCCTCCAACTCAGCAAATGTTCAAACTGTCCGTCTCTAAAGCGACGAACTAGGTCACTACCCCCCCGTCTAGCAAGACTGCTTTTTAATAATTCGGGTAAACCATCTCTCCAATATGTCGTGACTTTTGGGGTCTTTTGTCTAACCGGTAGTCGGATATAAGCGGGCTGCAAGATATACGAAGGGCCGAATTAATTATCAAAACCGAATAACTAAGGGCCGAACGAGGGCCTATGGAAGGGCGGATGGTAGGGCCGATTTCTCTAAGGTCGGGGCTGATGGCTCGAAGGCCAGTCGGGGGCTGAAGCCTCGAAGGCCAGCCGGGGCCGAAGATATTTTTGGCCAGCTAGGGCCGAATTCTCTTCGGCCAGCCGGGGCCGAAGCCTATAAGGCCAGCCGGGGCCGACGGCCTATTGAATTAGGTTCGGCCGAGTCAGGGCCGATGGAGTGTATCTTCATCGGCCCTGCAATCGGCCCTCCCATCGGCCCCAATTTCATAAATTTCCAGAAATTCAACACTCGAATCCTCTCCAAATTCTCCACAATTTCATCAATACATGGACATTTCAATGTAAACCCAACCCAATTTCAACAGAAATTTCGTCTATGAATGAAATACAATCACAATTCATGGCATAAATTATGAAGAGTACGAACCTCAATTTCGCCGGAAGACATGGCGTTTCAAAGGGGATCGGCGGCGCTGTCGGAACTGTTTCGGCGGCGGCGAACACAGCGATTTCGGCGACTCAAGTGGCAGCGGCGACGACTGATTTCAATTTTTTTTCGCTTTCAGTAAAATGGTAACATTTCTGTCGGCCAACGGTAATATTGAATCGACCCTCCATTATTGCGACGCAGGGCTGATGGTAGGGCCGATGGTGGGGCCGATGTGTATCGGCCCTCGGTTAATAAACGGTTAAAAATTGTTCGGCCCTTGGTAAATTTCGGCCGTTACAAGTAACGGCTTCTTAAGGATCAGGGCCGATGGCTCGGTCGATTAGGGGCCGATGTACATCGGCCCTCATTTTTTTTAACCTCTTTAACAAATTTTTTTTTTTTAATAATTATTAAAAAAAATGTTTATTATTTTCCGAGGGCCGATGTCTCGGCTCAAGAGGGGTCGATCACCATCGGCCCTTCAATTATTTCGCTTTTCTAAAATAGGGCCGAGTGGGGGCCGATAGGTCGGCCGATTACGATCGGCCCTCAGTACAAATTAGATCGGCCCCAATCGGCCCTCAGAAATGAAGATCGGCCCCCGTCGGCTCTCAATCGGCCCTCAGCCCACAAGAAAACAAATTGGCTAGATTTGTGTTTTTGTTTATAGGATGGCTAAATATGTTTTTTATTTTTTGAATTTGGTTAACAGTGTATATTTCCACTAGAAATAAAGTGGCTAATACAATGTAGGGGTAGTATTGACAAATCAACAAATCACAATTCCCACGTCCTATTCCTAGGAACACTACATCAGCTCTAACCAGTAATATGTATAATTTATACAGTTATTGATGAATATATTGAATACCACCACCACTATATATGATTATATATATAAACATGAACACTAGATGATTTTTTCATCTAATCTTAGTTTTATTCTATTGAAATAAATATGAATTATTTGCTTTGAACTTTTGTCAAATTCCTATTTTGTACACGAATATTAATATCCGCATGTAAATACATGAGTTCACACTGTGAAATCAATGCTGACATGGCATTAGGATGTTTATGCTCGCATGGCAGTCCAGTCAACATCGAATCAAAAGTCGGAAATTTTTTATTTTGTAAATACACAAACTTTGTAATTATTCTCATTTTACACATGAAGTTTGAATTTGGCACATAAACTTATAAGAGGCATTTGCTCAAATACTCATTCCCACTAAAAATAACACAATACTATTCATTTATTAAAGTTATGTTCACAAAATACCTAACATTACCAAATTATCCTCACTTTTTCACTTGTGCCTACGAATGCCGATTGTGAGCCTACGGGTGCCGATGGTGAGCCGATTTTTATCAGATGTGCACTGCCTTGAGTGCCGATGGAGAGTTTATGGGTGCCTATGAGTGCCTATGATGCTGATAGAAATTTTAAGCTCTCCGCAGCACCCATAGACACTCCTTCAGCACTCAAGGCAGTGCACATCTGATGAAAATCGGCTCACCATCGGCACCCGTAGGCTCACCATCGGCACTCCTCGGCACCTGTACGCTCCTCTCAGCACTCATTGGCACAATTGAAAAAGTGAGGATAAATTAGTAAACTTAGGTATTTTGTAACTATAATTATAATAGGTGGATAGTTTTGTATTTTCTTAAGTGGAATGAGTATAAACATATATTTCCACAACTTTATAATTGCATTTCAATTTGTACATAAAATTCATTTTTCATTTAAATTGTGTAATTGTCAACTCCAAGTGTATTAAGAATGTCAGTTGAGAAGTCTTTCGCAAGTGAGTTTTTATCTAAACAATAATAAGGCTATCGCTGAATATCCTGCATTATTTGGGCTTAACCACTTCTGGAGCCATAAATTGTTCTTCAAGTTCAATTTCTCCAATGTTGTGTAGGCATTATTACATTTCAAGAGTGGATTTCGACCAAGTTTATCCCACCGCCGTTGAGATGAAGCTCCAGTACCACCTCCACAACGGTGGCGACTCCTCAAATTGGCAGTAAACGGCGGATCAGCCGATTTCAACCACATTTATCCCTCCGCAGCGTTCGTTTTTGGGTTGTTAGATTTGAATAAAACGTTTAGGTGTGTAATAATACGATGTTATTTTATTTATTGGATTACAAGACACATTGGATTTTGAAGCTGCCAAGTTAGCTTTGATTTGAGGATATATTTTTCACATGTGCAATTTGAAACAAGTTGAAAGTTCATGTATTTACATGCAGATTTTAAAGTTCGTGTGCAAAATGAAAATTTTACAAAAGTTTGTATATTTTAAGGCAAATAACCCAATAAATATATATGGTAATAACTTTAGTAACAAATAATAAATATTCTTTTTATATATGGTGGAGGTGGAGGTTTAATCATATTCCTACTCTATAAATGTTAAATGTTTAAATATCGAACATGCATCAAAACGTATGTGCTAACATGAAAAAATACAAGTACTCCATAAATTAATACAACTTATATTTTATATCTGATGATTGTTGAACTTGAAGTACAAACTTCGATACTTAGCACAAAAATAATTAACTTCCTTAATGACATTCTTTATACTTATTACACCCACATTATTTAGATAACGCAATATGTGAAACTTGAAACGATCATAAATTCGTGAATAGTTGTTCGATATCGGTCCAGTCTATATCTTGAACGGCATTCACGCTTTGTACACCGATAGGATCTTCCATAAATTGTAATTGAAGCGAATCTAGATCACTACTATGTCCATCGAACGGCTCATGACTTTATGGTCATGAAATAGTAGTTTGAATGTGTCGGGTTCGCGACGCACCAATGGACACTCCCGCCAAATAACATCAAAGGTGTTGGTTTCAGAAGATAGAATGTCTAATGTTTTTTCACCGAGAGAACTAATTGGATTGTTATGAGCGGAACGAATGGGGCGCGCGTTGGAAGAAGCGGTTTGTTACTTTATTGTCTTCAAATCATGAAAAATATGGAATCTCAATGCAATAAATATTACTCCCTCAGTCCATTGAAGTTGTCCAGTATACGTTTTAGGACTGTTCCCTTAAAGTTGTTCAGTTTTATTTTTAGCAAATTGTTACACATCTTATTTGAGGGACGCACAATTTTATAGAACTCTACACATAATATACAGTTTTTCTTAAAAATCGCACCGAAAAGAAAATTGACAACTTCAATGGGACGAAGGGAGTATTTCTCTAATTTATTGCCAATTTTCATATCTGTGTTTTCAAGTTTATTGTCTTTTGTTGTATACTAAATCGACAATGTCTTGAAGCCGTGGTTGGGTTGGCTACTTAAGAGGATGTTGATAGCAGTGGGTCTCTTTAGAGAATTGTGAGCTTGCTTTGCTTCCGTGTAGGTAAGACGATGTCAAAAATCTTTTTGGAGCACCAGTGGCCCCAAGTAAAGGGGTTGATGTTCTGCATTGGTGAATCCACGGTGGTTGGCCTACAAATTTCACAACAGCCATGCAGATAAATCTCTAGGCTTGCTTTGCTTCCTTGCATAGACAACTTCTAAAATATTTTGCTCATGTTGTAATAAGTAATTATTCAATGTAACTGTTATTTGAAATGACTCTTTTGATGACACAATTGGACAAGTGTACTATTATTTGGTTCAAGATCATTCTCTTTCAAGTTAATTTTAATATAAATAATTTTTTTTTCATGTTTTATGTGCATGAACTTTGTTCTTTTATAAAATTATTGAGCTTTTCTAAGTCTGAATAGCTCGACTGGTTTTATAATTAGTACATATCAAATGTACATTCTTTTAAAATGTTTTTACTAAAATAAATAATAAACTGTTTATTCTTCTTAATGTGCATACACAAATTTATAAGAAATTGTCTCTAAAGTAATAAATATTAATATATCTATAAATGAATAATTAAATAGCTTCGATAAATGAATGTTAATTTGTATAATATTCGTATTGTATTAGCTTAGAGAGCTCGATCGACCCCTTATCCGAGACTTAGAGTTCTATTGGTTAGACCTCTAAAACTACCACAATGCCCCCGAGTATTTTGGAGGTATAAATGGTGAAAACACAATCTATACCTCGGGGTATCACCACAGGTTTACTACTGAATAATTGTGGCCCTCTTCAGAAATATAATACATAATCCCTGAAATATTTCTTTCATTTTCACATGGAATAACCACAAACTTTAATTTTGAGTTGATAATTTTAATTATGAATGTTTGTGAGATTTAAGTTCCCCTTCAAATAGTTTGAAAATGGTAGATGATGTGCGAAGAATCATTAAAGTATCATGCCAAAGAGTTTATGTGGAGGTTCACGACAATTATTATTACGGAATTGCGAAATTTAATTAATTGCAAATTATTTGAAATGACACTTTTGATGACACAATTGTAACAAGTGTACTATTATCTCGTTCAAGATAAATTCTCTTTCTAGATAAATTTTATAATAAAAATA
Organism: Lavandula angustifolia; assembly: GCA_028984105.1. Lineage (NCBI taxonomy): Eukaryota > Viridiplantae > Streptophyta > Magnoliopsida > Lamiales > Lamiaceae > Lavandula > Lavandula angustifolia. The sequence continues at coordinate 28,552,070 of CM054807.1, forward strand.
AATTTTCATTTTTTATGTACACGAATTTTATTCTTATACAAAACTATTGAGTTTTTCTAAGTCTGAATAGCTCGACTTGTTTTATAATTAGTACACATCAAACGTACATCCTTTAACATGTTTTTACTAAAGTAAATATAAAACTTTTTATTTTTCTTAATGTGCATAAACTAATTTAATAAAAAAAATTCTTTGCAAAGTAATAAATATTAATTTATCGTTAAATGAAAATTTACTCATTTATCAATAATTAAATAGATTCGCCAAATCAAATGAATATATTTTTACCAATCCCAAGTTATTATTTTAACGAACTTTAACAGTACATGTCAAACATTAAATTAAAATAAAATATTTTAATGTGTCTAATATTCGTATTTTATTAGCTTAGAGAGCTCGATCGACCCCTTATCCGAGACTTGGAGTTCTATTGGCTAGACCTCTAAAACTACCACAATGTCCTAGAATATTTTTTTGGAATTATCAATGGAGAAAACACAGTCGATATCTCAGGGTATCATCACATATTTACTTCTAATGAATTGTGGATCTCTTCATAAATATAATGCATAATCGCCGAGGTATTTCTTTTACTTACACATGCAATGTTCACAAACTTTAATTTTAAGTTGATAATTTTTAATTATATATATTTTTGCAGTTTTAAGTTTCCCTTTGAATAGTTTGAAAATGGTAGATGTCATGTGAAGAATCATTAAAGCATAACGCCAAGGAGTTTATGTGGAGGTTCACGACATGAACCACGAAGGAAGAATTATAATTAAGGAATAATATTGCGAATTTTAATTAATCGAATTGTTTGAAGTGCCTCTTTTGATGACACAATTAGAACAAGTGTATTATTATCTGGTTCAATACATTCTCTTTCAGGATAACTTTAATTTAAATTAAATAAATTCGATTTTTTTTTACAAAACTATTGAGTTTTTTAAGCTGAATAGCTCGACTTGTTTTATAATTAGTATACATCAAATATACATCATTTAACATGTTTTTACTAAAGTAAATATAAATCTTTTCATTTTTCTTAATGCGCATAAACTAATTTAATAAAAAAAAATCTTCAAAGTAATAAATATAAATTTTTCGATAAATGAGAATTCATTCATTTATTTATTATTAAATAGCTACGCCCAATGAATATTTTTCACCAATCCCAAGTTATTACTTTAATGAGGTTTAACAGTACATGTTGTTGGGTGATGATTCAATCCTCAGCATGATCATACTTGTGGGAAATGATTCTATCTTCTATACTGAATCACGCTCAGTAGCCTCGTGCTCTGACTGTTGAGAAGATTGTTGTTGAGAAGATTTGAAGATCCCAAAACCCTATCTGATTGGTGAACCATTCCTTTGTATTCGTATTTGTCTCTGAGGTTTCAGACTCAGTAGACACTCTGCTCTGGTCAAGGCGCTCAGTAGCTCATCAGCCTCATCACCAGTGTAGAAGACTCAGTGAATACTGGACTCAGCAGGAGCAGTATACTGAGAGAGTCAGTTGAACTGAACTCAGCAGGAGTAGTTCACTGGACTCGGGAGCCGATTGTCGAGAGACCTTTCTCAGTGTCCTATCTACCGAATACAAAATCGAGCTCGGCATCGGGCCGACGGTCTTCGAACTGTCTAAATCTTTTGATAAGCTATCAGTGTTGTCAAGTACGAGGAAGAGAGAAGTCAACTTCAGTTGCTTCGAAGTTTGTTCTGTCTCAACCACCACATCCACCTCGACAAATGACAAGCATACACGTGTCGTCTCACCTACTAAAGCAACAGTCAACATATTTCCGTAAAAGGAGGGAAAGGACACTGTACCTACTACACAAAAGAGCCGTTTGCTACCACAAAAGAGGGAAAAAGAAGAAGATCGTCTCCAACGGATCTATTCTTCTCTCCACTCTATAAATAGAGGGATCATTCAAGATTTGAAGCTCACCTACAACGACACCAGAACCTAGAACGCACAGAGCATTCAAACGAGCGAAATTAACGACTAAGTCTTCCGCAAGAATCAACCGAGTTATCTCCGGCGAAAGACTACATCCAGCTCAAAAGGAACCAAGCTGAACCGACATAAGCTTCTAGTATCCAAGCGACTGACACGAACCTATAGCTAAACCCTCAGCTGTTCGTCGCTCTAGATAGCTACATTATCGTTCCTTATCCCTCTAACCCTAAGCTCACTTGTTATATCCATAGCTTAGACGAAGGAGTTCACATTTGAACCCAATCCTTATTGTATAAGGACTCCTTCATTGTTGGAGAAGTTTGTCAAACACTTAAAGTTTGATAGAAGTGTAAACCGGGACTTGCTCGAGTATAATCCCCAAGCCACGGCTTTGTCCAACAGGACAAGCCGACCGAGACTAACTCAAGTATAATAAATAGCCTCCCGATCTATCGGGACAAATGGGCGTAGGATTGTTGATATCCGAACCACTTTAAAAATATATGTGTCGTTTACTTCTTGTTTCATTGATTTTACTGTGCATACTGAACATCATATTTAAAATCGATTTAACCGTCTCGATATTCGAACTTCTTATCTACCGAACCGAGACTTGCATAAAACGTTTTCCTCATTAAAACCGATTTGGGCCTACACAATTCCCGCACACCGAACTCTCACCGATCGATACCGACTCGACCTAGTCGGTTAGCGGATCTCAGCTGAGTCGGGTACTCTTTTAGCCTTTAACACGATTCGAACAGTTATGCAGTGGGTTCGCCGAACTATTTCGATGCGGCACCTTCCTGAATAGGACTGTTCGTGTTCGAAAGTTGAGAAATTTGGATTCAGGTGTATTCACCCCCCCCCCCTCTACACCTGAACTCACTCACGGGACCAACACATGTCAAATATTAAGTTAAAATAAAATATATCTTAATTTGTCTAATATTCGTATCTTATTTGCTTAGAAAGCTCGATCGACCCCTTATCGAATACTTAGAGTTCTATTGGCCAGACCTCTAAAAATGCCACAATGTCTTTAATTAGTACACATCAAATGTACATCCTTTAACATGTTTTTACTAAAGTAAATAAAAAAACTTTTCATTTTTCTTAATGTGCATAAACTAATTTAATAAAAACAATTATTTGCAAAGTAATAAATATTAGTTTATCGTTAAATGAAAATTTATTCATTTATCGATAATTAAATAGATTCGCCAAATCAAATGAATATATTTTTACCAATCCCAAGTTATTATTTTAACGAACTTTAACAGTACATGTCAAACATTAAGTTAAAATGAAATATTTTAATTTGTCTAATATTCGTATTTTATTAGCTAAGCGAGCTTGATCGACCCCTTATCCGAGACTTGGAGTTCTATTGGCTAGACCTCTAAAACTACCACAATGTCCTAGAGTATTTTTTTGGAAGTATCAATGGAGAAAACACAGCCGATATCTCGGGGTATCATCACAGATTTACTTCTAATGAATTGCAGATCTCTTCATAAATATAATGCATAATCGCCGAGGTATTTATTTTACTTACACATGCAATGTTCACAAACTTTAATTTTAATCTGATAATTTTTAATTATTTATATTTTTGCAGTTTTAAGTTTCCCTTTGAATAGTTTGAAAACGGTAGATGAGATGCGAAGAATCATTAAAGCATAACGCCAAGGAGTTTATGTGGAGGTTCACGACATGAACCACGAAGGAATAATTATAATTAAGGAATTGTGAATTTTAATTAATCGAATTGTTTGAAGTGCCTCTTTTGATGACCCAATTAGAACAAGTGTATTATTATCTGGTTCAATACATTCTCTTTCAGGATAACTTTAATTTAAATTAAATAAATTTGATTTTTTTTTTACAAAACTATTGAGTTTTTTTAAGCCTGAATAGCTCGACTTGTTTTCTAATTAGTATACATCAAATGTACATCCTTTAACATGTTTTTACTAAAGTAAATATAAATCGTTTCATTTTTCTTAATGTGCATAAACTAATTTAATAAAAAAAATCTTCAAAGTAATAAATATTAATTTATCGATAAATGAGAATTCATTCATTTATCGATTATTAAATAGCTACGCCCAATGAATATTTTTTACCAATCCCAAGTTATTACTTTAACGAGGTTTAACAGTACATGTCAAATATTAAGTTAAAATAAAATATATCTTAATGTCTTAGAGTATTTTGGATGTATCAATGGAGAAAACACAGTCGATAACTCAGGCTATCACCATAGGTTTACTGCTGAAGAATTGTAGATCTCTTTTGAAATATAATGCATAATCCTAGGTATTTCTTTTACTTGCAAATGGAATTACCACAAACTTTAATTTTGAGTTTAAAATTTATAATTATTAATGTTTTTGCAGTTTTAAGTTTCACTTTAAATAGTTGAAAATGGTAGATGAAAGTACTGAAGATCGCGTGTGCAAATCCCGGGGCTCAAACAATGTCCTTTGAAAAATCAATTATTATAAACAAAATATAAATTGAATAATAAGGAACGTAAATCAATTAATCAATAGTAAGGAACTAAAATCATAAGTAAAAATATTACCCATGGAACATCTGGAACGATGTCCTGGTATCCGGTGCACTGGACCCTTCAGATGAAGGGGTATGCCACTCTAAAGACTCCATGTTTATATCATGTTCCCTTTAGCTTCCCTCAGTCATATATCCACAAACGGCTCATTTTTTGTTAACCTAATAAAAAGTTGATGACAATTCAAGAAGATCAAGCACGATGAAAGAGGGCTTCTGTTTTCTTCCTTTCTTGAAAGGTGAAGAGTGAAGAACACCCTTTTTATCCTACAATCAGATAATCTTTGAATTTCTGTGTATTGTGTTTTGTTGGTATCTATTTGGTACTTAGTTGTATCTATTTGGTACTACACCAATGTCATTATTATACTAGTAATCCATGTAAATGAAAATAAAATTAGATATTAATTAATAATTAGAGGTTCCTCTATTTGTATATTTTATGCCTTGTATAGCACGAGTGTTGATATTACGGAAAGGACTGATGAAGCTGCTTAGAACATAAAGTTAGGATTTGGATTTAAACAATTATATTATTATATACAAAGATTCTGCATCTACTGTGTATCATACATAAATATCTAAAATAAATAAAATTGAATAAAGTATTTCTTATTAAACTCATAATATAAACTAAGTACCAACTAAGTAACTCATAAACTCATAATATAAAATTAGAGTCATCACTTTTTTTCGGCAACATGGGAGGTTCCTCATAACATTTTGTTGTCAATCTTCAGTTTCAAAGATGAGTTATTATCATCAAATGTTCAAAACTAACCGCCAGATTTAGATATTTGTCCAACTTAACGTCATAAGTTGATTAGCATGGAAAATTACTCATATCTCTTTACAGATAATGGAGCAGACATGAAGTTTGTGCAAATCATTTCCAGCCAAGTTGTGCTCAAGCCATGTGGAACAAACTTGAAACATAGCAATACTTATGAGATAAAAATATATTGTATTGTCATAGAACTAATTAATCAACAACTACTAAATCATCCACAAGCAACTCAAGGTTCACAAAGTATAGGTAACTCTGCTCTTGATTTCCTCAACAGAGAGAAGATTAACGAACAGATAACCACATAACAAATCCTAAACTTTTACTAGTATACAAGGAAAGCATGAATTAGGCACAACCACATAACAAAGCATAAGTCTTCGGGAAAACAATTTAGATGTTTTTATTAGAGTGTATTAGTTTTGTGCCCAGAAATTCTTGCGATAAAATCATGGAAACCCTAAAGTGCAAATTGAAAGGTGGAATTGCTGAATAAGGGCATACCTTTTACAAAGCCAAGGATGAAGAGAGGGAAGAAGAAGAAGGGCAAGAAGGAGATGAAACTCCAATTGTTTGATTAATCGAATTATAATTAAGGAATTGTGAATTTTAATTAATCGAATTGTTTGAAGTGCCTCTTTTGATGACCCAATTAGAACAAGTGTATTATTATCTGGTTCAATACATTCTCTTTCAGGATAACTTTAATTTAAATTAAATAAATTTGATTTTTTTTTTACAAAACTATTGAGTTTTTTTAAGCCTGAATAGCTCGACTTGTTTTCTAATTAGTATACATCAAATGTACATCCTTTAACATGTTTTTACTAAAGTAAATATAAATCGTTTCATTTTTCTTAATGTGCATAAACTAATTTAATAAAAAAAATCTTCAAAGTAATAAATATTAATTTATCGATAAATGAGAATTCATTCATTTATCGATTATTAAATAGCTACGCCCAATGAATATTTTTTACCAATCCCAAGTTATTACTTTAACGAGGTTTAACAGTACATGTCAAATATTAAGTTAAAATAAAATATATCTTAATGTCTTAGAGTATTTTGGATGTATCAATGGAGAAAACACATCGATAACTCAGGCTATCACCATAGGTTTATCTGCCAAGAATTGTAGATCTCTTTTGAAATATAATGCATAATCCTAGGTATTTCTTTTACTTGCAAATGGAATTACCACAAACTTTAATTTTGAGTTTAAAATTTATAATTATTAATGTTTTTGCAGTTTTAAGTTTCACTTTAAATAGTTGAAAATGGTAGATGAAAGTACTGAAGATCGCGTGTGCAAATCCCGGGGCTCAAACAATGTCCTTTGAAAAATCAATTATTATAAACAAAATATAAATTGAATAATAAGGAACGTAAATCAATTAATCAATAGTAAGGAACTAAAATCATAAGTAAAAATATTACCCATGGAACATCTGGAACGATGTCCTGGTATCCGGTGCACTGGACCCTTCAGATGAAGGGGTATGCCACTCTAAAGACTCCATGTTTATATCATGTTCCCTTTAGCTTCCCTCAGTCATATATCCACAAACGGCTCATTTTTTGTTAACCTAATAAAAAGTTGATGACAATTCAAGAAGATCAAGCACGATGAAAGAGGGCTTCTGTTTTCTTCCTTTCTTGAAAGGTGAAGAGTGAAGAACACCCTTTTTATCCTACAATCAGATAATCTTTGAATTTCTGTGTATTGTGTTTTGTTGGTATCTATTTGGTACTTAGTTGTATCTATTTGGTACTACACCAATGTCATTATTATACTAGTAATCCATGTAAATGAAAATAAAATTAGATATTAATTAATAATTAGAGGTTCCTCTATTTGTATATTTTATGCCTTGTATAGCACGAGTGTTGATATTACGGAAAGGACTGATGAAGCTGCTTAGAACATAAAGTTAGGATTTGGATTTAAACAATTATATTATTATATACAAAGATTCCCGCATCTACATGTATCATACATAAATATCTAAAATAAATAAAATTGAATAAAGTATTTCTTATTAAACTCATAATATAAACTAAGTACCAACTAAGTAACTCATAAACTCATAATATAAAATTAGAGTCATCACTTTTTTTTCGGCAACATGGGAGGTTCCTCATAACATTTTGTTGTCAATCTTCAGTTTCAAAGATGAGTTATTATCATCAAATGTTCAAAACTAACCGCCAGATTTAGATATTTGTCCAACTTAACGTCATAAGTTGATTAGCATGGAAAATTACTCATATCTCTTTACAGATAATGGAGCGAGACATGAAGTTTGTGCAAATCATTTCCAGCCAAGTTGTGCTCAAGCCATGTGGAACAAACTTGAAACATAGCAATACTTATGAGATAAAAATATATTGTATTGTCATAGAACTAATTAATCAACAACTACTAAATCATCCACAAGCAACTCAAGGTTCACAAAGTATAGGTAACTCTGCTCTTGATTTCCTCAACAGAGAGAAGATTAACGAACAGATAACCACATAACAAATCCTAAACTTTTACTAGTATACAAGGAAAGCATGAATTAGGCACAACCACATAACAAAGCATAAGTCTTCGGAAAACAATTTAGATGTTTTTATTAGAGTGTATTAGTTTTGTGCCCGAAATTCTTGCGATAAAATCATGGAAACCCTAAAGTGCAAATTGAAAGGTGGAATTGCTGAATAAGGGCATACCTTTTACAAAGCCAAGGATGAAGAGAGGGAAGAAGAAGAAGGGCAAGAAGGAGATGAAACTCCAACACGTAGCAACAAACCCAAATGGCACCTCCACTGATTTGAACTGACCTCTCTCCAAACCTCTACAGAAAATCAAGATTCAAGAAAGCGAGTTAAAGAGAGAGAGCGAGCGAGAGAGAGTGGGATTTTATGGAGGTTGAGTTTTCCCCAACCTTCAGATTGTTTCGAGAAAGAAAGGGCAGCAAGGATATGGGCTGTTGACAAACGATACGTCGAGAGAGGATTAAACCGGCGCCGCAGTGTGTTTCCTCCACAATGGTAGATTGCTGGCTGAGGGAAGGCGGTGTCGGCGTGTGTTTTGAAAGAGAGAATCAACGATGTGGTATAGTATTCTTTTAGAATTAGGGCACACCGAGGGAATATCGACGGATATGTCCCTCGGTTTTAAATTTTAAAATTTAAAAAAAATTATTTAGAAAATATCGACGGATATTATCCGTCGAAAATAATTAAAAAAAAAAAAAGAAATAACGACGGAAATATTCCGTCGATATAATCAACGATGGAAAAATCCGTCGTAAATCCGACGGTACGCATCAAACTTAAAATCCCTCGGAATTCCGTCGAAAACCGCCGACCCACCTTCAGTCCGTCGGAAATTCCGTCTGTATATGGCTGAATTCTTGTAGTGTATATAACATGTGTATCTTGCTGAATATTAGTATCTATGTTATATTGTACACGACATAGCATGTCTTTAAATGAAAATAATGAATTTTCATACCAATTAATATTAACAGGACATGTAACCATGGGACGCTAAACTCAGTTTATAGTTGGTCGTTCATGGTTAGGCGAGTGTCGTATATACTTACGTGGACGATACATGTCGCATTGATTGGAGCCATTGGCTTATACAATATTTGAATGTAATCGACAAGTAGTAATATTGTCCACAGAAACAACATGGTCTTGAGAGTTAGAAGTAAAATATTGTGTTAGATCCGGAGAAAAGTCCATTGTAAATTGTGAATGTGGTGTGCGCAGTTGTGATTTGATAATATGCAGAAACTTAGCAAACACGTTTGTTGAGTCATTTAATAAATAGTACTCACTCCGTGACTCTAGAAATGACACGTTTTTCTTTTTTGGACGTTCCATTACAAATGACACATTTTCAAAAATGGCAAAGATTGTGTGGACCACATTTAATTACCAAAAATCAAACAATTTACACCACATAACACCACTTTCTTAATTCTCGCGCCGAAAAGAAACGTGTCGTTTCTAATGGGACGGATGGAGTATAATATACTCCATTCATCCCAATAAACAAGGCTTGCATTCCTTTTCGGGTTGTCCTATTAAAGATGACTTTTTTTTTTTAAAATGGACAGAATTAGGCAAAAAATAAGGGTCACTAATTTTGTCATTAGAGCGTCTCCAACGCTCCTTCAAACTAGGGGATTCCCCTATAATTTTCCTTCAACGCTCCCTATCCCTTGCACAAACATGAAGGACCAAAGAATTCTCCCCTGCACACAGGAGAGAAAATGGGCTCCCCTATCTTTTTTTTTTTTTTTTTTTTTTGTAATTTCTAGGCAGCAACAAATTGGGTAGAAATCAGAAGAGAAGAAAACAGAGAAGAAAAAATCATGCCCATTGCCGCCGGAGACGAATTGAGATCGGCAATGCTCCGCCCCTCCACCAAATGCACGATTCGGCAAACCGCCTTCCCGCCGAGACGAGAGATTGGCGGCGCTCCGTCCCTCCACCAAAGCTCTACTGCCGCCGTCTCTTGGTGGTGCTAGCCGTCATCGGCGGCGACCAACACTATTGGGAACTGGACGATTTTAATTGAAGTGAGTGTGGAGCGGTGATCGGTTTTAATTGGTGTGGTAATTTTGGCGAAAATGGTGATTATTGAAAGTGAGAGAGAAGAGAGGAGAGAGTGGAATTTTGTAAACGTAGATGGAGGAGAGAATTTGATCCTTTTACATTGTATAATTTTAAAAAATATAATATTGAAATACATTTGTAAAATATAAATACATTGTATAATTTTGAAAAATTACAATGCATACATACATATTATATAAAACGAAAATACAAGACATAAATTTAAATTCTACACTAATTATCTAATAATCATGAATATCATCTCCAAAGGTTCCAGTACCCGAGAATAAATTTCGGAACAAGTTTTAGTTTTGTGGGGGTGGTTCCATTTCCCAACTTATCGTAAATTTTAGCTTGCTCAAGGTGAAGCATTTCACGTTTGTACGGATCATCAATCGTTTTTAATTCAATCATCATGATGTTATCATCTTTGATTACCTGCTTAAGATCGGTTTTCTTGTATGTTGAAGCCTTGAGTTGTTGTCGTAGTTTCTCATTTTCCATTGGAATGAACTTACAAGTAGTCTCCACATCTACAATATTCTTTTTTCTTGATTTTGTTTTCTTCACACCTTCGGTCGGTAGGATAAAGAACCACCACTAGCGAATCAATCTTCATTATCTAAGTTGATATTGAAAGTAGGGGTTGGAGGAGTATGGGTCCCCGAAACATTTTCTTCGGGCCCAGAAGGAGTCTACTCGTAGTTTCATCACAATGTTTCATCACAATATTTTGTCGTCTTCTTCTGATGATGAAGAGCAAATGATTTTGCAAACAATTCAAAATTATAATCATCTATTGCCTCACTTTATAGGGCTAAGTTAAAGGGAACCTGGCGGCTCTGTTCCTGAGCAAAAGACATCTTTCGTGATCGAGAATGAGCTACTGCAAATCTATTTCAAGATTACTTTGCTGAAAATCCAACTCATAATGATGAACATTTTCGCCATCACTTTTAGATGTCCGTGCAGTTATTCATAAGAATAGTTCAAGCTGTCAAAAGCCGTGATCCTTGGTTTGTACAACGAAGAGATGCAGCTGGTAAGCAAGGTTTTTCTACTTTACAAAAAATAACTGCTGCATTTCGTATACTTGTATATGCACTTCCTGCTGATGCAACTGGTGAGTATATTAAAATTGGTGAGTCTAACAAAGTTGTTACTGAATATGATCTTTGGATATGACATGCACATTTCGGGTGCTGGGTGCTAACAATGATATTAACGACGTGGAGAGAAAAGGAGGCTTGTTGAGTGTTTGGTGATTAAGGGACAAATCTTTGCTAAAAAGTGAGATTGGTGTAAATTGATTTTGATTCTATCCAGCCTGGTACCGAACTTGATGACACCGTGTTATATTGAAATATTTATCTAATTATTGGTAGAGAGTTGGCGGGTAAACAACTGAATAGAATATGGGAGACTTGTGCATGTACTTCTAACTTTGATTAAAAGGGGTGTATCGATGACATATGTTAAAGTGGGGAGATGTTGAAAAAACACAAAAAGGAATAAAAAAAACACAAGTGGAAAGGAAAAAAAAAAGAAAAAAAAAGAGGAAGTTGAAAAGAGGAATATATTTTGAAAAAAAATGTGCCAACTTGGGGTGACTTGATTTGTTTGATTTTGGGAAATTCAATGGTGGTTGGTTTTATAGATTTAATTTGACTATATCATCATTTGGTTGTTCTACTAGATCCCTTGATTGTTCGTACATTATGAGTCTTTTTCCCCATATATTCCCTGCATTTTATTACATGCTTTAGCCCCATTACAACCTTAGAAAGACCTTCGTGATCTTTGCCATGAATTATGTTCATTATAAGTAGAATTACAAAATTTGCAAACTTATGAAGACGCTCTCCTAGAGTTGAGTTTGAGTGATCATCTTACCTTTATACACTTGAGTGTTTGAGTGATACAGATTTCTAGAGAGAGTCTACTCTACTTCTATGTTCTATTTTGTTTTGAAAGTGGCATTAAGCTTGAATGATTTTCACGTGCTAATGATGTGTTCTTCTAGAAGCTAAAATAGGCTTGAGTTGTTATGCTCATCTTTCAGATATTTTGTCATAGTCTTTCTTTTATCTTGTTTATTTGCTTGAGCACAAGCAAAAGCTTAGGTTTAGGGGGATTTGATGAGTGGTTTTTATACCATCTCAACGTGTTCTTTTTAAGCCTACTTCTATCAATTTCTATCCATTTTTAGCTTTATTTTGCTTGGAATTGTATACTTTCGATGGTTTTTTATTTTGTAGGTTTCTTCTCATTTTGAGCATATTTGGAGGTATTTGACACCTAAATGAACTCATGACCATTGATGCATTGTGAGCAAAGATAGAGTCGTTTGGATGAAGAATGAAGAAGATTTGAAGTTGGATGTTAAAGAAACCGAATTTCGGAGGTCTTGAAACAAAGCAGTTGGGAAATCATGTAGGAGACGGGTCTAAGAATCTTATAATCCAATCTCCACCATACACATCGTACTTCTATGTGTTCGGAACAATGTGGCAAAGTTTCATGATGATCCAAAGGTTATCGAGGAAGATTGACGATTTTAGCAGAACTGGTCAGTGTAGGAAATTGAGCTGCGAAGTAACAAGGCCGAACACCTTGGACCGCAGTCCGCATTTTGTGCTGGACCGCGATCCCGTACTTTCAACCACAAAAATTAAATTTTTTGAAGGAGTCGAACCGTTGTCCGCATTTTGTACTGGACCGCGGTCTGCATCTGTAGAGGCCCAAGATGCGATTTCTCCGCCCGAAAACGTATATAAACCCTCTAGACTTCATTCTTACCCCTCTAGACTTCATTCTTACGCAGTACATACCATATTTTTGAGATTTTCCACTGCCAGAGCAAAGAAACACCCAAGGCATCCCGCCGTTGAAGATTCAAGACGAAGATTGAAGACCACAACTTCAGAATTGAGTGTGAGGATCAATCTGCTAGATTTTAGGTTATATTATTCCTTCTCAATTTTGTTTAGGGTTTTTGGTACTTGAAAATTCTATGAATTCTTTTTGCATATCTTGTGATTGTTTTTCCTATGAATATGAGTAGTTAAATCCCCTTTTGTGGGGGTTTAACATGAATTGATTCAAACCCTAGTTTTGGAATGAATGAATTATTTTGTTTCTTAATTGTTGAGCTTGCTTTTAATTTCTCTATGATTCTTTAATGTGATTGGTCATCATCTTAGATAATTGTAGGGAATATAGGTAATAGGTAATACAACGGATCATACCCGGTTATTTATTTAGACCTGCAATTAAGAGTCTAGATTGTCACCATTGGTTTGAAATAGTTTAGATGGTTCCTTACATCCTTGTGTATGATACGATCCTTCGGTTCATGATATGATTACTTGACTGACCCTTAGGATTATAAGTTAGAGATCTCCCGATATCATATGGAATTCCTAGAGCCTTAGCAGATGAACCAACAAAAGAAATTCGTAAATGCTAACTAGAGAATGAGAATGAATGGATCATCTTAGGCATAGTGAATGTTAAACCTCCGCACTCTTCATCAATTTTAACCACACCTATTAACCCACTTCGCTTTCTTTTAATTTCTTTACGTTCTTGCTATTTTAATTCAGTAGTTTTAAATAAACTAAACTCGGTTTATGATCAAGTAGATAGTTAAATAATTAAGATAGTTAGAACCAAGCCGAGTCCTTGTGAGATCGACCTCGAGAATTGCTAGATGAGGTACTATACCGATTCGTGCACTTGTGAGAATTATAATTTATTCATCATTAATATTGGCCAATCTAAGAAGGGGGTTTTAAATTGCGTATTTTGAGTAACAATTGTGGTCATTTCCTTTGGGCTTCCTACTTAAATAAGAAATAAATAAATAAATGAGTTGCGGATTTATAGTGAGGATCTTCTATCCGTTTCTTATGTCTCATTCCTTGTTCAACTAATGAAATGATGATACATATTTTTTTTAGAATTATATATCCTATTTGGGATTTGTTAATCATGGGAAAATAATTATATTTAGTATGTAGCTATTAAAATAAACACATCTCAAAATTCCATTGGTGGGACATGGAATGAGCTACAAGAAAATGGGATAGAGGATCATTAGTGGATATGTAGAGTATTTGGACTCCAATGTTTTATTCCTTGTATGATTGAAAAAAAAATTAAGGCATGTTGCATATCGATACATGGCTTAAAATTGAAACTTATATCAACTGAAAAATTGAACTATATCAATTTAAGACTCGAAAGATCATGTATTTATATTCATATTATTTTAATTAATACAAGAAAATCCTTGAGCTAATTTATCACAAACAACTCAAAAATAGAAATATTGTGTTTTCGATAGTTTAATCATAAATTAATTTATGAGAATTGTAGGCTTGTAGTTGTGGCTTGTGTAGTCAACTGCAGAATAATGTACAACCAATGGTGAATATTGTACAAATCAGACAGCCGCATCTTCTATTTCTAGCATCTCCAAATATTCGTTATTAATTATCTTATTATTAGAAAGAATAATTCTGGTCCTAGTATTTCCAACCACACCGTACGCCACAAAGTCAGCGTACAACTTGCAGAGCTGATCGCACAACTCGTGGAAGCTGTCCCCCCTCTCCTTTCCATCTCCATTTTCGTCGACGTCTTCTCCATCAAAACTACACCATTTGCATGAGTTTTGAGCTAAAACTAAAACCCAACTGAAATCAAATAGACCCTTTTCAATTTCATTCAATTACAGCGAATTATGGAGTTGGTCTGCTCAAGTTGTGCCCACATTTCATCACCTCTGTCATTGCTGTTGCCGGCTGCTGGTTATTCGAAGAGCCAGCTTAATTCGGCGAGGTTGAATCGGAAGTCTTCATCCAAAGATAGAAGTAGAAGATCGGCAGCCGTTCGAGCTCAGAACACAAATTCAGTGGTACAACTCGATAAGCTCCTCGGTAAAAGCAGTAACAGCGCGTTGGAGCAGCTCGATATCGAACGCGGCGTTTGTGTTCCCTTTCGGAAGTACACACCGGAATCAGTGCGTGTTATTGTATTGCTTTGTTGATTTATTTATGTCTAGTTTGAAGGCATGTGCATTGGGTGTGTTGGTGATCAAGCATGAGTAATTCAAAGCCATAGGCTTGTAGTTATGCTACGATGCTTGGGATTGCCGTTGTATGATATGTGTTCTGTCAGCTTAGAAAATTTAATCTTGGTAATGTTTCTCGCAATTAGATTTTTTCCTGCTGAACTTTTATATGTTGTTTGGTTTAGAATATTGGGAGTGATCAAGGGAGTTTTACTGATTTACAAATAAATTCAATAAGACGTTTTCGAATCTATTTTCTTTCTTTTGCTAGAAGTGTTGTTGTTT
This sequence comes from Lavandula angustifolia, assembly GCA_028984105.1. NCBI lineage: Eukaryota > Viridiplantae > Streptophyta > Magnoliopsida > Lamiales > Lamiaceae > Lavandula > Lavandula angustifolia. The sequence continues at coordinate 28,567,385 of CM054807.1, forward strand.
TGTTAAAAGCACCATTGTTGGATTGTTTATGTAAATTGGAATAGCAGAAATAGACGGCAGCCAGATCATGCTGCACATTTTCTGGTTACACTAGTTGGACTGCAACAAAAGATGGCACATTTTTCTTCAAATTTTCTTGATTGGTTTTTTCCTTTATTGGATATGTGGTTTTCCACCACTGCTGCTTTCTTCTCATATATAAATATGGTTACTATGTAGGTGAGGAATAAGGTACTGGAGAGAGGTGGAATATTATCATTGGTTGGCCGAGGAGTCGAAATTGTGTGGAATTTGGGGTTCTACTGGTCTAGCTTGATGTATGATTATCTTGTTGGGCGTGATGAAGAAATTGTTCCTTTCCGTGCTCGCCAACTGAGGAATCTTCTGTGTGACTTGGGCCCCTCTTTCATCAAAGCTGGACAGGTGTTTCTTTTTTTCCTATAGGCTCAATAAGCTACTCTGGTGTGGATCCGAATGGCACAATCACTTATTTAGGCTTTTATGACCTTTGATATATTAATTCTCTGTTTTGGAATACTGCCAACTTGCATTGATAAGATTTGGAAGCAATTTACATCTTTTAACTTTATATTATTAACCAAAATTTGTTTATTCTTTCGTATTGTTAATTAAAAAAAAAAACAGGTTCTCTCTAATAGGCCTGATATTATTAGAGAAGATTACATGAATGAACTTTGCATCCTTCAAGATGATGTTCCTCCTTTTCCTAATCAGGTACCTCGATCTCCTTTTCATGATGTATATCTTTCATATTATTTTTAATTGAGCAACCCACCATTAGAGTGTTGGTAGGTAGCTTTTGGAATTATAGAGGAGGACCTTGGGCAACCTCTTGAGGCAATTTTCAGCAAAATCTCATCGCAAACAATTGCAGCAGCCAGCTTGGGCCAAGTTTATCGTGCAACTCTCCGATCATCTGGAGAGGATGTTGCTATTAAGGTTTGAAGTTCTGAGTTAAGCGCCATTTTTATTTTTCTGCTCTTGTTGTTCGTACGTGTAATTGGTTCTTTGTCTTTTTGTTAGTCTAATGTAGAGTACTACATCCTCATATAAGAAAAGTTTTGCTGGTAGCTAACAGTGATTCTGATATATAAAAATTTGTTAGTGGGAAGAAGAAGAGAGGATAGTCAAGGCTATCAACCAGTCACTATAGTTTTTCTTGGATTTTTCATTTCCCATTTGTGAATGTGCAATGAATGTTTATCAAACTGCTGGCATTTTGTCTTGTTTTACTGAAATAAAATACTGATGAACCCGTCAATATTAGGTATGTACTTGAGACGTGTGTGATGTGCCATCCTTTTCATGTTTTAATAATTTTGCATAAGGGATCATGTTCTGCAATTTAACTAGGTTATCCTTTTTCTTCCATTGTCACATGGAAAATATTGTTCTGGTTGCCATTGATTTATTCTTCTTTTCTCATCATCGAACTCATGAACATAACCTAGTTGCTTATTTCAATCTGCTCCTGGTTCTTGAAGGTGCAAAGGCCCCAGATAGAGCCCATTATTTACAGAGATCTTTTCCTTTTCCGTACTCTAGCATCATTCTTGAATGGCATCAGCCTGCAGAAATTGGGTTGTAATGCAGAGCTTATAGTTGATGAATTTGGTGAGAAGCTCTTGGAGGAGCTTGATTATACCTTGGTATGATTATCTACCTCCCACACCCCCCAGCGCCAGTTGTATCAATACATGTACATAAATGTTTTCCTCCATCTTCTATGTTATGCATATGTGTATCCACAGTCATAGTCACATATCTGTTCACTAACTTGATGTAATATGCTCAAACTCTTACATGTCGAAGTTGTAGAACTATCTTTATGCATTGTGAAAGAGAATCAAATGCTTCTTGTTGGCATATATTTATGCACACTCCTTTTTTCATGCTTATTTTTCCCCTTTGAAAGTCACTTTGTCTAGGAAGAATCAAATGCTTCTTGTTGGCATATATTTAGGCTCACTCGTCATTCCTAGCTTCCATTGTTCCTTGTAAAGTCATTTTCTCTTGCTTCTTATATGGGAACTGGCAACGTACATCTTAGTTGTCATGTATTCACATGAAAGTGAACAATTTTATCTTTTCACAGGAAGCCCGTAATATTGAGGATTTCCTTGAGAATTTCAAGGATGACCCTACAGTTAAAATTCCTCGTGTTTATAAACAACTTTGCGGTCCACGTGTGCTGGTCATGGAGTGGATTGATGGAATTAGATGCACGGACCCTCAGGTATGAAAGTCATTTCAATTCAGAAAAAAGTGAGCTCGCGGAATGCATATTTAACAATTCTTTGAAACAGGCTATCAAGAATGAAGGAATCGACGTAAATGGGTTTCTGACTGTTGGTGTGAGTGCTGCACTGCGGCAGTTGTTAGAATTTGGTCTATTTCATGGGGATCCACACCCTGGAAATATCTTTGCCATGCGTGATGGGCGTATTGCTTATGTTGATTTTGGTAATGTGGCTGTTCTCAGTCAGGTAATTACACTTTAGCTTTATCGAATAATTAAAATGAGTGATTCTGCTACTCAATCTCATGTGGTAATCTAAGTCGTAGCATATTGACTTGCAATTTCCTTAGATGCGTTTGTATTGCTAAAAATCTGGTATGGAGATCTTGGTATGTTTTTTTTACTTGGTGGGAGTGACAATTGCCCAATACAATTTGAAAGGTATAGAAACCTGGTTAAAGGCCACAAAATTCTTACCGTATGCTCTCTGTTTATATTTGGTAGGAGAATCATTACTAGAAAGTAGAAACTTAGTATACATGCCTTTCTGCCCGATGAAAAACAATCCTTTCATGTTGTCTTTTTTCCTTCACAAGTACCAGCTTATTTTTGCTGTTGTTTAGTCTCATATTTAAAATTTTACGCCTTAAATCTCTGTATGAGTTTTTTTCCGTATTGAGCAATTGCCAATTTCAATCAGCATTTCTGCTGTATTTCACTTGTATTTACGTTGAAAGGGGGATATTAACCATATTAACCAACTTCATTTCCTTTTCATTTGCAGCAAAATAAACAGATTCTTATAGATGCTGTTGTCCATGCTGTAAATGAAGATTATGCTGAGATGGCCAATGATTTTACCAGGCTTGGTTTTCTAGCTAGTGGAACTGATGTCTCGCCTATAGTTCCAGCTTTGGAAGCAATATGGCAAAATTCTGTTGGGAAGGGGCTATCTGACTTTAATTTCAGAAGTGTTACAGGTATACAGTCATTTACGTTTTGTTGGTTGAAATTATTCCACTCTTTTCTCAATCTTTTCTGAGCATACGTTTGTCCGGCATGAATTCAAGGTGGTATGCATTGAATGCATCTCTTCAAGTTCTTGTAGTTGCTTATAACCCAGTCTTGCTCTGGAAATGTTGTGTTGGCCTTTCAGTAGTTAGTGTAGCAGCTCGTGTATGAAGGCACTTGATAAAATTAGCAAAATTTCACATTTAATTAGTAAAATTATCTTGAGTTTCTTATTTGGTGATCATTATTTTTGGAATTGGATTTACACGTGTAGTTATTTCAATTCTCGTTGTATGTTCTGTTCCTAACCAATTTGCTATTTTGATTTTATTTTGTTCTTTTATTTTTTACACTTAATCTGTTGGATCTCTTTCAGGGAAGTTCAATCAATTAGTTTACAATTATCCTATCCGCATTCCAGAGAGGTTCTCTCTAGTTATTCGCTCTTTGTTGACCCAAGAAGGAATTTGCTTCACCCTGAAGCCTGATTTCAAATTTCTAGAGGTGATATACTTTTCCTTTGGTCTTAACTTCTAGTGATACCACACTTGTGATATGGATGATGGCTTCTCATTTCACCTTTTTTCTTTAGATCTTCTCTTTTTAAAGCTAATATTCCAAAACAAATAAAAGAAGGCATGTACATGTTTGACTTATTACTGGTTAGAATTTTGATGCCACATGTATGTGTTATACAACTATTTATCGCAGAGAGTTGCTGGTGACAAGTATGAAAGTTATGATTTTATCTAGTGGGACATAGGAAACTATAAAAACTTCAGGTCCCACTTTATATCCTTTACATCAGTAGATGTCTAATAAGTAATAAATACTTGGGACTTTTCCCTCCAATCTTTATAGTAGTATATATCGATTGCAATTCTCTTGTCACATGACTTATGCTAAACCTAAAAAGCAAACAGAAAAGTTGGTCTGTCGCCTGGTTCCTGACTTTAGCTACTTTCTATCATATCTCTTGTTGCTCTTTCTGCTGATTAAAATGTTGAGCCTAGTAAAAAAGTCCATGGACCAAAAACACTCCAGATTATAATCTTCATTTGTTTTACCCGTAGCTCAAATAAGCCTCAATTATCATCTGGTTTTTCCAAGATCGTACCAATGTCCACTTCACTAATCATCGATTAGACATGATACTGTAATACAATGACCAGGAGATATTTTATCATTCTGGGAGGGAAGCTTGATAAGATTGAATCTTGTTCACTTACTCTTGACCTTTGCAAATATGCTTTCTACTCCTCAGCACAGTTATGAACCACGTCTCCCTCTTGATCATGTAGTGGAAAACAGTGCTGCTCCTGTAAGATAAGCTTCCCATGTTGATAAAGAGTACCAAATTAAAAACCATAAAGTACTTCATGTTTCTTGTAATATTTTGGTAGTACTTAGACGTGTTATACTTGGTAGCCAATTTGTGATTGTCATTTGCTTTCAGCAGTAGTTTCTGTAGCAAACACTTGAAATTTGAGTCGTTAATAGAGAAAGCATATTGTTAGTGTTTCCAACTTGACTAGTGCTGGTAGCAACCTTCGTTGCAATGGTCTTTTTACCATTTCTAAAGCTTGCTGTAGCTGTGATTGAAAGAATGGCTTTCACACCAACCGTGCTATCAATTTCACCTATCTTCCGATTGATTAGCTTTATTAACCATACATATTGTTGAACCAGGTTGCATATCCTTATGTGGCAAAACGTCTCCTCACAGATCCTAATCCTGCTTTGCGTGAACGTCTTATTCAGGTGTCTCTCAATTTTCTTCAATATATACTGTTCCTTTGGTTTTCTAATTGCAGGTATCTTTGCCTTGAATCCTCCGAAATATTGGTATATAATATGAAATATGGAAGTTGATTGTATTGAGCTATTGCCATAAGTGACGAATGAAGCCTAAACTACCTCCACCTGCTTATCATTTGGGATCTATAAAGATGCATCATTTTGGAGTTTATTTTTGTACATGCAGACAAATTTTGCATTAACAATTCTAAAATAACCTTTTTTCTGCGTAGGATAATATTACAAAATGGTTTGTTTTACACTAACGTTGTTATTGCGAGTATCACGATTTTTCGGGTCAGTACTGTTAGTCTGTTAGTGACTTCTTCCGTTTGATTTGTCAGGTTTTATTTAAAGATGGGGTTTTCCAATGGAAACGACTCGAGAACCTAATCGTTCTAGCTAAGGAAAATGTGGCGATGTTGAGCAGCAACCCTGCATTGCAAGGAAATAACATGTTAGTAATTTCTTCCCTGAGCAGAACACGTTGTTTCTTTTCTTGCCGAAACCCAGACACAACGAACAAAGTCTTAAGTATATGTGTATATATTGACAGACAAAGGACTAGACAGCAACTGGTTGCAAAGAAATTGGACCTGACAGAAACAATCAAGGATGGAGCTCGTCTCTTCTTGCTCGATGAGGGAATTCGTAGGCAGCTTCTTCTTGCTCTTACTGAAGACTCCAAACTTCATGTTCAAGAGGTTTGTAGAGTTTAATTAGAAGAAGGTTATGAGCTCACAATGTCCTACATATCTAACAGTATCGCGATTTCTTCAGCTTGTAGATGTGTACAGACTCCTCGAGGACCAAATCGACGTACCCTCAGTAGCTCTGCAGGTCGCTCAAGGTAATGGATTCAATTCGCATGCTTATGCTTTCAAACTTAACTCGTGCAAACTTGTTTTGATATGGAGGATGTTGCAGATCTTCCTTCTGTTGCTCGCGATGTGATGCTCTCGTGGAGTGCGTCCGTGTTATCCCAGAGATGAGCCTGGGTTTAGTGTGCTAGGGCCAATGGCGGAGCCACATTGAACCTAACGGATGTTATATTTTATACTCCGGCTTTTTCCTTTAGATGCAGGAGCCTTTCTGTATTTCTACACATTTGTATATAACCAAAAGGTTTCTATAGAAATATAATAACATTTCTACATATCCTCATTAAGCCAAACTTATATAATTACTTGGAATAATTTTATAAGTTTAATTAAGTGTACCGTAAAAGGAACTCTAGATTTATACTATAGGTAAATGATCAATCAAAATGTTAAATTCGTTGGAGCAAAAGATTGCCTGAAAATCAGCAACAACAAATTTTGATATGTGAATCTTGTCTACAAGACAACAACTCCATCGGGATCACCACTTGCTCACATGAAATAATTATCTCTATATGTTATTAAGTTTATATGCTTGTAATGAAATGACAAATCCTTGTATGAATCCTTCAAGATAAGGTTTGTCTGCACATTTCATCAGAACTTGTAGTTGTAGGTCAGCAAGGATGTTTTATTTGTTACCATTTTTATCCAGTAAAGGTAGTAGTGATTTACATACATTCTCTCAGATCCACCGGCTGCGGCTCCGGGAGCTTTGAGCACCTTGAAACCATCTATCCCAGCTGATCTCCGCCGGACCTCTCGTCCTGCAACAACATATATCATCAACAAAAACAAAAAAAAGTCTAATTCAAGGTCCCTAAAATAATACTCCCTCCATTCCACTCCAGCAGTCCAGTTTTTTTTGGCGAAAGTTAGTTGTGTGCATCTAAAAGTAAGTATAAAGTAGTAAGATCCATTAAAGTATATTAAAGTAATATTTAAGTAAAAAAAAAAAATAGGAAGGGAGTGGAACAATCCGAAAAAGAAAACTGGACTCTGTGAGGGAGGGAAGACTAATATGATACTTATCCATATCCGAACTCATATCTCACATAAGATTTATTCATTAAATACTAAGTTACATTCTCACATGGGAAGTAGAGCATCTGGGACTGAATCCACGCTTTCCATTAGACTGCATGTTACCCAAAAATAAACATCAAATGCAGCTCTTTCTAATTTGGTCTCAATTTGCACCCAACAACAATAGTCAATTTTGTCGAAAGGGAATTAAAGAAAGATTTCAAGTAGAAAGAAAAAAAAAACATCACAATGGTTGAGAAAGAAGGGGTTACTCTGGACAAACAGTAGATACTCCACCAATAGTTTCTAGCTCGTCTAGCTCATCCTGTACAATATTAAAAAAAAAGTAACAAAATGGATTAAATTGCCGAAATCTTGAAAAATAGAAAAAAGAAATTAAGAAAATGGATAACCTGGATAACTTGGATTTGTTGATTGAGGAAAGAGATGGCAGCTGAGATTCTGTGCTTGCCCATCTGCCCAGAAGCCATGTTTGATGATCCCTTGGAAGAGGCGGATGGGGTGTGATTGTCCTGCTGTTCTGCCGCTTGATCCATCGACAACGGCGGCGTAGTGGTTGTGGTGGTGGACCTAATTAATACTTCATCCGCTCCACTCCATTAATCCACTTTCTTTTCGACACATAGATTAAGAAAGTTGTTTGTTGTGTATAAAATAAATAAAATAATGAGGTCCACTTGAATATATTAGAATATTATTTTAAGTTAAAAAGAAAAAATGAACCAATGGAGTGAAACGACCCAAAAAGAAAAAGTGGAATAATGGAGTGGAACGGAGGGAGTATAAGAATTAATGAGTCAGGTGGGAGGAGCAAATGCAAATGGAAATGGAAATGGATCCAATTAAGTTAGATGAGAGGTGACATGGAAAGTGGTCAAAAGTGGGCAGTAATACCGAATATCAATTGTCTAAAATTATTATCTCTTCTCAATGGAATCATATTTATAATATAATATTCATTAAATCTCTCATATGATATTCTCAAGAATTAATATTGTTTTTTACATTAAAGATACTCCTTAATTTACTAGATATATTATAGACTAACACGAGAGTGATTATTGAATTTCTAACAAATAATTGTCATATAATTGATAATGCAAATGTGTAGATATGATCATATTGACATACCAACCTATATCCATTAATGACGAAGTTAGAAGTTTTATTCAGTAGAGTCAAAAATTTTGATATTTAGGAATTGTCATTGTTATTGTCTCTATAATTGAATAGTCATTGAATGCTTTCTGACATTAAATTATCTCTATACGCTTTATCATTGAACATGGTCATTGAATGATCATAGTCTTTGTCTCTATAATTGAATCGACATGATGAATTGTTACTGATCAAGAAGATAAAAAAGTGTGACTTCAAAATATAACATATTCACTGCAATAACCTAGATTACATCGTGGAAACTAGATTACAAAAAACATGACAAATATATAATACATAACATCACTAAAAATTACATCTTATTATACTAGATTCATTTTTCAAATACTTGTTCTAGTAGTTCAAGTTTTATCTCTTCTTCTGCTGCTGATAAATTATCTTTTGTCATCATTGTGATCAACATTTTATGTTTCATCTTCATATCTTGGTGTTCCATCTTCTCACTCTTCATTTGCATCTTCTTATGCGAGATTTCCAACGTTTGACGCTCCAATTCGATTTTAGCATTAGACAACTCTCTAATGCATGCAGTTTCATTGTCTTTAGATACTTCGAGAGCTCGAAGTTGTTCAGCAAATTCATTAGTGCTATTAGATTGAGATGCCTTACATTTTCCTTTCTTTTTTCGTGTTATCTCTACCTTTAGGATGGGAAAGTGTTGAAGATTTGGTAATGGAATACCCTCCATCTTCGAAAGTCGTAGATCTTTTCGAGCTTCCACCACTTTCTACATCTTCACCAACTTGACTTCTTCATTTGGAGGTGATGTATCAAGAGTTGATGATACGTCCCACTTGGGATGGTGACACATCATTTCACTGAATATGATCAAATCCTGAAACTTGCTTCCACTTACTGCATAAATTGCATGAGCTTCTTTCTCAATATCTTTCTGGCTCATTCCACTCCTTTTACGAGTACTTGTTTCTTTGCAAGCAACGACCCACTTATTTGCATTTTTACTAAGTCGTTTCCAACGACCTTTCATAGCATCAATGCTTCTTTCACTAAGTTCATCTGCATTTTTTGATTGCTGCTCGTGATACATTTTACGAATGTGTGACCATAGCATGACTCCCTTTTAATTTTTGTCTTGCTTGTTATCTTTGATTATGAAGATATAAAAGACGACATAAGTGTTACGTCTTCTTTCACACTCCAAACATTTTTCAACACCCTCTAATTTTGTTTTGGGCGTTGAACATCAACAAAGAGAGTGTTGAGATATATTTTGTGATGAGGAGATGAAATGAGAGGTAGGAATTTAATTCAGATTGGAGAAAATTGAGAATTTGGATAATATTATGAGTTTTATAATACTCAGAAATCGGAAAATTGGGGTTATTTTGATCCATAAGGTGGGTAGGAAAATCAATACTAAATGTGTTTTTGAAAGCTTGAAAGAAGATGAGGTTTTTTTATTGGTGAAAACATAGAAAAATTAGTTTCTACTTACAGAGGAAAAAACTTATGAATTTTGATACATATATGGAATGGATCATATAAGAAGCCCGCTTAAAATAAGAAATAAGAAGAAACCTGCACCCTTCATTTCATTATTGATGGTTGAGATTGAATACACTTTGGAATATTCTTTATGCGTATTCCTCATATGTTTTATGCATAAGAGCACAAATGTAAAAGTTACAAGATTTATGCATAAAAAAATTAAGGAATATGAATAAAACATATAAAAATATGCATACTTCCTATCTTCCTATATAATTATGCATTCTCACTAGATCCATACTTATATATATATACATATATATATAGAGGAGAGATCATATGAGAACAGGTCTTATAGTGAGAACTAAGAACATAACATTATCGTTGGATTGAGTTATTGGACGTTCCAGATCTTGCCATCATTTAAAATCTCGAAATGCACGTTTAAGGCAAAAAATCCGCACGAAGGTTATTTGTGTAATCTTGCACAATCTATTAAATTTCTTTATCTTCCTAACTCTTATTGTAACCGTTGTTTTCATTAATTAGTTATCTTTCATATTTTAATATCACTATATTTTGTCCCGGATTTACGAGAGCAATTGTTAATATTCGGTTATTAGTTTCATCTTTTCGTCATTTCTCCGTCATTTACTTTATAAAGTCTTGGTCCGCGTATATTCATTACGCATTTTTCAAGGAAGAGCATTATAAATTCTACAAAGGGAACTAATTCAAATAGACAATGGTATATCTACTTCAAAACACATATGTCTAGACCCAAATATAAAAAAAAACCGAATACAAATGCATCTCATGCACCACCCTCATCCAATCAAATATTACTCTACACTCATGGAACTAGTGTCTCTAAATTTTTGGTAGCATCATCCTTTTGCAAGTTGAGTTCGTGTTGAAGAAACTCTTCACAATTTTGAGTTCTCGGCATAAGCAATTACTTCTTTGAATGCTTCTTTCTGCCTTGTGTTCATAGGCAAAAAAATATTCCTACAAAGGTTGTGAAAAAAAATCAAAGATTGTATTCAAAAAATAAAAATAGTGCAGTAGAATTTCTTTGATTGTGAACAATTTTAAAATTTATAAAATTAATTTATTCTTACAAAGAAATAGTATAATAATACAAATAAAATCCCTAAAACGTGCATAATATATGAATTTACTTGTGCATACTTTCAATATGACTCAAAAAAAATGCAAAAAATATAAAAATCGTGTAATAGAGCAGATAAAATTCCTAAAATGTGCATAAAATTGAATTAATTGTGCATTCATTATGACTCAAACAATTGCACAAATCACATAAATCGTGTAATAATGCAAATAAAATCCTTTAGACGTGCATAATATATGAATAAATCGTGCATACTTTCGTTATGACTCAAACAAAATGCATAAATCAATTTTCTAGACATTCAAACAATGAACAGCTCTTAGATTTTTTCTTAAGCATGCATTTAATTTTTCCTAATAGTACAGATTAATGTATTTCTTAAAAAAAATAGATTCCAAACATTTATTGAATAGTTCATAATTTTTTACCTTAACCGTGCATTTAAGCTTCCCTAATAATGCATATTTTTGTATTAAAAAAAAACTAGATTCTAGACACTTAATCATTGAATAGTCCATAACTTTTGCCTTAAGAGTGCATTTAATTTACTCTAATAGTGCAAATACTTTCTAAAACACAAAACATATTCTAGACGGTTAATTATTGAATAGTTCATAATTTTTGCTTTAAGAGTGCATATTATTAGTTTTTAATTGTGCTTTTCTTCAACCCATAACGGTGGAAAATTATGTATTTCAAATGGTATTTTTTTTCCATTAATTGTGCATATTTTTTCTAATAATTGTGCATTTTTTTTTCTATTAATTGTGCATATTTTCCAATGTAATTGTGCATTTTTACCCCAAAATAGTGCAAATTGTGTATTTATACAATAGAAAAAACCAATCACATAGAAATATGTTGAAAAAAACATATCTTTGTCCCTTAACCGTGAATTTTCAATACCAAAATTGTGCAGAATCAAGATTATCAAATCGATTACCAAAAAAAAAATGAAATAGTATGGCATTTAAACAAGTTTCAAATCAAATTCTAGACCTACACATGTCAATTAACATAATTTACAGAGATGAAACAATGCATATATCATTACCCATAAAATTGAAAAATCAATTGGGAAAATGTACATAAGCATAACTACAAGGTTAAGAATCGAAGATAGAAGACACCAATTCGTCGATTCCGGATGTCAAAGACAAGTTTCTCAAACATTTTCACTTCCCATACAACACCGTTGTTGATGGAGATGAGTCACCGAATTTGACACCAAATTAAATCAAACTCGATGAAAAACCCTTGCTATTAAATTCTTCCACCATTGAGAAACACCGACGGAGAATATTTAGAAAAAAAAGGAACATTTGCGGTTTCTGTGAATGTCTGCAGTACATTTATAAGAAGGGGAAGATGAAAAACTAGGTTTTGTTTATTTTAATAATGAAATTTACCATTATGACCACTGTGCATATTATTATTACTAAACTGTGCAATTCGCGAATTAAAATACAAAAATGAATCTGGACCATCGAATTTCATGATCTAAAGGATGACAAATGTTCCTACTTCTTACTCTAAGAGGTGTTCCTATTTGAACCCTCCCATATATATATATATATATATATATATATATATATATATATATATATATATATATATATATATATATATATATATATATATATATATATAGGGGAGGGTTCTCATGAGAACCAAACCCTATATGAGAACTAAGAACCATTATGCACCACCGATCTTATAAGAATGAATGGTAGATCTAGAGATTAATTATGATATTTTTAATTTTCTTTAATTGTGTAAGGGTGATTGTGTAAAAATCAATTATTTTTTATATTATTACACACTTAAATTAGGAAAGATGGGTAGTAACTTCAATCAAACATTAGTCATAATTAATGAATTACACTAATTAAAGATTTTAATTAGATGTCATTATTAAAATAATACGGAAGAGAATTACTATTTTTTTACTTTAATTATTATTAAAAAGGTAATAACTATGATTAAAAAAATACTCCTTTATTAATGCATAACTTTAATTGTTAGTTTAAATGCATTAAGATTAACTTACAATTTAATGCATTTCAACAATATCTCATATGCATCATAATATTTCATAGGCATCATAATATTTCATATTGTTAGTTCGGAGACGATAGTCATGTATAGGGGGGGGGGTGAATACACCTGATCACAGTTTCTTTTTCTCAGAACGCGAAGGACAGCTGAGCTGTAGGTTGCAACTGATGAACAGTGCCAAATAGTAACCTTCGATCGCAGGTCAGAAGTGTGCCAACTACTGAGCTCTTCTACTGACTTTTGTCAGTACTTGAAACTCAGTCGGAGACGTTGTGCGGATAAGAGTGTGGGGCCCGGAGATTCGTCTCAATTTGAAAACGTGATTTTCACAAATCAAGTAATTTTTGGCTAGTGCGCTTTGAGAATACATTTTATGCAAAGATATGATTTTTAATCAGTTTGTATGAAATGCAATAAAACAGTAAATAACACAAGCAATTTTTAACGTGGTTCGGATACGCAAGATCCTACGTCCACGGTCCTGCCGAACAGGAGTTCTTGTTGATTTATCTGAGCAAGTCCCAAAGAAGGGAATGCGTGCACTTGGACATACCCTTCTAAGTTATAGTCCTTAGCGACTTTACAAATCAAACCAAAGTTTGAAAAGGAGGGGATAATCTGCAACTAGGAAGGAGTTCTTACAATAAGAACAATTCACAGAAAGTGAACTCCTTCGAGTTTCTAAGCTATAAATTTGGCAATGAGCTTAGCTAGAGAAGAGGGATCTAAAGAACTCTAGAGAGAAGAACTAATGATATTCTATTAGGCAAGTTCTTCGCTGGATTGATCTTGAATGCGCTAGAGTTGTTCAAAAGCTTGAGCGTTTTTCCCTTGATATCCCGTGCGTGAAGCTCGGATTTCTTCTCTATTTATAGTTGTGAGCAGGCATATGTCCGTTGGAGAAGACGATGCCACGTGTCACAAGCTTCCAAAGAAAACGACCATAAATTCGAATTGTTGCAGCAGAGTTGTTGGACACTGTACATGAGAGCAGCTTTAGTTGGTCAGAGCAGATTAAGCGTTGTCGGCTTCTCATTGGTCGAGGTTTGTGGTAGGTGAGATTGTGTCAGACATCGGAGTTGACTCTCTCTAATCCTCGTATGTCTTCTGCTGACTTTCGAAATGACTTTAGCGGTCGAGTCATTTTTCGTCGGATCTGATAGACTTTAAGCAGTCTCTGTCTTCTTCATCTGAGTCGGCTGACAAGAGATATTCTCTTGAGTATGGTCAGCTGATGACTGCGAAGGTACTGAGCTTGCATAGAGTTCTTCTACTGATGTCTGTCAGCTGATGAGATGTCTTCTACTGAGGCGAAGATCAGCTAATGACTTAAGAACGCAAGCAATTACACTGATGACGTGGGGTTCTGGAAAGTAACTTCGTCAGAAGATCAATCTAACAATTTACCCCGTACAGGACTTAGACAAAAAGATAGATAATAAAAATAGTCTAGCCTATACATAATCTAGTCCTATCAAGACACTACGATCGATATCACCGGGTTTTGGGATCTTCAATTCCATAGTACTACCGTGATTTTCCCCAATATTATTTTAACCACTAATAGTCGAGTATCATCTATCGACTCATAACCCAACAATTTCCCCCTAATTGATGATGCCAAAACCTCTAAAAAATATAAAGAAAGAATACTAAACTACTGACATAGATAGACTTCAGTAAACTGAATCAGTTAACTTCGATAAGTTCAACAGTTGAGAGGGTTATGTGTGAGTGTGTGTCAGATCACTTCAGTGATCAGCTGTGATAGCAAAAACACAATCAAAGCCGTAAGACAATGAGTGATTGTCCGGCTAGAAATAGGAACCGATATATATGTGAACATGAAGATTACGAGGTTCCTATCTCTATTACAAAACAAAAGATACGAAGATCACGGCTGACGTCTGAATCTCTGCGTTCGGTTCTTGAAATCAGCAGACTTATCAGTTGGAGGATCCAGACCATAATACTTGTAAATCCTTGCTCTCAATGTCCGGATCTCCTCGAGATCGGCGAGGAAGGTCTTCGCTTAGATCGAAATGATATGCATTGCCTTGATCTCGTCTTCTATCTCCTTTGTGCAAAGAGTTCCACGAGTCATCCTCGGAGGGGGAATGCGCCTGAAGGCTGGAGCTCGAAAAGGAATATTCTCTCTTTCCATTATCACCCGGAGCTGATCTCTGAGCTCGGCGTTGTATTGATGCATAAACTTATCAAAAAGCTGATCAACTGGTAGCCCAGATGGATAGAAACCCCATACATAGTAGCCCTTGATGAATTCTTCCTTGAGTTCCTCCCATTGTTCATTCAGCTCAGTGGGCACCCATTTGTCTACATGCGTAATAGTTTTCTTGATGTAAGGTGCTCTAGGCGCTCCTCTCCTGTAATATCTCGACTACCTCGGAATCTGGTTCTTCCAATCAACTAGAGGCTCTCTGGCTATCTTATCAGTTAGAGCAACAATCTTAGCCAGGTCCTCCAGTCTCTTTTTCTCTCTGAGAGCCGCTGATCTAGCATCTCCTCTTCGGAGACTAAGTCCTTTCAGCGTGGCCTCCTAGGTGGCTCTGTCCTCGGCCTCTTGCTCAGGTGTAAGTGTAGGAGTATAATAACTCTGAGCTAAGGGCTGGACTACAGTAGGAGGCGCTTTGGCAAGCTCCTCCTGAGCCTTCTTCTTCTGATCATCCAGTATCTTCTTAGCCTTTCCTTTGGCAATCTTGCCAATTACTTTCTTAGGCTTCTTGGCCTTCTTCGCTTCTTCTATCTGATGCTCCTGATCCAGCTGATCTTGCAGCTTTTGAGCAACTTCTTTATCATATGCCTCCTGCTCTGCTTTTGATTTGAATTTAGGCATCGGGGAAGATGGAGGAGTAGCTTCAGTAGTGATCTCCTTCCCCGGCCTTTGCAGTGGCAGTGGCTCATCCTCTGCATCCACAAACTGAGCAATGTCTTCAATGAGTTGAGCAGTTGAAACATCTGCTGGCTCAGTCGCAGTAGGTTGGACTTGGACTTCAGGGACTTGGACGTTCTCGGGAGGGGGTACTTCAAAACTGGTTCCAGCCTGAATAGTTGAACCTTCCCCCTGATTTCCTTCCCCCTAAGTAACAACTTTGATTTCAGGGACTTTCTCCACCACAGCATGATCCGCCTCAGCCTGTACATGTACCTCGGCTTCTTCCTCAACTTTTTCCCCCTTTTTGGCATCATCAGCCAAGGAGAGGTGAGTGCGGATGGCAGTTACCTCCTTATCCAAATTAAAGATTAGATTCTTGATGAGGGTGGCGGTGGATTCGAAGTCTTTTACTGCATCGCAATATTGATCCCATTGCTTCTCCTGATCATCTCTAAATAGTCTGAGTTGAGCGGCTGACTCCTGTCGGAGTTTCAGCAGAGACTGATCATGAGATTCTGTCATCTCTTTCTGAATTTCTTTGAGTGCCTCCGCCTGTTGTTGAATGGGTTTCTGAAGGCTTGAGGAGGCCACTCTGTTTCTTTCATCCATAGTGGCTTGGACTGCCGCAAGGCCCTGAGTCAGCTGCTCAGACAATGATTTCTGCTGAGAGATAAGGAGCTGCTGACTTTGAGCGGCTAAGTCCGCCTTCTGACCTGTAAGTGCGGCCTCGATAATCTCCTGAATATTGACTGAAGAAGTAGGAGTTTCAGAGACCTTCTCAACCCCTGCTGCCAGTCGGTCGACGCTCTCAGTTTGGGCTTTGGTGTACTGAGCCCATTTGAGATGTACGTCTTTTGCAAGGAGTCGATTCTTATCTCCCTATCGCCTAATGGCTTTGTTGACCGACTTAGAGGTCACGGAACCGATGGGTTGGATCTAATAACTGCTGGTTCCGAGCCTCTGCTCAGATGTCGTGATCTGTTGCGCTCGACTCGGCTTCGAGGCAACTGGGGCATCACCTGATGTGGAGGGTGGTGGTGATCGGCCCTGTTCGCGAGTACTGTTACCCTCAGCAGATCCTCCCAAATCTGCTTCCTTGGGTTGCGCCTGATCCATGTCATCATTGTTATCATCATTATCGTCGTCGTGATGCGATGGAGGCGACGGGGTGTTGCTTGGTATTGAGGAGCGCAGGCTTAGAAGGTAAAGCAATGCCGCCCGCAGATCCTCAAAGGAAGCAAGATCAGCTGGTTCCCCGAACCCTATAGCTGACTGTAAGTCTTGCTCCTCGGCAAGTAGGGACAGAGCTGACTGGGTCCTAATTAGATCTTCAAGAATATCCCACCGAGGAACCTCGGCGAAGATTCGTGTCCCGGCCCTTATGGCAATTTCCACCAAGTCCGGATGCTCGGAGATTTCGGGAATCGAGCATGGATTTCTCTCCGTAGCGCGGAGACGGGTGGAATGCATCGTGGTCCACTCAGAGGAGACTTCCTCAGTCGGTCCGACATTGTCCGACTGAGTCTCTGAGGAGCTGATTCGCTGAACCTTATGTTTCAGCGTGGCACCTTCGATGCCTGTGTCCGCGTCAAGGGGTGGCTCCTCCTGAGTGGGTGGAGGGGAAGCAAGTTTTGATGGCATCTCAGACGGTCCAGGTTTACTTAGCCTCTTTCTCTTCGGAGGGTTAGCACGAGGGGGCAAGTCGGTGCTGAGTCTTTTCTGCTCAGGCGGCCCTCGCCCGATTGATTTCTCAGCAGCGGCTCTTGTCTTAAATTTCACAAGCTTGCTGTCGAAGAATCTGGCGTCAGCAAAAGCTGAGCGATCCGATACGGATTCTCCGATGAGTACTGACAACTTTGTCCCATAGAGCAACTTACCCACACTGATAAGTCTCCTCTCTCCAGTGGGAGTTGCTACGAACTTCTGAGCCTGAGCTTTGAGTTCGGCGACGTAATAATCAGTCCAATTCACTCTGACTCCATCATCTATAATCATCATCAGCTGAATGCGAGGCTTGGATAGCTGATCATACGAACCGGCTGAGCTCGTAAGAATATGTGAAATAATGTACGCGAGCCCTCGGTATTCTGGTAAAAGTAGGTTCTTAGGCAGAGCAGTCTTGAAGACTATGTCGCTCCTGCCACAAAATTTCTGAACATAGGAGTTGATTTCTTTCTCCTTGTATCCAATGGGAGATACTCCTCGCGCTGGAAGAAGGAACGTCAGCTCTACAGCGGTTCTGATGTCGAAGGTGTGAGTACTAGCATCCCAAGATTGTGGGACGACTTCCTTCATGAAAGAAAAACTGGATTCTTCCATTCCAGTAGATTCGTTTGTCCTCCAGTTGTAATATACTTCAACGACTTGTCTGGGCAAGTAAGATCTTGGTTGCTTTGAGACAAGAATGAATCTCCAGTCCAGAGGTCTCGAGAGCCGTGAATATGGGCTCCATATACGGAAGTTCAGCTTGGTGAAGCACCATGGTTGGCTCGAACTGGATTCAAGATTTTATTATCTCGTCAATGTTGGAGGGTGTTTGGATAGCCATCTTTATCTGCAAATATTATGTTAGTGACTGTAAAAATGGAAATCAAAACACAACATTCTTACTATAATGTAGAGGATGTTTACCGTAAGTGATAGAGCTTGAGTTGCAATGAAAAAGCAGATTTTGAAGAGAAGAAAATTCTGAAAATTTTTAAGCTCTAAGGACGATAAACAGTGAAAGTGAGGCGAAGGTAGAAGATGAAAGATTTTATAGATTGTGTGAATCAAACAGTTAAGATCGGACGGTCAGGGTTCAATCTCTCATTTTTAATGACGGCTGTGATTTGATGTTATAAAAGGAATGATTACACTAGCCGCCTCTACCATAGACCCACGTAGGATTATGCGCAGTTAAGGTAAGTGAAAAGACATGCATTAAATGCGCTGCAGGCAGCATTAAAGACTAAGTCATTTTAAATGAGAACGGTTTCCTACTGACTTATCCTTAAGAATTAATGGCGGGAAATAAATGCTCATTAACTACTGAGTGCAAGCGACTGAGATAATAAATGCGAGCATGCTTGTGATATAAATTTAAGTATATAATACTACGTAAACCTCTTCAGCTGATTTTACGATCAGCTGGTTACCGTTTAGACTCAGGAGGACAATTGATGTGCTGATGACCACGTTCCCCCTTACTGTGTATAGTTTGATTCTCCCGACTGAATCATTGTACTGAGTCTTTGACCTGTCATACTGATTTCTTCTACTGACTTTACTCAGTAGGTTCCAGTAGACCTAGCTCAACTGATAATTCTCTAAATCTGTTCTCAGCTAGTGGTTTGGTTAGTATGTCTGCCCTTTGCTTATCAGTATGGATTTTCTGCATTCTGATATCCTTCTTTTCGACATGGTCTCTGATGAAGTGGTGTCGAATATCCACGTGCTTGCATCTCGTATGGAGAACTGGATTCTCAGTTATTGCAATAACACTGGTGGAGTCACAATAGATGGGCACTTCATCCTGAATTATACCATAGTCTCTCAGTTGTTGTCGAAGCCAAAGGATCTGGGCACATCAACTTCCAACAGCCATGTACTCAGCTTCAGTAGTGGACGTTGCCACTGAATGCTATTTCTTTGAAAACCAAGATATTAGCTTGCTGCCTAGGAACTGACACGTTCCAGAAGTTGACTTTCGATCTATCCTGCATCCTGCATAATCAGCATCAGAATAACCTGTCAGTATTAGATTATCATCAGCTGGATACCATAACCCTGCGTCAGGTGTTCCTTTTAGATATCGCAGAATCTTCTTTGCTAAGTCTAGATGACTTCGCTTGGGTTCCGCTTGAAATCTTGCACATACACCTACAACATAAGTTATATCAGGTCGGCTAGTTGTTAAGTATAATAAAGAACCAATAATAGCTCTATAATCAGTAGAGTTAACAGAAGCTCCCTCTTTGTCTAGATCGATTTTGAAATTTGTATTCATGGGGATTTTGACTGGCTTGCTCGAGTCGCAGCCGAATCTTTTGAGAAGATCTCGAGTGTACTTGGCTTGATTGATGAAAATTCCTTCAGGTGATTGCTTTACTTGGAATCCAAGGAAATAATTCATTTCTCCCATCATGGACATCTCGAATTTCTCCTTCATCATTTTCTCGAATTGTTGACATATAGTCACGTTTCTGCAACCGAAAATGATCTCGTCTACGTAGATTTGCACCAGTAGGATGTCATCTCCTGACTTTATGTTGAACAGGGTGAGATCTATTGTCCCCTTCTGAAAACCTTTCTGAAGTAGAAAGTCTGATAGGGTATCGTACCAAGCCCTGGGTGATTGTTTTAACCCATACAGAGCTTTCCTAAGTCTATACACCTGATGTCCCTGCTGAAAGCCGGATGGTTGTTCCACGTAGACTTCTTCCTTCAGCACGCCGTTCAGAAAAGCTGACTTTACATCCATCTGATATACTTTGAATCCTTGATGCATTGCGTAAGCTAGGAATAGACGAATAGCTTCCAATCTAGCAACTGGAGCGAATGTTTCATCAAAGTCGATTCCTTCTGCTTGACAGTATCCCTTGGCAACTAGTCGAGCTTTATTTCTGACAATGACGTTGTTTTCATCACGCTTGTTTTTGAAGACCCACTTAGTACCAATCACGTGCTGATGTCTAGGTTTGTCAACAAGCTCCCAAACTTCGTTTCTAACGAAATGGTTCAACTCTTCTTGCATGGAGATGATCCAGTCAGCATCATTGAGTGCGTCCTCTATTGACTGAGGTTCTTCTATGGACAAGAAACAAGAATAGAGTGAGCTTTCTCCTTGATTTAATTTAGATCTTTTCCTTATGGTTGCTGATGGATCTCATATGATAAGATCTGAAGAGTGAGCGTCAAGCCATGAGCGTCAAGGCATACTTCTTGCCTCTTATAGTCACTGGAGAAACTGGCCCGAATAAGTCCATGTGTAGCAGCTGAAGGATTCCATCAGTAGAAGGTGACGGAATAGGTGGATTGCTACTCTTTGTCTGCTTTCCCTTCAAACATGTTTCACAATTTCTGTCTTTGATAAACGATTCGTTGGGCAGTCCTCTGACTTTAGAGTTCTTGGCTAGCTTGTTCATAGTCTTGAAGTTCAGATGGCTGAGTCTCTTGTGCCACAACCATCCTGCCTTGTCACTAGATTTAGTCTGTGCGAGTAAGCAAGCCTCAGGTTCTGCGGTTTTCCAGTTTGCAATGTACATATTCTTCCTCCGCGAACTGGTGATCGTTGTATTGCACCAAATAATCCTGCAAAACTCGAGAATTATATCAGTATAGCTCACAGGGTATCGAACACAGGGAACGGAAGACTAGATATATTATTTTCCTACTTATCTTGGTTTTGGTTAGCAACCACGCAAGTTTTAAGTTTTTATCTAAACTAAGAAATTATTAAAACCGAAATAAATTGCAAAAGCTGAAAACTGAAATAAATCTGTCTTAACTAGGCAGATAAGAGATAGGTCCAGCAGAATATTCACACACACGTAATTCCAATCATCGGCACATAAAATGAATTAATTTTAAGGATCAACTAGTTATAAATTACCGTAACTTAAACTGCGTAATCCTCACTCCCACTTACTTAGTCGGTAACCGCCATGTTGGGCATCGAAACGACTACTTCCCTAATTTAGCTACAACCTACGTTGTTGGACAATGAATAGATTTAATAGCTAAACAGCTTTATCGAACTAAGGGAGCCTAGTATAGGAGCCTACTCGTATGTTGGGCATCTAATAATCCCCTACCGGTTTAATCCAACTATTCTTTCGAATAATTTCGCTGCTTACCTAGCCTTGTTCCACGAGAAACGATGGAAGTACTAAGTTAGCTACAAACTACGCAACTTAGGATGATCAAGCCTAAATTACTAGCCAGATTAAATAAACCAGAATTAACCTGAAACCCTTCAATTAATTATTAGAACCTAAGCCTCATGTACTGCTCACGTGTGCGTTTTACATTCTGCCGAACCACTAAAAGTTTAGCTACTCATGAAACTGTCCTGACTGCACAGATAAGACACTTTGCGAAACAGAACATGCATCATTTGTAACCCTAACCCTAGCATGCAAGAAAACTAAAATAAAGTAAAGATACGAACTGAAACAGAGAACTAAACACGTACTGAACTGAAACTAAACACAAACACAAACTGAATTAAAAACAAGAATTGAAATATGATTAAGAGTACCGATAGTCGTCGATCTCTCAACACGAACGGAAATTGAAAATACGAACTAACTAAAAGTGCGAACATCAAAAGCTGAAATACGAAGTGTTTGTTTCATCTTAAACTAAGGAACTGCTTGAAACGGGAATGGTAAATGAGTTCTTCTCCTCAGCTTTGGTGGAAATCGGCGATGGTGCGGTGGCTTCGGGAAATGGATTGATCGGAAAGGAATTGATGTTTCGAGGTTATGGAGAGGTCAGGCGTGAGAGAGTCTCCTCAATTTCGTGTCTCTTCATCCTTATATAATGATCCTAGATCACATCTAGGGTTTCTTGTTGGATAAGGAAAGGATCTTGATAGATATGGAAATATCTAATCCTTCCTTATCCATCTTCTTTCCTTTCTTCCCTCTTTCCTTTCTTTCCTTCTTCTTTCCTTCCTTTCTTTCTCGGTCAAAACCGCACAAAATCTCGCCACTCTAGCTGGAAAAGGCGTTGCCACATCATCTCCACGTGTCGTGCCAAATCAGCCTATTTTCTGCATAACTGCCAATAAAAGCGTCTCGCCTGCACAGTTAGGAGACTTTTCGGACAGAAATAATTAGGTACGAAATCAACTGATCAAATCTCCTTACACTTGAATTATACTCGCCCTCGAGTATAAGAAGAACAAAAGATAAGTACCTAATTAATTTTGATCTTCCCCAAGACCCAAGACACAAAATAAAAGACTCAAGACTCGAACAAGACAAAAACAAGACTCTACACGAACGAAGAAAGAAAACAACAACGAACTCACAAAACGAAGACAAGAAGCCATACCAATCAATTCGAAATTTTCTGCACCACTTCACTAGCCAAACAATGTCAAACCATGCAATCATAATCTCATCCAACAAGTAGACAATGCAAATTTTGAAACTAAGCACATATATATCAACTTGGTCAAAATCTAAACAATGTGGATCTCCTCAAGTTTCACTCAACACTCAACTAATCTAGGTCCGGTTTAAGCCACTAAAAGGAAAACAATCCACGCAATCACGATAAGAGATCATCACAATAGCAATATCAAGGAGGTCTTTCTCATTCGGTTATAATGGGGCTTAGGACTTCGACAAATTAATGTTGGTAAGGGTCCTAGGGGTACTAAGCTCCATTAAAATTCAGATTCAATGTTATGCATATAAAACTCTCTCACCTGTGCAATCAAGACAGTCAAACTCCCACCACTTTATAAAATTACTTCAATGCTACAACATCATTACTATGCACCCATGCTCTTTCTTTTTCTGCCACGTTTCAAATTCAGATTTTTTTTTCTCTCTCTTTTTTTTCTTTATATTTTTGAGAGTATTTTCGTGGCATATACTTCTTTTTTTTAGCAATGGGCACAAACTCGTCTTAACGTACGAGATAGGACACTATGAATTCTCGCTTATATAGAGCGGTTTTTACACTTAGAATTTTTATCCAATCGTTTTTTACGGCATGTCTATACTGGGCAGGTAGGAGACATATGTAATACACTTCAGATTTTACAATCATGCACAAGAGAGTTCGTAAAACATGCAATAATATGGGTCAAGAGAAAGTTTAAAAAGGCCTTGGCTAAAATTTTGATAACTCAAATCAAAGAAACGGTCAAGGCTCAAATTGGTTCACTAAGGGATAATGTAGGGTAGGAAATATTTTGTCGCGGCCGTTTGGCTAAAAATCCCTAGTGCCTCCTATCATTTATCACAAGTGACTCAAACATATTGCGATTTTGTGGATATACACTCTCAAAAGAATAGTAGGAAGTGTCCTACTTTAAGGCTCAAATCTTATTTAAGTGAGTGGTTATATAATTTCGATCCAACAAAGTTTATTTTTCGTCATCCCAAATTACATGCATATACGTGCCTAGATCTACTCTTCACAAAGTCCACAAGCAAGCATATTGAAAATAAAAGCACAAATAAGACAAGCTTGATCATAGAAAACGGCACTTCAAAAATCAAAGATTTTGGCATGCTTCGACACAAAATACCCCCTCCTTACACTTAAACCTTGCTCGCCCTCGAGCAAGAGAGAAAAGACAAAACAAAGAGAGAAGGCATGGCAAAATAAACACAATAACACCCTCCTTACACTTGGTCCCTACCAAGTGTTAGAACAAACTAAAACTAAAGACAAAAGACAAAATAAACAATAAAAAGAAACACCCCCCTCCTTACACTTGATCCCTATCAAGTGTAAGAACATGAAAAAACACACAAGAACAGACTCAAAAACATAAAACAAAAAACAAAAACATAAAAAATGAAAATAACATTGGGGAAGAAAAGTCACCGGTCGCCTCGCCTGGGCAGGCGAGGCAGTATGCTCATAACTGTGCGGCGGAGGCGGTCTACTCTACGTCCAAGGGAATCCAGATCAGTCCTTAGAGTCTGCACTGTATCCTGACCTGCAGAAGTAAAGGCACTCGAGACACGAGGTCCCGGTGGAGGAAACTGGATCTCCCGGTTAGGCAGTTGGTATATTAGGCGAGTATGCCTCAACAAGTTCCAATCAAACAAAGATGGTGGATCCACCCTAGTCAAATAACCAACATCATGTATGACAAAGTTGCGTTCAATGAACGTGGCAAGAATGTACATGTTTTTAGCCATAGCATAGAGTCATGTGACGCACGGTATGACTAGCAATTATGAACATGTTTTTAGCAATCCACCAACATAAGTTAATGAGGCGCCTAGTAGTCATGCACCATAGGAAATACAATTCATTGGCAGTCACCTTTTCATAAGAAGTACTTTTTCCGGTTAAGTTGTGGGCTATGTATTGGTGGCACATGCGAAGGGCGGGATCTTCTAGGAAACTTACATGAGAACCGGATGTGGCAAACTCATTCGGGTCGCTTGGGGCGAGAAGCCTCCACGCGGCCCGTGAACCAATATAATTCGGGTCCTTGTTCGGCAAACCATGAAATCCCATCTCAAAGTGACCAAGATAATAATCATCAAAAGAACATATCCCTAGTCTAGCATTCCACTCGGCCACAGACATATGATAAGTCTCCCCAAACAACCTAAACTCAATACAAGGTGTTACCAAATCTTTATCACCCTCAAAATGAAAAGCATTAAAGAACTCACTTGCAACCTATTTATAACACGGGTAGTGATGTGATTCAAGCAACCAAGACCATCCAACATTCCGAAAATATGCATAGAAGGGTTCGATGATACTTGTCGCGCGAAGGAACGTGCGATCAAGGAGTCGGCCACTTCGGAAGTCTTTGCCCTCGCGCTCTTGTAGACGCATAGTCATGTACTCAATCTCGAATTGAGAGAGAGCATGCACGGCTTCCGGCGAATCGAGATGGATCACCACCCGGTTTCCATACTCCGCGGTTTCCATAGTTCATGTTGAAATCATCTTCAAAATTCCCATCATGGTTATCGGACCTATAATCCGAGTCTTCTTCCTCTTGACTCGGCAACTCCGCACGCAAACTTTCACTCCAATTTACTCCCTCATAATAGTTGAGTGGTGGTGGGGGATGTTGAAACTCAAGGAACGGCAACCACTCGTAGAGAGTTTGAGGAGATTGAGGTGGCGGATTAGAGGAAGATGCACTATCCGCACGGCTTGCTCTCGGCTTTCTTACCCTCGAACGACGCGGTGGAGATGGCAGAGGCGTGGGATCGGGTGTCGGCTCGGGCGATGGCTCGGGAGTTGGTTCTCGCGGCGGTTTTTGGGAAGTAGCTGCGCCCGTGTGCCTTCGTAACCGTCGTCTAGGCGGTTTCGGCGGAGAAGTGGACTCCGTAGCATAGTGCGATCCGGTGTCCTCGGCCATAGGTTGCGGAGTCGGTTCCACATATGCGAACTCCTCCGGCGATTGCGGTTCATACTCAAGTAGAGGGACTGCCGGAGTTAGCGCGGCCTCCAGGTGAGCAGCAGCGGTGGCTCGGCAGCGTTGTGTCTCCGGATCCGCCTGGACAGAGGCGAACCAGCTAGCGGCAGCGGACATGCCGGACTTTTTCTTCGGAGGCATGGCGGTTGTCTCTTATCTGTGCAGTGAGGAGGATTCTTGGAGAAGAAGAAAGGCTTGTAGAAAGAGAGGTAGTGGGCGACGGATTTTTGAGAGGGAATGTGTTTGAATAGTAACAAGTGGTAGGGTTTGATCCCCCTCTCTCCTTTTATAGAAAAGAAGTTTGCAATCAGGCCCTCTCAGTTGTGCAGTTAAGAGATCTAGTCCCTCCTTTTCAATTCGGCCCCCATCTTCTCCTCAACTTCAATTGACTCCCAACTTTCGTCCTTTATGCAATTGAGTCCCTAAAGTTCGTTCCCTTCTTCCAATTGGGTCCTTTGATTTTTTGAAATGGCAATTAAGACCCCAATTTCTTCTTCCCATCATCTCTGCTCCTCCAACTCCTTCTTCTTACACTTTAGACCCCAATTCCATACTTAGCTAAAATATGAAAAATAAAAAAACAACACCAAGCATAAAATCAAACTAAAAATACGAAATCAAAGAAAAAACGGAAAAAATACGGGTTGCCTCCCGGAAGCGCCTCTCTTTAGAGTCTTCGGCTAGACCTCTTCTTCAAAGAGTCAAATATAGGACGGAATGGACAAGCTTTGCTCGTCCACATCTTCTATCATTACGACAGCATGATAAACCTTAAGGCGATGACCATTGACAGTGAAAGTCTCGTCTGAGTCCAATTTCTGTATCACCACTGCCCCACCTGGCCAGACAGAACACACCCGAAATGGACCGATCCATCTTGAGCGGCATTTTCCAGGCATAATGCGTAGGCATGATTGGTACAGTAATACAAGCTGGCCCACTTCAAAATTCTTCACACGGATCGCTTTATCATGCCAAGCCTTTGTGCGATCTTTGTACCTCATAGCCGCATCATAGGACTCTAACCGAATTTCTTCAAGCTCTTGAAGCTGATATTTCCTCTCCTTAGCACTTTCGGTCAGATCCATATTGACTTTCTGTACTGCCCACCAGGCCTTGTGTTCCAACTGCACAGGCAAGTGACATAATTTTCCGAAAATTAATTTATAAGGAGACATACCAAGTGGAGTTTTATAGGTTGTTCGATAAGCCCATAAGGCGTCATCCAGCCTCATACTCCAATCTTTCCTTGACGGATTGACCGTTTTCTCCAATATAGACTTCACTTCTCGATTTGACACTTCAGCTTACCCATTCGTTTGTGGATTGTAAGTGGTAGAAACTCGATGGGCTACTCCATATTTCTTCATCAACGACTCGATGGTACGGTTGCAGAAATGTGTTCCTCGATCACTTATGATGGCCTTTGGTACGCCGAATCTGCAAAAGATGTTAGTTCAAAGAAATCCTGCAACCACTTTAGAGTCGTTAGTTTTTGTAGCCTTTGCCTCAATCCATTTAGAAACATAATCAACGGCAAGTAAAATGTACACGTTACCCCTTGAACTAGGAAACGGACCCATGAAGTCCATACCCCATACATCAAATATCTCACAAAATCTCAAAGGCTTTTGGGGCATTTCATCCTTCATAGATATATTCCCGGTCATTTGGCAACGTGCACATGACTTACAGTACTTATAGGCGTCAAGGTGTAGGCTCAGCCAAAAGAAACCCGCATCCAACACTTTTCTTGCGGTTCGTTTTGGTCCGAAGTGTCCCCCATAAGCGGACGAATGATAATGGAATAAGATGTCGCCTTGCTCTTCTTCCGGAATGCATCTTTGGATAACTTGATCAACTCCCATTTTCCAAAGGATTGGAGAGTCCCAAAAATACTGCTTACACTCGCTCTTCAATTTTGCTTTTTGAGCATGACGGAACTCGGGTGGAAGATGCTCAGAGGTCAAGAAATTCACAATATTAGCAAACCAAGGTAGTTTAGAAGTGTTACCTACGGCTTTCAACAATTCTGCTTCAGAGTTGTCTTGACTGGGCAGCTGAGACACTTCTTGGACTCCAATCGTAAAACACTGCGCGGGCAGAATCTTCGCAAGACTGGAAACCGTCTCAGGAACAGCATATAAATGCTCTTCAGGAAAAGTCTCCTTAATTGGCTCTCCATCGTCTTTATGAATCAATCGGCTCAAGTGATCCGCCACATAGTTTTCTGCTCCTTTCTTATCCTTAACCTTCCAATTAAATTCTTGTAAGAGAAGAATCCATCGGATAAGTCTCGGCTTTGTTTCTTTCTGCTTGACGGCGGCATGATCGGTATACACAATGATCTTTGAGCCAAGTAAATAAGAGCGAAACTTGTCGAAGGCAAAGACGATAGCTAACAGCTCCTTCTCTGTGGTGGAATAGTTGCATTGTGCTGGATTTAATGTCTTGGACGCATAATAAATCACATGGCTTTCTTTTCCAGTTTGCCCCAAGATTGCCCCTGACCGCACGCCGTAAGCATCACACATAATCTCGAATGGCTTATTCCAATCCGGGGCTTGCATCACAGGAGCTGTTGTAAGCTTGTCTTTAAGGATGGTGAAGGCCTCCTTACACTTAGTAACGAAATCAAATTCGACATCTTTGTGAAGTAGGCTTGTTAGTGGTTGAGCGATCTTTGCGAAATCCTTTATGAAACGCCGATAGAAGCCGGCGTGTCCTAAGAAACCACGAACTTCCTTTGGATTAGTCGGATATGGCAACTTTGCGATGGCCTCCACTTTTGCCTTGTCGACCTCTATTCCTCTTTTAGAAACAACGTGACCGAGCACTATTCCTTCGGTCACCATGAAAGGGCATTTCTCGTAGTTCAATACCAAATTCTTCTCAACACATCGAGCTAGGACTTCGTCGAGGTTCTTCAAGCACGAAGTGTAAGAATTACCATAGATGGTGAAGTCGTCCATGAAGACCTCTATGCACATCTCGATGAGGTCCGAGAATATGCTCATCATGCACCTTTGAAAGGTGCCCGGCGCATTGCATAATCCAAATGGCATTCTTCGGTAAGCGAACGTTCCATAAGGGCATGTGAACGTCTTCTTATCTTGATCTTCCTCTCGCACTTGGATTTGGAAATAGCCGCTATAACCGTCCAAGAAGCTAAAATATACTTGCCCCGCAAGTCTCTCGAGCATCTGATCGATAAATGGAAGCGGGAAATGGTCCTTACGTGTCGCCGCATTGAGCTTCCTATAATCAATACACATGCGCCATCCCGTGACTAAGCATACCGGAACCAATTCGTTCTTTTCATTCTCGACAACTTAGAATCCGGACTTCTTGGGCACAACGTGTATGGGACTTACCCAATTGCTATCCGATATGGGATAGATAATTCCCATGTATAAGAGCTTTAATACTTCCTTCAGCACGACCTCTCTCATGTTGGGATTGAGTTTTCTTTGATGGTCTCAGAAAGGTTTGCTATCCGACTCCATGAGGATAGAGTGCTGGTAAATGTCTGGACTTATGCCGGTGATGTCGGCTAAAGTCCATCTTATGGCTTTCTTGTGCTTCTTCAGAATCTCCAGCAACGTCTTCTCTTGATTTTCATCAAGTTCTTTATTAATGATGACGGGCAACGTCTCATTGTCTCCGAGATACGCATACTTCAGGTTTGTTGGAAGTGGCTTAAGTTCTAGCTTTGGTGCCTTGATGATCGACGGCAGCAGCTTTTCAGAAGCGTCCTGGATGGGCAGTTGAGACACGCTGCCGACAGTTTGTAATTCTGGAGTTGCGTATAAAGCCGAGATGCTCTCTCTGATCTCTTCATCCCTCATACCTTCGAGGTCTAATTCGGTCAGTCCTTGAGTCAAGGTAACTTCCATTTTGTCCTGCACCACATACGTCTCAAGATATTCTTGGACAATTGCATCAATGGAGTCAATAGAAAAAGCATTCTCATTTTCATGATCGTAGGGTTTCTTAAGTGCTTCAAATATCTTATGAACATAAGTTTCATTATGGTATGCTACACTTATCGAACCCTCTTCCACATTAATTATTGCCTTTATAGTCTTTAAAAACGGTCTACCTAATAACACTCCCGCAGTTCCTTCAACTTGCCTATCATTTGTGTCAATTACATAGAAATCAGTCGGATAGACAAAGTTGTTGATTCTGACCAAAATATTTTCAAGTAAACCAATCGGAGCAATGCATGACCTATCCGCTAATTGAATAATCACCTTAGTGGATATTAACTCAGCTCCTACTAATTGATTATATACAGATAAATCCATAACATTTATAGATGCACCTAGATCACACATGGCTTGTTCAATCATGACATCACCCATCAGACAGGGAAGTGTGAACATACCTGGGTCGGCACATTTAGCAGGAAGCATTTTCTGTATAATTGCCGAAACTGTGTGATCGAACAAAACCTTCCCGGACTTGGTAACTTTTCCAGCAATGAAATCCTTTACAAATTTCCTGAACTTGGGGATCTTTACGACTTCAAGGAAAGGGATATTTATCTCCAATTTATCGAACAACTTCATGTAATCCATGCTTTCCTTGTTTGGCGTTCTCTTCCTTTCCAAAGCTTCCGAAAATGGTGGAGGAATCAGATTTTCATGTCCCGACTTGCCAGTCAGGTCATCCTCCTCATCTCTTTCTTGTTCTGGATCTTCAGTATACTGCTCCTTCGAGGCTTCTGATGGTATAGGTTGTTCTGCAGCCGCCTTCTTCTCTGCTGACTTCTCTGGGTGCCTTGCCTGTACAGTCGGGCCAGGTAGTTCCTTCCCTCCACACAGCGTAATCTGATTGCAGTTATGGGCATTTGGGTTCTGCTGAGTTTGAGCTGGAAGCTGCCCTTGAGAAGTCTTTATTTCCTGAATGGCAGAATTTAGCTTATTCATCTGTTTAGCCAAATTCTCCATTGTAGCTTGTTGATCCTTCTTTGTCTGGTTGATCTCCCGCTGCATTTGTTGTTGAAATGTAGTGGTGTCCTTCTATGAAGAAACCATTTCAGCCAAAAGCTTTTCTAAAGGGCTCTGCTTTGCTCATTTGGCCAAATTTGGACATTCTTGCTTGGAAACCGCCTTTGATGCGGGGGTCTATACGTCTGCGATAATTATTCCGATTAGGAGGTTGATACGGCTGCCGATAGCCTTGTTGCTTCTTGGTATGGTTCTTGCCGAAATTGGGTTTGAGGCAGATTTCTCGGTTGAAAATGCTCTTCTGGTTGCTTCCAACGGAGGTTCGGATGAACCCCTTGTTGCCCGCTCCAATTTCCAGCGGCGTTTACTTCTTCTCCCAGACATTGCAGTGACGTATGCCCTTTTTCTCCGCATGCTCCACATGCATGATCGGCATTTGACCGACTTGAAGCAGGAGCGTTCTGCTTGAGTATCAAGTCGAGCTTATCTTGCAACAAGCTGAATTTTGCCTCCACTTTATTATCGATCTCATCCATGTAGTCGGAATGAGACCAATTTACTGCTCTCCTTGTTGGTCTCGGCCCTTTATATTGCGAGGTAGACTTCGCAAGCCCTTCGATTATATTTCTTGCATCTTCGTAGAGGCTTGTATGGAAATTCCCTCTTAGACCGATGTCAACCATGGCCTCTGCTTCGTCTGTCATCCCTTGATAGAAAATCTGTAGAAGCTCCACATCCGAATAGCCATGGTTCGGACAACTATCGACAAGTCGTCCGAATCTCTCCCAATATGCGCCGAAAGTTTTGTCAACTTCTTGAGCGATCCCGAAAATCTGCTTCTTTAATGCATCTGTCTTCGACTGCGGGAAGTATTTCTTCAAGAAAACTGTACGCATCTGGGCCCACGTTGTTATCGTGTTCGGCTTTAGACTTGAGAACCATGCTTGTGCTCCATCTTGAAGAGTAAATGGAAAGGCCTTGAGCTTGAAAGCGTCCAGATTGCCTTGCTTGTGCAGATTGCAGACTTGGTTGAACGAGGACAAAAAGGAATTTGGGTTCTTGTTCGTTCTCCCATAGAACTTTGGCATGGCAGCGACCATGTTCAGCTTGACATCGATTTGTTCAGTAGTTGTGATTTGGATTGGACCGGGAAGGTCCACTCCCATGTCAAGCGATCCGGTATTCATCCTCAAGGGTTGTGGATTGTGCACTTCGTCCTCCATCTCTTCCTCCTCTGATTCTGAGCTAGTTACTGGAGTATTGTGCAGTGTTTTGTCGAACCTAATAGTTTCTGGTTCAGAGTCGCTGGTCTGATCACCGGCGTCTGTTTTGTCTCCTGTCTGGGCAATTAAGACGTTTTCTGCCTCGGACAGAATCTGTTGCTTTTGCATCTTTGTCCTCTTCCTATTCCTCTTTGCTGTTTTCTCGACCTCTGGATCAAATATGAGGTTAGGCTTGGAAGACCTGCTCATGCAACGCTTAAAAGATCAAAAAGATTAGTAGAAAACAATAAAACTAGATAACACCGTTCCCCGGCAACGGCGCCAATTTGGTGATCGCTGTATTGCACCAAATAATCCTGCAAAACTCGAGAATTATATCATTATAGCTCACAGGGTATCGAACACAGGGAACGGAAGACTAGATATATTATTTTCCTACTTACCTTGGTTTTGGTTAGCAACCACACAAGTTTTAAGTTTTTATCTAAACTAAGAAATTATTAAAACCGAAATAAATTGCAAAAGCTGAAAACTGAAATAAAACTGTCTTAATTAGGCAGATAAGAGATAGGTCCAGCAGAATATTCACACACACGTAATTCCAATCATCGGCACATAAAATGAATTAATCTTAAGGATCAACTAGTTATAAATTACCGTAACTTAAACTGCGTAATCCTCACTCCCACTTACTTAGTCGGTAACCGCCATGTTGGGCATCGAAACGGCTACTTCCCTAATTTAGCTACAACCTACGTTGTTGGGCAATCAATAGATTTAATAGCTAAACAGCTTTATCGAACTAAGGGAGCCTAGTATAGGAGCCTACTCGTATGTTGGGCATCTAATAATCCCCTACTGGTTTAATCCAACTATTCTTTCGAATAATTTCACTACTTACCTAGCCTTGTTCCACGAGAAACGATGGAAGTACTAAGTTAGCTACAAACTACGCAACTTAGGATGATCAAGCCTAAATTACTAGCCAGATTAAATAAACCAGAATTAACCCGAAACCCTTCAATTAATTATTAGAACCTAAGCCTCATGTACTGTTCACGTGTGCGTTTTACATCCTGCCGGACCACTAAAAGTTTAGCTACTCATGAAACTGTCCTGACTGCACAGATAAGACACTTTGTGAAACAGAACATGCATCATTTGTAACCCTAACCCTAGCATGCAAGAAAACTAAAATTAAGTAAAGATAGAAACTGAAACAAAGAACTAAACACGTACTGAACTGAAACTAAACACAAACACAAACTGAATTAAAAACAAGAATTGAAATATGATTAAGAGTACCGATAGTCGTCGATCTCTCAACACGAACGGAAATTGAAAATACGAACTAACTAAAAGTGCGAACATCAAAAGTTGAAATACGAAGTGTTTGTTTCATCTTAAACTAAGGAACTGCTTGAAACGGGAATGGTAAATGAGTTCTTCTCCTCGGCTTTGGTGGAAATCGGCGATGGTGGGGTGGTTTCGGGAAATGGATTGATCGGAAAGGAATTGATGTTTCGAGGTTATGGAGAGGTCAGGCGTGAGAGAGTCTCCTCAATTTCGTGCCTCTTCATCCTTATATAATGATCCTAGATCACATCTAGGGTTTCTTGTTGGATAAGGAAAGGATCTTGATAGATATGGAAATATCTAATCCTTCCTTATCCATCTTCTTTCCTTTCTTCCCTCTTTCCTTTCTTTCCTTCTTCTTTCCTTCTTTTCTTTCTCGGTCAAAACCGCACAAAATCTCGCCATTCCAGCTGGAAAAGGCGTTGCCACATCATCTCCACGTGTCGTGCCAAATCAGCCTATTTTCTACATAACTGCCAATAAAAGCGTCTGGCCTGCACAGTTAGGAGACTTTTCGGACAGAAATAATTAGGTACGAAATCAACTCATCACGAACCTGATAACACTGTTTTCCCTGTAGATTTACAACAATATCACAGAAACCAGCGTCAAAGATAACTCTATTCAGATTGTCATAGAATTGACTGACAGAAAGGAGATTATGTTGAAGTCCTTCAACATATGTTACTCTTGGAACTGAGGCAGTCCCAATATTCAGTGTTCCGTATCCCCTTGTATAGCCTTTAGAGTTGTCACCAAACTTAATTCTGGGTCCATCTTCCTGTATGTAGTTGGTCAGCAGGCTTTTGTGATAAGTCATGTGTCTCGAGTAGTCGCTGTCCACTATCCAAGGGTTCTTATGCACCTGCAAAACAGAAACATTTTTAGGTACCCTTTGGTTCAGTTGGGTCCTTACATGTTAGTGGGTGATTTCAGAACCCAGATCTGCCTAGGGACCTTAGAAGTCTGAGACTTCTTCTTCTGAACCTTGTCGGCTTTCTTCTCCACAGGACTCGGAGATACTGACTTTCTGATGATTTTGGGTTCAGGAGCTTTCTTCTTCTGAGGCTTTGCGCTCCTCCTGACCCTGGGCTCATAGTAGTACGAACAATATTGAGCTGGATGTTCATACAGTGGTTCCTTGTACTGTTCCGCCCACCTAACCTTCTTGGTTCCCCCTGAGTTTGATCATGGTGTCCTCGGGGGGAACCTCGGTCGGTCACCGTTTCTTGTTGCTCGGGCCGAGGTGCAACTATCTTACGTTTATTCTTCGTCCGAGGTGTTGCGTCGGTAGTCCGAACTTTACCTCGACGAACCTATCGCCTTGCCAGCTTCGAGCTCTTTGAAGTGGAAGCTTCATGAGTATAGCCAAGTCCTTCTTTCATGACCGTCGGCCTTTGCGCTCTAACCATACTTTCCAACTTCTCCTTAGCTCCTAGGTACTGTTCAGTCATCAGTTTTCGCCACACTTCATCACTTCTTCGAAGTGACTTATAATCCTTTTCAACTTCTGTGAGCTTCTGACTGAGTCGGGTTATCTCAGTATCTTTCTCAGAATTGTCCTTGGTCAAAACTGATATCTGAGTTTCTTGAAGCTGAGACTTAGTCATAAGAGATTTAATCTCTTCCTTGAGTCTCACAACAAGATTCTTAGACTCAGTAGAGACCTGACAATCAGAAGAAAGTCTCTGATTCTCGGCCTTTACCTATTCCAGTTCTTGAATGGTTCTGCTGAACTCTCTGCTCAGCTGAATCTGCTCCTCTAGTAGATTATCGTAGGCTTGTACCACATCTAGAGGCTCATCTGTGTCCGAGCACGTGTCGTGTGTGCTGTGAGAAGAAGAGGTTAAATTAAGTTTAGAATTTACCTCAGCCTCTTCTCCGGCCATCAGATAATATTCTGCATTTTCTTCAGGATCTGTTTCTCCGATCTCAACGGCAACAAATGCAGCTTCGTCTTCAGAAGAATACATGAATATATCTTCCTCGATTGAGTCATTGGATATCTCTCTGGCTATGTAGGCCTGCCTCCTACGATCAAATTTCTCGCGTCTGGCCTGCCGTTCTGCTCTTTGAGCAGCTGAGAGTTCGGGACATTCGTACTGATAGTGTCCCTCCTTCTTGCAGTTGTAATGCATGCATGATGATGCTTTGCTTTTTCCAACTGAGTCTTTGGATGGACTCGCAGCAGGTTCTGTGTTCCTGCCGTCAGTAGAAGGTTTAGATTCTTCCCTTTTTAGAAAATCTTTCTTACCTGAGGGAGAATCTCTGTTGTATTTCTTCAGCTTTCTGACTCTCTCCTTTTCTCTTTGATATTTGAGAGCCACAAGCGCAAGTGGGTCAGTAGCAGATGTCTCAGAGGACTTTGTTTCTGCTGCAGCTACTGCCTTGCTGGAAGAAATGGGTTTGATTCCAGTTTTGCTGACTGTTGCTTTGAAAGCATGGTCAATCTGAGTGTTAGCTGGAGCACTGGAACATCTTTGGGGTAGTCTGTGCTCAAATTCCTCTGTTTTTAATTCTGAAAAAATAACATCAGGAGTTAGAGCATTAAGATCAGAGCGACGTAAATAAGTAGCAAATGGAAGCCACTTCTGTCGAGGTAGAGCTCTTAAGATCTTGGAGTTCATCTCTTTATTTGTGAAAATCCTCCCCAGCCCGTTGATCACATTGACTTGGTTTGTGAATCTGATGCTTAGCTCGTCAATGGTCTCACTGGGCTCCATGGCAAACGCGTCAAACTTTTGTAGCTCTAATACGAGCTTGTTCTCTTTGATCTGCGGGGTTCCTTGGCTCGGTACAGCCAGGGCATCCCAAAGTTCTTTTGCCGTCTTGTAGTCTTGCACCCTCCCGAGGTGAGAATCACTGAGCGTAGTCAGGATTGCATTACGCGCAACTCGGTCGAGGTTGTGCAACTTTTTCTCTTCTGGTGTGAAGGCTGATTTTTCTTTAGCGACCTTAGCGCCAGTCTGTGCTCCTACACCTCCCACAGCGGCAAATTGTACGTTGTCGATCATGGGAATGATGGGTCCTGTCTCAAGGACGTCCGTCATGCTGTCATACAGCGATGTGAGGTGTGCCTCCATTCTCACACGCCATACCGTGTAGTTCTCTATTGAGAACATCGGTACCATCCGAATACCTGACATATCAGACATTATGGGTAAGAGTATAAGGATGTATGAAGAGATGCTTGTGCAGTGAAAAACATTTTCAGGATCAGTTCGAGAAGACCAGTATTTCAGAACCGGTGATTCAGAAGAACACACGAGCTCTGATACCAATTGTTGGTCCGGAGACGATAGTCAGGTGTAGAGGGGGGGGGTGAATACACCTGATCACAGTTTCTTTTTCTCAGAACGCGAAGGACAGCTGAGCTGTAGGTTGCAACTGATGAACAGTGTCAAATAGTAACCTTCGATCGCAGGTCAGAAGTGTGCCAACTACTGAGCTCTTCTACTGACTTTTGTCAGTACTTGAAACTCAGTCGGAGACGTTGTGCGGATAAGAGTGTGGGGCCCGGAGATTCGTCTCAATTTGAAAACGTGATTTTCACAAATCAAGTAATTTTTGGCTAGTGCGCTTTGAGAATACATTTTATGCAAAGATATGATTTTTAATCAGTTTGTATGAAATGCAATAAAACAGTAAATAACACAAGCAATTTTTAACGTGGTTCGGATACGCAAGATCCTACGTCCACGGTCCTGCCGAACAGGAGTTCTTGTTGATTTATCTGAGCAAGTCTCAGCAAGGAATCTGTGCACTGGACATACCCTTCTAAGTTATAGTCCTTAGCGACTTTACAAATCAAACCAAAGTTTGAAAAGGAGGGGATAATCTCCAACTAGGAAGGAGTTCTTACAATAAGAACAATTCACAGAAAGTGAACTCCTTCGAGTTTCTAAGCTATAAATTTGGCAATGAGCTTAGCTAGAGAAGAGGGATCTAAAGAACTCTAGAGAGAAGAACTAATGATATTCTATTAGGCAAGTTCTTCGCTGGATTGATCTTGAATGCGCTAGAGTTGTTCAAAAGCTTGAGCGTTTTTCCCTTGATATCCCGTGCGTGAAGCTCGGATTTCTTCTCTATTTATAGTTGTGAGCAGGCATATGTCCGTTGGAGAAGACGATGCCACGTGTCACAAGCTTCCAAAGGAAACGGCCATAAATTCGAATTGTTGCGCAAAGAGTTGTTGGACACCGTACATGAGAGCAACTTTAGTTGGTCGGGAGCAGATTAAGCGTTGTCGGCTTCTCATTGGTCGAGGTTTGTGGTAGGTGAGATTGTGTCAGACATCGGAGTTGACTCTCTCTAATCCTCGTATGTCTTCTGCTGACTTTCGAAATGACTTTAGCGGCCGAGTCATTTTACGTCGGATCTGATAGACTTTAAGCGATCTCTGTCTTCTTCATCCGAGTCGGTCGACAAGAGATATTCTCTTGAGTATGGTCACCGATGATGCGAAGGTACTGAGCTTGCATAGAGTTCTTCTACTGATGTCTGTCAGCTGATGAGATGTCTTCTACTGAGGCGAAGATCAGCTAATGACTTAAGAACGCAAGCAATTACACTGATGACGTGGGGTTCTGGAAAGTAACTTCGTCAGAAGATCAATCTAACAATTTACCCCGTACAGGACTTAGACAAAAAGATAGATAATAAAAACAGTCTAGCCTATACATAATCTAGTCCTATCAAGACACTACACTACTGATATCAGCTGGGTTTTGGGATCTTCAATTCCATAGTACTACTGTGATTTCCCCCAATATTATTTTAACCACTAATAGCTGAGTATCATCTACTGACTCATAACCCAACAATTTCCCCCTAATTGATGATGCCAAAACCTCTATAAAATATAAAGAAAGAATACTAAACTACTGACATAGATAGACTTCAGTAAACTGAATCAGTTAACTTCGATAAGTTCAGCAGTTGAGAGGGTTATGTGTGAGTGTGTGTCAGATCACTTCAGTGATCAGCTGTGATAGCAAAAACACAATCAAAGCCGTAAGACAATGAGTGATTGTCTGGCTAGAAATAGGAACTGATATATATGTGAACATGAAGATTACAGGTTCCTATCTCTATTACAAAACAAAAGATACGAAGATCACGGCTGACGTCTGAATCTCTGCGTTCGGTTCTTGAAATCAGCAGACTTATCAGTTGGAGGATCCAGACCATAATACTTGTAAATCCTTGCTCTCAATGTCTGGATCTCCTCGAGATCAGCAGGAAGGTCTTCGCTTAGATCGAAATGATATGCAGCTGCCTTGATCTCGTCTTCTATCTCCTTTGTGCAAAGAGTTCCACGAGTCATCCTCGGAGGGGGAATGCGCCTGAAGGCTGGAGCTCGAAAAGGAATATTCTCTCTTTCCATTATCACCCGGAGCTGATCTCTGAGCTCGGCGTTGTATTGATGCATAAACTTATCAAAAAGCTGATCAACTGGTAGCCCAGATGGATAGAAACCCCATACATAGTAGCCCTTGATGAATTCTTCCTTGAGTTCCTCCCATTGTTCATTCAGCTCAGTGGGCACCCATTTGTCTACATGCGTAATAGTTTTCTTGATGTAAGGTGCTCTAGGCGCTCCTCTCCTGTAATATCTCGACTACCTCGGAATCTGCTTCTTCCAATCAACTAGAGGCTCTCTGGCTATCTTATCAGTTAGAGCAACAATCTTAGCCAGGTCCTCCAGTCTCTTTTTCTCTCTGAGAGCCGCTGATCTAGCATCTCCTCTTCGGAGACTAAGTCCTTTCAGCGTGGCCTCCTAGGTGGCTCTGTCCTCGGCCTCTTGCTCAGGTGTAAGTGTAGGAGTATAATAACTCTGAGCTAAGGGCTGGACTACAGTAGGAGGCGCTTTGGCAAGCTCCTCCTGAGCCTTCTTCTTCTGATCATCCAGTATCTTCTTAGCCTTTCCTTTGGCAATCTTGCCAATTACTTTCTTAGGCTTCTTGGCCTTCTTCGCTTCTTCTATCTGATGCTCCTGATCCAGCTGATCTTGCAGCTTTTGAGCAACTTCTTTATCATATGCCTCCTGCTCTGCTTTTGATTTGAATTTAGGCATCGGGGAAGATGGAGGAGTAGCTTCAGTAGTGATCTCCTTCCCCGGCCTTTGCAGTGGCAGTGGCTCATCCTCTGCATCCACAAACTGAGCAATGTCTTCAATGAGTTGAGCAGTTGAAACATCTGCTGGCTCAGTCGCAGTAGGTTGGACTTGGACTTCAGGGACTTGGACGTTCTCGGGAGGGGGTACTTCAAAACTGGTTCCAGCCTGAATAGCTGAACCTTCCTCCTGATTTCCTTCCCCCTAAGTAACAGCTTGGATTTCAGGGACTTTCTCCACCACAGCATGATCCGCCTCAGCCTGTACATGTACCTCGGCTTCTTCCTCAACTTTTTCCCCCTTTTTGTCATCATCAGCCAAGGAGAGGTGAGTGCGGATGGCAGTTACCTCCTTATCCAAATTAAAGATTAGATTCTTGATGAGGGTGGCGGTGGATTCGAAGTCTTTTACTGCATCGCAATATTGATCCCATTGCTTCTCCTGATCATCTCTAAATAGTCTGAGTTGAGCGGCTGACTCCTGTCGGAGTTTCAGTAGAGACTGATCATGAGATTATGTCATCTCTTTCTGAATTTCTTTGAGTGCCTCCGCCTGTTGTTGAATGGCTTTCTGAAGGCTCGAGGAGGCCACTCTGTTTCTTTCATCCATAGTGGCTTGGACTGCCGCAAGGCCCTGAGTCAGTGCTCAGACAATGATTTCTGCCTGAGAGATAAGGAGCTGCTGACTTTGAGCGGCTAAGT
Organism: Lavandula angustifolia; assembly: GCA_028984105.1. Lineage (NCBI taxonomy): Eukaryota > Viridiplantae > Streptophyta > Magnoliopsida > Lamiales > Lamiaceae > Lavandula > Lavandula angustifolia. The sequence goes on from CM054807.1 coordinate 28,607,562, forward strand.
CCGCCTTCTGAGCTGTAAGTGCGGCCTCGATAATCTCCTGAATATTGACTGAAGAAGTAGGAGTTTCAGAGACCTTCTCAACCCCTGCTGCCAGTCGGTCGACGCTCTCAGTCTGGGCTTTGGTGTACTGAGCCCATTTGAGATGTACGTCTTTTGCAAGGAGTCGATTCTTATCTCCCTATCGCCTAATGGCTTTGTTGACCGACTTAGAGGTCACGGAACCGATGGGTTGGATCTGATAACTGCTGGTTCCGAGCCTCTGCTCAGATGTCGCGATCTGTTGCGCTCGACTCGGCTTCGAGGCAACTGGGGCATCACCTGATGTGGAGGGTGGTGGTGATCGGCCCTGTTCGTGAGTAGTCTTACCCTCAGCAGATCCTCCCAAATCTGCTTCCTTGGGTTGCGCCTGATCCATGTCATCATTGTTATCATCATTATCGTCGTCGTGATGCGATGGAGGCGACGGGGTGTTGCCTGGTACTGAGGAGCGCAGGCTTAGAAGGTAAAGCAATGCCGCCCGCAGATCCTCAAAGGAAGCAAGATCAGTTGGTTCCCCGAACCCTATAGCTGACTGTAAGTCTTGCTCCTCGGCAAGTAGGGACAGAGCTGACTGGGTCCTGATTAGATCTTCAAGAATATCCCAGCTGAGGAACCTCAGCAGCATCTGTGTCCTGGCCCTTATGGCAATTTCCACCAAGTCTGGATGCTCAGAGATTTCAGGAATCTGAGCATGGATTTCTCCTGTAGCGCGGAGATGGGTGGAATGCATCGTGGTCCACTCAGAGGAGACTTCCTCAGTTGGTCCGACATTGTCCGACTGAGTCTCTGAGGAGCTGATTCGCTGAACCTTATCTTTCAGCGTGGCACCTTCGATGCCTGTGTCCGTGTCAAGGGGTGGCTCCTCCTGAGTGGGTGGAGGGGAGGCAAGTTTTGCTGGCACCTCAGACGGTCCAGGTTTACTTAGCCTCTTTCTCTTCGGAGGGTTAGCACGAGGGGGCAAGTCGGTGCTGAGTCTTTTCTGCTCAGGTAGCCCTCGCCCGACTGATTTCTCAGCAGCGGCTCTTGTCTTAAATTTCACAAGCTTGCTGTCGAAGAATCTGGCGTCAGCAAAAGCTGAGCGATCCGAGACGGATTCTCCGATGAGTACTGACAACTTTGTCCCATAAAGCAACTTACCCACACTGATAAGTCTCCTCTCTCCAGTGGGAGTTGCTACGAACTTCTGAGCCTGAGCTTTGAGTTCGGCGACGTAATAATCAGTCCAATTCACTCTGACTCCATCATCTATTGAGACCTGCTAACTGACTGAGTCAGAATTCAGTATCTTCAGTTGGAGTTCAGTGGTGCGGAAATGTGTAGGCCCAAAACAGTTGAGTGGAAAACGTTTTATCAAAATAGTTTCAGTTCAGAAGAATAAGCAGTTAAGATCGCTGAAACTTAGTTGAATGATTTTAAAGGATAATTTTGAGTATGAACAGTTAAAATCAATGCAACAGTAAATAAGAGAACAAGCGAGAGACACAGAGATTTTTAAAGTGGTTCGGATACACAGGATCCTACGTCCACTGTCCCGAAAGATCAGGAGGCTATTTATTATACTGAGTTAGTCTCAGTCAGCTTGTACACAGGACAAAGCCGCATCTTGAAATTTATACTGAGCAAGTCTCAGTTTACAAAGGTATCAAACTGAAGCGTTTGACTAACTTTCCAACTATGAAGGAGTCCTTTTACAATAAGGATCAGGTTCAAATATGAACTCCTTCGTCTAAGCTATGGATATATTCGGTTGAGCTTAGGGTTAGAGGGATAGGGAACGAGAATGTAGCTTCTAGAACGACGAACAGTTGAGTTTAGCTTTGGGTTCGTGTAACGTCGTTTGGATACTAGAGGCTTGTATATCGGTTCAGCTTGGTTCCCTAAGAGCTAGATTGTAGTCTTTCGCTGGAGAAATATTCTTCGAGTTCTTGCGGAAGACTTAGGCTTTTTGATTTGCTCGTTGAATGCTCTGTGTTCTTGTGTTTTCTCGTGTGCTTCAAATTTCGAATGATCCCTCTATTTATAGAGAAGAGTCTTGGAAAGATCCGTTGGAGACGATCATCCCTTACTCTCTCTCTTTTGGTAGCTAACGGCTCTTTTGAAGTAAAGTGACAGTGTCCTTTCCCTCCTTTTCTGAAAAGTTGTTCACTTGCAGCTTTAGTAGGTATAGGACAAGTATCTGCTTGTCATTCGTCGAGGTTTACAAAGCAGTTGAGACAGAACAAACTTCGAGGCATACTGAAGTTGACTTCTCTCTTCCTCGTATTTGACTATGCTGATTGTCATTGACAATTCAAAGATCCGACGGTTCGTAAGACGTATCGGCCGTTGCTTGAGTCCGATCTTTGATTCGATAGCAAATATCTTTGAGATGGCTTTGCGAAGATCGGCTCGAGTACGGTGAACTACTCTGCTGAGTTCGGTTCTACGACTCTATTCGATATCTTGCTCTGCCTGAGTCCGAATATTTCCTGAGTCTTCTACATCTAGTGCTGAGGCTGATAATCTACTGAACGCCTAAACCAGAGCAGAGTGTCTACTGAGTCTGAACCCTCAGAGACAAAAACAATTACAACGGAATGGTTCACCAATCAAGATAGGGTTTTGGGATCTTCAAATCTTCATAGATTCACTCAGAGCATAAGCCTACTGAGCGCGTATCAGTACGGAAGATAGAATCATTTCCCACTAAGTATTACAATGATGAGGATAGAATCATCACCCAACATGCATCATAATATTATACATATGCATCATAATATTTCATATGCATAATAATACTACACATCGGCGTCATAATATTACAGTAACATATTTTATGCATTTGTGTATTCTAATTGATGAATCAATAAATAGGAAATAATGCATATAGCTATTATATTTATGCATCAAAATATGCAAAATAATGCATAAACATATTGTAATTATTGCATAAATTTATACTGAATTATACGTCATTTAACTCGAATTAATCAATTAGTTCAATACAATTTGAAATAAGTTTTGAAATTGAAATTAAAGAAAATTAAATATGCATCGTAAATAAATAATAAATGATTTGTTAAATAAGATCACATAAATTATGTATCGGTCCTAATAAATGATTAGTTTTGGTGATTAGTTAAATATGGAAATTAAAATTAATAAATGATCATAACAAAAAAAGGTAAGATTTCAATATGTAAAGGATACGTTACTTAATTTAACAACGTAAATTACATTGTTAACCTTTTAAGATATTTTACATTAAATATCATGAATTAAATGATAGCGTAATAATAAACATAGATTGAAATAAATCTAAGGTTTATATTAGTTCCTAGTTCTCATATAGAGTTTTGTTCTCATTTGATCCTTCCCATATATATATATATATATATATATATATATATATATATATATATATATATATATATATATATATATATATATATTATTAATTAATAATATTAGTAAAAAATACTAAAAGAAATTAAATTTCTCTCAAAAAATAAAATTCTTCCATATGATACATTTTCCTCTAATTATTCTGATGTCAAGAAGAATGATGGCCCATTTTCCATTTTCTTAACTCTTTTATCTTATTATATAAATGTCATTGATAAGAGTAGTCTTACACTCACGCTTCAAAAGAAAGCACACAAGAGTATTATACACCAAAATTTCCTAAAATGACTATTATACTGTTAGAGCGTCTCCAATGCTACTCTATTTTACAGAATTCCCCAATCTTGAGTCAACCCTCCTCTATACTTTGCCCTATTTTAAAGGAGTTAAGATTTCTCCCCTATTAATAGAGGAGAAAATTCCTTCCTTTATCTTTTTTTTTTATTATTTTTTAGCAGCAATTTGTGGAGAAATTTTGTAGAATTTGTTGTGGCAAGAATTCATCAAGCAAAACTGAAGATTTGTTCCAGCAGCCCGTTGCCGCACCACCACGAGCAGGACCATCACCAACCCTCCATCGATGACTCTCTTCTCCTTAAAAACCCTCGCTAAAGTGAATCAAATTTCCCCAACAAATTAAGAAAAATCACAAGAATGAGAATCTCGCAACCTCTGGAGGTGTAGTTTCAGGGTTTGGAGTAGAGGAAGAAAGAAGAGAAAAGAGAATTTGAAAAGAAAATTGTAGAGCGATTGCAAAGAGAAAAGAGAGAAAGTGAGAGAGGAGTAGGGGTGAAAACGGGTAGAATACGGACGGATAATGCTCTTTCCATATTTTGTCCCATATTTTTTTCTCGAATTCGGATTCGAATACGGGAAGGCCGGATACGAATACGGATTCGGAATATTTGGGATACGAATACAGGGCGGATATATGACGAATTCGGATCGAATTCGAATAACAATAATCGGATAATATGATTCATAAATAACCATCTATTTATGATTGCAATACATGAAAAGATCGAAAAGATCACGTATATAATATTTAATAGAAGTTTTAATGCAAACTATATTTAATATACTATCCATTATGAATAGCTAGGTTGCATGGACACGGACACGGGACACGGTACGACATGGACACGGGATACGACATTTTTTGAAAAATTTAGGACACGACACGGGCGCTGATATAAAAAATATTAAATTATTAATATATATATATATATATATATATATATATATATTTATATATAAATTAAAAAATGATCAAGTCAAGCTTTTCAATATCAAACTCATAGTTCAAATGATCAACTCAAACGACATAGTTATAATTCATAACATAGTCATAATTCATAAGTAGATAACCATAGCATAAAAATGTAAAATACTAAAATAAGTAGATAATCTAAATACATTAGTAAGGTAAGTAATATTTAATTATTTAATTATATATTTATTTACTTATTACTAATGTAAGGTAAGTAATATTTAATTATATATTTATTTACTTATTACTAATTATATATACGTGTCCCACTGTCCTTTTACTTATTTAATTTTATATTTATTTACTTTTTACTAATTTCTAACAACATAGCTCATTCAACCGTGTCCACTACAAGACTAAATCAAAAAACGTGTCCGTTGTCCCCTTGGGATGACAAAGTTGGTGAAGGTGGGTAGGCCCGGGACCGATAGGTCCTGAGTTCAAATCCTATAGGAAGCAACTTTGTGGAGCCTGTCACCTATAGTTAGCGTAGGATGGTTGAACTCTCCTCTGTGGTTTGCAGGCTACTGCACAAGGAGTGAGATTTACCTAGTGCGCACCGAAGGTAGCGGCTACGGGTTCCACGTATCAAAAAAAAAAAAAACGTGTTCGTTCCGTGTCGGACACACAAATCGCCGTGTCCGTTTCGTGTCGGACACATAAATCGCCGTGTTCGAAAACGTGTCCTTTTTTTTTAAATTTATGGACACGTTTTTGCCGTGTCGGACACGTGTCAGGCGCGTGTCTGGGCGTGTCCGTGTCCGACACGTGTCCGACACAGTACGGCGGGTTTTTTCGGAGTGTCCGTGCAACATAGATGAATAGCATAATTTTTAGGATCAAGAAAGTACGAAAAAATTCCAAAATTCAACATAAAATACCTAACAATAACCATATATACACTTAATATATATATTTTTAATATCTTTTCTTAATCTTAATTTATTATTATATTAAAAAATTAATTATTAAATAATTCGAATATCCGAATTCATAATCCGAAAAATATCCGAATTCAGTATCCGAAAAATATCCGAATTCATAATCTGGGAAATATCCGATTAAACACGGGAAAGATCGGATATGGGCGAATAGTGTGAAATCCGAATTTGAATCCGTATCCGATATAGGCTATCCGGATTCGAACTCGTATCCGACCGGATACTAGATTTGTTCTCCAAATCTGATCCCGATCGGATCCGGCTCCGGATCGGGCCTGATAATATCCGATCCGTTTTCACCCCTAGAGAGGAGAGAGTGACAGGTCGTGATTGTAGAGAAACTGATTTTAATACATGGTATAAATTTTGATTTGGAAAAATATAAATATATTACATAAGTTTTGAAAAATTATAATGCAAAAATATTACTCCCTCCGTCCCATTGGAAACGACGCGTTTCCAATGGGCGCGGGAATTAAGAAAGTAGATAAAGTAGGTGAGAGAAATGATAAAGTAGATGAGAGAAATGATAAAATATGATAAAGTAGGTGAGAGAAATGATAAAGTAGGTGAGAGAAAATAATTAATATAATGAAAGTAGATAAAGTAGGTGAGAGAAATGATAAAATATGATAAAGTTATTTCCTTTTTTTGGAAACGTGTCGTTTTCAGTGGGACGGCCCGAAAAGGAAAATGTGTCGTTTCCAGTGGGACGGAGGGAGTATATAAAAGGAAAAAACATAGCATAATTTAAATTACACACTAATTATCTAATAATCAACAATATCATCTCTAGAGTCTTCAGTGCTCGAGAATAAATTCCGGAACAAAACTTGGAGGGTCGATTTGTAGGGGTGTCATTCCCCGCTTCTTGTAAATTTTAGCTTGCTCAAACTGAATCATCTTACGTTCGTGCGAATCATCAATCGTTTTCAAATCAATTGTTATGATGTTATCGTCTCTGATTAACTACATAAGATCAATTTTCTATTCTCTTAAAGCCATGAGTAGTTGTCGTAGTTTACCATTTTCTTTTTCAATTAACCTAAAAGTATTAACCAATATCTTTTGCATTCTTTTTTTTTTTCAATTTTGCTTTTTTCACACCTTCCGGTTGATAGGATGAAGAACCACCACTAGTAGATCTATCTCCGAAACATTTTCTTCGGGGCCAGAAGGAGGTCTACCCATAGTTTTATCTTTCATAAAACCTTCAAGTATAGGCCAAGTGAGCAACGAGGATTCTCAGGGATGCTAGGGAGTTTGGATTGCATGAACTGGAAGTGGAAGAATTGTCCAACAACGTGGGTAGGTAGATATGCAGGCCAAAGTGGACATCTAACAATTATTCTCAAAGATGTAGTTGATTATGATCTATGGATATGACTAGGGATGGCAAAAGGACCCGGACCCGTTGGACCCGATCTGGACCCGCACGCAATGGGGTGGGTAATACCCGCCCCGTACGAGTGCGGGGCGGTTCTGAATCCACCCCGTACCGGGTCCGGTCCAGGTCCAGTTCCTACCCCCGCCCCGCCCCGTATAGACCCGTTGGGTCGTGTAGGACCCGCCCCGTATGGACCCGTCCCGCCACAAATTAGAATTTAGTAGTGTACAAATATTATTGTAGTATTATTGCTTAATACCCATTTTCGTTTAACAAAACACAAAAATACCCAATCCTTATATTTACTACACAAAATACCCAACTTTACTTACATTACCCTTACTTTTCCAAAAAGTTGACTGACACCAATCATTTTCAGGTGTTTTACTGAATTCGAGACGAATTAATTGAAGAAACAAATAAAAAAACACATGAATTCGATACCAATTAATTTGAAATTTAAATCCCGCTCAAGTCCCGCTCAGTCCCGCTCAATTAAATTCAAATCCCGCTCGAAAATAATGCTGCGAAAACTCGAATCCCGCTCGTACGTGAACAGAATCCCGCTCGAGCCGACAAGCCGTCCTGCTCGAGCCGACAAGCCGTCCCGCTCGAACGACAAGCCGTCCGGCTCGGCAGAATCCCGCGGCGGTAGAATCCCGCTCGGCCGCGCATCGTGCGCCACCCACGTCGCCGAATCCCGCTCGGCCGACACCAAATCCCGCTCGGCGAGCGGGATTATACTCGAGCGGGATTCTCCTCCTTCTAATCCCGCTCGTCTCCTCAATTTCCCATTCACCTCTGAAAATTTTTTATCTCCGTCGCCGAATCCCACTCGAGAAAATAATTTCGTAGTTGAATTCGACTCCAAAACACAAGAATGGCCTACCAGGTTAGTCCCGCTCGAATTTTATCCGTTAATTTGGCGCGAATCTTAATTATTTCATGTTCGTATTTTTTTAATAATTTTTCGAATGTGAGCATGAATTTTGTTTTATTATTTGAATTTAAGCATGGATTATGTTGAATTGGAGTATGATTTTATCATTTTATGTGGAATTTCATAGCATGAATTTTTGAGTTTCATAGCATGAATTTTGTTTAATTATTCGAATTTCGTAGCATGAATTTCGTAGCATGAATTAATTATTCGAATTTCGTAGCATGAATTTATGTGGAATTTCATAGCATGAATTTTGTTTAATTATTCGAATTTCGTAGCATGTATTTTTGAGTTTCGTAGCACGATTTTTTTTGAGTTTTGTAGCATGAAAAATATCAAAAAATCTTTCGGCCGAGCAAATCCCGCTCGGCCGATTTTTTTTTTTTAATGGTTAATTTGTATCGTTGCAGCCCGTTTTTAAACGAATTGATCTTCTCGATGCGACTCCGAGGATAGACATAGAGTTTTACCCGAAGATATTTGATATAATTAAAAAAAAATTAGTGTTTTTGAGGACGGTTCTTTAGAAATCGAATTTAGGAATGGGGTTTTCGGTAGCTTTTTGGATTGGAGGGTGGGTAGGAATGCGGCAAGGGCCCTCCATATGTTAATGTGTCATGAGATTGAAGCGGCCGGAGATGATTCGGCTATTTGGTTTTCTGTGTCCGGAACGACTACCCGCTTTTCTTGTTTCGATTACGCCCTTGTCACCTTGGTTTAAAGTTTGGATCTAGCAATTTTGATCCGCATGTTACACGTGATCCCGGTTCGTCGATCGTGTACAAACAGGTTAAATAATTGTACACCAATAACGGGGGAGAGATTTGTTGTCAAAGTTCGAGAATGGAGAGTTGAGATTGGACGAGTCGGGCTATTTGAAGGTGGCTCATGTTCTAGCCTTAATTTACTTTTTTCTCGGTTATAGCGACACGAAAATAGTCGACACGTGGATTTGGGTATTAGTGGATGATCTACGTGCATTTGACCGATTCCCGTGGGGCTCCTACACTTACGGTGCGTTGAAGCACTATTGTAGTTTTGTTTCGAGAACGGCGGAGCAGACGTCCAAGAAATATCATTTCTATGGACCTGTTTGGGCACTCCAGATGTGTTTAATGATTTTATTAATTTATTTATTAGAATTATTCATATATATCATGTACTAATCAATATTGATTTCCATTCATTGTAGATTTGGTCCTACGAGGCTATTCCAGATTTTGGAGCGATTTGTGCTGAGAGGTTGTCTACAACCGAATTTCCTCGTTGGAAGAATTGGTTCTTCAGTGGAGGAAACCAAAAGAAGCTTAACAGTTTCTGGCATCGTCAGGTAAAAATATTAAATTTAAAGTTGATTTTGTTTAATTTTATTGGCAGTTTGTTGTTTCTAATGGTAATTTTATTTAATGTAATTGCAGTTTGTTGTCCGAGATGGTCTCACACCATCCGATGCGGAGACACAAACTTATTATTGGTAGAGTGTCATTAGCGAAGATCGACTCCATGTGTCCTATATTGCGGTTGAGAATCCATTACATCCGACGATCATAGGGGACCATGGGGTACGAGAGCTATACAGATTCGGACAGCAGACACAGCGTCCGACTAGTTCTAAAGGAACCGGACAGAGGCAACGTCGTTCCACTGACGGTGGTAAACGGGTCCAAACGGAGACTGGAGAGAGGGAGCCCGATCAACAATATATCTTCACCGTCGAAGACGTCCGAACATTCATTAGGGAGGAAAACCATAGCTTGCAGGTGAAATTGCAAGAGCAGCACCGGAACTTGCGACAAGAAATAGTTCACGATGTGAAGACACTATTTAGGTCGGTGTTTGGTCGATCTAAGAGCCGAGGATTGGGTACTACGTCCTCTCACGCGGGTGGTAACCGTACACCACACGGTCTTGATAGGAGTCAATCGGTGTCGATGAGACACCGTCGTGACCGAGATGAGGATATGGGAGATCACTCTCCCCGGATTGAGGAGGAGAGAGCCACATCGATGTACCGCCCCGTGATTGAGGAGGAGCTAGACGCCCCGGTGTACCGGCCCGAGGTTATGGATCTGGATAATGAGGCGGAGCAGCCGGTGATTCCACCGATGCAGGGTCGACACAGCGTATACGAGCGTGGATGTTATGCTCCGGAGTCGGTGAGGAGCATGTTTGACTATGTCGACCCTGTTTACGGAGATTATCCGCCTCGTCAGAGCTGGTCCTACGGTGCACAACCCATGCACCCACTTCCTTTCGACGGTGGAAATTGGCGTCAGTATTATCCTCCTATTCAGGAGCAGCCTTCAGCACACCGCCCCGAGATTGGTGCATCGTCTGCGAACCCGATACGGGTCGAGCCAACCTTGAAGGAGGACCATAATTGGCTGGATGAATTTTCTGTTGATACAATGTATCAGGTACGGTATAATATTACTTTATTAATTATAATATTTTTTTAACCCGGATTATATTATATAATTTTAGGCTTTGACGGTTCCCCGAATTAACCCGCATGGTGCTCCAACGATGACCGCTCCCATAATATCTGAAAATTATCGGCATCACCGTTTTATCTGGACTATGGTGCTTTACGATTGCTGCGAATTATCCTATCCCCCCCGAGTTATTCGCCGACCTCGAGAATCCAAATAAGGAGATGGATCAACAAACCATGGATTTATACATGGCAGCACTGAGGAAGATGAAGAGCCACGGGGGTGTTGATGTGTTGACTACTCCCCACTATCATCACACCGTGATAGTCGATTCACTTTTCTTCGTAAGTAATTACTGATTTTTTTTCTTCGTAGTCAATATTTATATTATGCTTATTAAATAATTACTGATTTTTTTTTCATTTATTTAACAGAACATTTTTTGCGCCGATTGGAATAAATGTATTCCGGATCCAAAATTTGATGTACACGACGAGGACAACTTCAGCTATGCGTATTTCTGGAAGCCGAATCCAAGTCTCATGGAGTACATTCTCGTTAAAAACTTGACGGAAAATGCGCAAAAGTGGTATAGTGCCAAATACGTAAGTATTTAGTTTATTTATTTATTTATATTATAAATTATTCATATAATAATTAATTCTATTTTTTTGAAGTTGTTATTGCTATGTCTCTGCGTTTATCACTGAGTCACTGTTCGGATTGACCTTGGTAATTGGAGGATTGAAGTGTATGATTCACTTGCGCACAAAACCGATGATCATGGCCGAGCACATAGGATTCGGCAGTTGAGACCTCTATGGAAGCTAATTGGTCCATTTTTATCGTACGGCAATTACTGGAGCCATAATGACTTTGGATATCAGGATCCTGGATTGCGGTCGCCCATTGTGCAGATTATGCCTCATGAGCTGCAGTTGGTACAAACAGATGATAAGAGTTGCGGACCGATGGCATGCATGGTAGTCGAGAGATTCATTTCCACTTACCCGACAATCAAGTGGGGCAACGGACCAGGCAATGTAGTTGTGTATCGTCGACTGATGGCTCATAAGATCTTTGACATGTGCTATACGAAGCCGGGTCTATGATGTGCTATACGAAGCTTAAACGAATTGATCTAATTACGAGTGTATTTTTAAATTTGTATAACAATTCGAATCCCGCTCGGCCAAACATTTTAAATTTTTTTTTTATTATTATTTTTTTAATGGTTATATTGTATCGTTGCAGCCCGTCTTTTTAAAACAAATAAAAATTACGAATTAACATAATACAAATTTATAGTTACGAATTAATTGATTAAAATGCTAAAACAAATATAAATTACAATATACTAAAATGCTTCCGACTCCGGTGATTCCGGCACATCTGATCCCGGCACATCCGTTCCTGGACACTTCCTCCTAGTATGCCCAACCACATCACATATGCTGCATTTTTTCGGACCGCGTGTTCTCCCACTAGATGTACCTGCTTCGGCTCCTGAGGGTCGTCTACTATTCTTCGGTCTCCCTGCCTGACGCGTAATTATTGGCGGTAACACGACCATTGAGGCCACATCTTCCGGCACCCGCCAATTACGCATGGGTGGTACCGGATATAGTGTTCCGGCATAAATCATCCTCTAATTCTCAGTCTTGTATGCATCCGACACAAAATCTAGTAGATTTAGTCCGGCAACCCTATAGATAAAAATTCTGTTAATACACAAGTCCGGAACAACCCTATAGACGGAAAAACAATTATACCTGATAGCCGCACAAGCATGCGAACACGGGATCTCATCGAGTTGCCACTCACGACATTCACAAGCGTTTCTGCTGATTTGAACTCTCCATTGATATGTTCCGTCGTGAACCTTGAATTTGTCTCCGTTCACTGACACAACAGTGAAACGATGTGAACGGTCCTCCGACGGAGCTAACTTTAGCTCTGCAGCAATTGTAAGCGGATTATCTCGTGCCATGGCTTTTGCTCGACGTTGGTCACACCACTGTTCAACCATGTGACCTATTGCCTCGATCATAGAGCATATCGGCGGACGTCGTCTTGTGGCCGGCCTCGAGTTGATGGATTCAGCTATGTTTGAGGTGAGCCGACATGCCGGCGAATGGGAGACTTCGATCTAGACCACTTTTCCGGTCCGACATCCATTAACTTCTCATATGCCTCAGGATAGGCTTGACGAATCCCTTCCATAGCACGATCGAAATCATACATCGTATAAGCATAGGCAGCATCATGATACATCTTGATAAGCGTCTGACCATATCGTGTAAGCTTATTCTGAAGATGATAGTAACAAGTGCCATGAGCTGCTTCTGGATAAACAGCCTCTACCGCGTTAGCTATGCTCCAGTGTTGATCGGATATGATTATTAAATTGGATGGCATCGTAAATGCTTCTCTGAGTCGGGACATGAACCACGTCCAAGAGTAATCGTTCTCAATTGGACCCACACCAAAGGCTAGTGGAAATATCTGGTCGTTGCCGTCTATCGTAGCAGCCACAAATAATACTCCTTTATTCCTTCCTTTCAAGTGAGTCGCGTCGACCACAATCAGATCTCGGAGGTTAAATACTCACGGGGCACGAGAAACATTAAAAGCAACGAATAATTGTTGGAAACGACCTTCTAAATCGACTTCGAGATCAGTCATTGTACCTGGATTCGTTGTTTTCAGTACGTAGAGGTAACTGGGAAGCATCTTGAACGAATCTGAGTGCCCGCCATAAATCATCGCCACAGCACAATTACGGGCTCGTAGAGCAACACTATAGCTTGCTTGAATGCCGAATTCACTCTGGATAGATGCCATAATTTCTTTCGGTTTTAGGACAGATTTTTGACGGCGCATTCGCCGAGCAACATAAGCAGCTAGCGCCTTTGCACGAATCCTTCTTGGACCAGTCAGTGAAAAATCTCGATTACATGTGTGTTCGGCATGCAAGCAATTTACAACCCACAACACATCTCTGCGAAACGACGCCCGTAGAAAAAATGGGCAGTCACGACTCCGTCTGCATTTATACTCAACCCGACCACTGTCAGAACGAGCCACCCTAAAATCGAGACCTTGTTCCATGTGTCGAAGTGCAACAGCAGCAAACAAATCCGCCTTCTCCCAGAATGTCGCACCTTCACGGAGTGGATAGTCCACAACATGATCCAGATCTCGAACCATAGGTGAATCCGATGCATCGAGAGGAACGAGAGGAAGTAAACCATCATTTACTTCTTCGGTGCCACCATATATTATTTCGTTGCTTGGAAGGGCACGGTTGTCCGGCATGAGCATATATATCAGTTGATTCACACCACCTTCACGTCGGATCCATGCCGCAAAGTCGCCAAACGTACATTGATTTAATGCACCTTGGACCTCATCGTTTTCTTCTTCGGATGAAGTATCCAAAATATTTTCTTCATCACTGTCGGATAAAACATGGGTATCCTCTTTTGCGAAAAAAAGGTTTCCTGTTCGCGAAAATTCTCAGCCCGATTGCTACCACCCGCTTGATCTTCAAAATTGAACCTTGAACCAAATTGTTCAACAACATCGGGTGTATGATAAGGTTGAGCATTAGAGGTCTCGAGAAATAAAGTCGGCTCGATTTGTGTAGTACAAAGACGAATTAGGTCCATATCGGTCGCGAGAATGGACCTAAGCTTGAGACCATGACGAGAAACGTAGGTGTAATAAATTTCATAATTCGACGAAAGTGAAAAGGGATTAAGATTGTATTGAATGAACTATCTTAAAATTGGGATACAAATACTGTTCCCAGGAATGCAGACAACTCTAACCTCACCTCCAATATACTCGGACAAATTGTTAAATTGTCCGTTAAAATGAACAATAACATTATACCAACTATCCATTTTTTTTTTATGAAACGAAGAAGAAAAATTCTACAGAAATAATTGGGTTTGTAGTTGAAAATCAAAAGATAGAGGAGTGAGTGTGTTCGATTTTGGACTTCAATCACGGTATTAATAGATAAAATCACGATTTTGAAACGAGCGGGATTAGAAATGTCCGAGCGGGATTCAGTGACCGGGATTCTGCATGAGCTGTCAAGTCAAAAAAGTCGAGCGGGATTCTGCTCCACGCGAGCGGGATCCCGCGAGCGGGACTGAATCTCGCTCGTCCGCTTGGGTACCTCAAATCCCGCTCACCGGATCCCGAGAGCAGACAACAAATCCCGCTCTGGTACCTCAAATCCCGCTCGGCGAGCGGGATTTCTGCGCGAGCGGGATTACGTGGCTCGAGCGGGATTCGTACGTGGCCGAGCGGATTCGTACGTGGCCGAGCGGGATTCGTACGTGGCTTGAGCGGGATTTCTGCGCGAGCGGGATTACGTGGCCACGCGACATCGGCTCGGCTTGCCACCTGGCCGAGCGGGATTCTACGTGGCCGAGCGGGATTCGATGTACACGAGCGGGATTATGTCAGTGCGTGAGCGGGATTCGGTGTTAATCATTTGCGCATGAAACGAAGCAAAATAACGGTTTTGTAGGCTGACAAGTCTGAAAAGTGGGGATATTTAAGTAAAGTTGGGTATTTTGTGTATGAAATATAAGGTTTGGGTAAATTTGCCTTTGCGATTTTCGAAATGGGTATTTAAGAAATTCCCCCAATATTATTTGTGATATTCGAACCCGCATCAATAATTTCTTTACATGCACTTATATCGTTTGAGCTAATATTCACACTTGTTAATATTCTACATGTATAATTATATATAAGAATATGACATACTTAAAAAAAAAAATAATACATCTCACAAAAAATTAGCTTATAAAATATATATATTAATTTTCTAGATTTCATTATACTATATTCAAATTATAATTACGGGCATGTATTCGAAAATGAAATTAATATTTTTATTTCCAAAATTTAAATTTAAAACTATTTTTTATTTCTAATTTTCTATTCTTTAATTGAAATGGATTATATATATATATACAATTAAGATTAATGAACAATTACAATTGAAAACTTTTTACAAGTGAAAATACATCTAACGAAAATACAATAAATATTAACTTTCTAGATTTCAATATATTATATTCAAATTTCTAATTTCTGATCATGAAAATGTATTTCGAAAATGAGATTAACATTATCTATATTAAAAATAAGTATTCATGAACTAATGAACTAATGAAAAATTATAAATTCACAATTTAAAATTCTTTATGACTAATGAAAAATTACAAATTTACAATTGATTTTTTTATAACAAATGAAAAACTACACTCTTATTATTCATGAACTTCATTCATAAGTTCGTAAGAATCATAACATATACATAAGAAATTCATACTTTAATAAGAATAATAACATATGAAAGTATATTTGAAAGAATTAAAGAAATATGATGAATAAAAGCTACAAATATATTTGAAATATGATTTTGTTTGTGTTTTATTTTTATTTTTCACATGAAATATCAGTCATGCTTACTACAATTATTATATTTGATTAAAGTTACTACATTTTTATTTATGTTTTAAATTAAAATTAATAAAATATCACTTTAAAATTATATATATATATATATATTATGTTTATCTAAAGTCAACAAATAAATTGTTGGTCAAGTGGTCAAGATTGTTTGTAAATTTTCAAAAAGCTTGCTCTAGGCATTTCTCCCCCTACTCGTATTTTGTGATGAAATAAGAAGCATGTAGAAATGATGTTGAACATGCCTTAGGAGTCCTCCGAAGTTGATTTGCAATTATGGCAAATCCAACATGTTTTTGGAGCACAAGTTATTTGGGAGATATTATGACTTCCTGCATAATATGATAATTGAGGATGAACGAGACATTGATGCTCCAATTAAACTTACAAGAGATGTGATGTTGAATTTGAAGCACCTCAACCCGGTCGAGTTAGAAACTTTATGAATCGGTTTAGTCAAATTAAAGACGCAGACGCTCATTTCACGCTCCGAAATGCACTAATTGATCATTTGTGGAATGGATATTCGTTTTCAAGGAATTAGATATTATGTAGCCTATTATTTTTATTTAAGTAATTTGTTCTTTTTTTTGCAATTAATATAGAATTTAATTATGTTTTTATTAATATCCATTCGTCCTGATATATATATCTATTTGTTTTTTCACAAATATTAAGAAAAAAATGATATAAAAGTTAGATAAATGTTGGTATTGGAATATGGGTAAATTAAAGTAAATTACTAAAAAAATAGTGATATAATTGTACTTGTTATTATAAAAGTGGATAAGATAGTCTTTTTCTATATTGTCATATTAATTAGATCTCTTGAAGTTACTGAAATATTTAGGGTATGTTTGCAAGAGCTTATTTTAAACATTTAACCGCTTTTTGACGGTATAAGCAATTTTTTAAT
Organism: Lavandula angustifolia; assembly: GCA_028984105.1. Classification (NCBI taxonomy): domain Eukaryota; kingdom Viridiplantae; phylum Streptophyta; class Magnoliopsida; order Lamiales; family Lamiaceae; genus Lavandula; species Lavandula angustifolia. Next base: position 28,624,376 of record CM054807.1, read on the forward strand.
GTTTGCAAAATCTGCTTTCTACGTTTGATTTTCTAAAATTATGCAGCTAACTGCTTAATTAAGTAGTTTATTTTAAGCATCTATTAAGATGCTTTTGGTACTTAAAGCACCATAATTTTTGGATTTACCAAAATATCTGCTTTTCAAAATTAATTCCAAAAACTCCCTGATTTTGCTTAAAAACAATTATTTTCAATTTCAAAAGAAAGCAAATAAGAAGTGTTTATAATAAACGATTCTGAACCACACCCTTAGTTAGGTACACAAAAATTGTTAGTAGGCATATAAATTTGGGATAAACGAAAAAGAAAAATATGCATATATATTTGGGATGGAGGAATATATTATTATGTTTAATTTAATTATATATAATAATTTTATTTTAATTTGATTTGTAAAATTAAAAAATGATGGAATATTCATTTTCTTACTTTAAAATAGAATAAACCTATCCCCCTAAAACAAGAGAGATTCTTGGAGATGCTTTTGGCCCGGTATAGATTTGTCGGAGCATTCCACTCTTCCGTCTTAGAGAGAATCTGTGAATTAGAATTGAATATGTTTTGACCCTGTATATTTTAACTGATGGTTTGTTGTTCAATAATTCTTTTTTGGGCACACCGTTCATACATAAGAGTGTTTTGACATTTTCAAAATACTTAAATTTAATATTCAACTTCTTATTGTTCTTACCATTAGTCTATTTACAAAGTCTGATACGTCTATAATCCGCAGTAATTTTATCTATATAAATCACAATTTAAAAATTAAAGCTGTTATTTTATCATGTTTTTGTATATTTAAGCTTCAGATATGGTCTCTGTGTGAAATGAAAATTAGAATTTCCTCTCGTCTTCACCCAATGGCGTTGCCAGCGACATCAGCTTCTGCAAAATCATTTGTCAAAAAGCTGCTGTTTTTCCATTCCCCGCACAAATTCTCTCCCTTCCGCTTCACCGCTTCCGCCGCAACTAAGTCTAGTCTCCGAAACAAAGCGAGTCAGAAGCAGAAGAAGAAGACGGAGTCGTTAGTAAAGAGGCGGACGCGGTCGGATAGAGAGCTCGATGAGGGATTGTCGAAGCAGTATGGAGATGATAGTTCTGCTCATGTACCCGTTATGCTTGGTGAAGTTCTCGACGCCTTCGCCTCCGTCTCCCTCAAATCCTTCGTTGATTGCACTCTAGGCGCCGGCGGCCACTCCGCTGCGGTTCGTGGGCCTATTTGATTTGTTAATTTTGTTTGTGTTGTTCTATTGCTTATTCGGTACATTTCTGTTCGAAATATGGTTTAAGTTTTGAATCAGTATGCTGAAAGGAGAGCCACTCCTTTTGTCATGGTAGTACTAGTAATTTGTTATACATTTTATGATGGCGGAATTTGTTGTGTAGAAGCTGGTAGGAGTTAGTTATTATAAAAATCATGTTGCCCTAGCATCTTGAAGAAATAGCTGGACATAATGCTTGCAGAAATTTTAACTTATAGTCTTGCTGATTCCCTTGTTTTTTGGTGTTCTCAACTCTTTCCTGAGTTCACATTTTGAATTTGTTTAAATTGGACTCATTGTTAGTACATTAGACGGGAATGAAAATCAATTATACTTTGTGAAGTTTTAGGTGATGCAATCACTAGTATGATAAGGTATATATTGAATTTGTGCATAGAATGAGGTACTAATAGATTAGATGCGGAAGAGCATCTCCCCTTTACAGAGGGTCTAATTGTCTCACTCTGGAATCTTGAATTTGTAGTCATATTGTGATTGCATAAAAGATTTCACAGCTTATGTGGGCCTTTTCATTATCACAATCTACAAGCTTGGAATGATGTCATGTAGCAGATCACAGGGTAGAATAGGAGTGAACTTCAATGATTGTACTAGGCAGTAGAACTGCATTCATACAAAAATAAGTTAGAGAATGAATAAGAAAAAAACAGTAGAAGTAGTGGTATTTCATAAGAACTTCTTATTTTTTGAGAGAGGCTGAGCGATAAGTTTCTGCAGCTATTTACAATGTAATTTGTGGAGCATACAACTGTCCTTCGGCTGTCCATCACTTCTATATGTGGTTGACTAAAGCTCTCTTGAAATCCAGATTATTCATGCCCATCCAGAAATGGAGTTTTATGTTGGATTTGATGTTGATCCTGTTGCCCATGAAATAGCTCAAGCTCAAATAAATAATGTAATAGACAAAGATAGAGAACCCTTACAAGTTCACACAGTCTTGAATAATTTCAAAAGTATAAAGGCTGTGCTTCATGAACATGGGAATCTTTCTCCAGGAGTTAAAGGAATCCTGATGGACTTGGGAATGTCATCCATGCAGGTATACTAAAAACCATATTTCTTTTATCTTTAAAGAAACTTAACTGGAATGAATGCTCCTTTGTTAATTTCTGTGTTACATACTTCACCAATCACCATTCTGCTACATTACCGAATTGCCTCAGCATTTACGATATCATATAAGAAAATGTTCTCTTATAAAATTGTAAAACAGAAATTGCACTTAGCCTTAACAGACTCAGTGTAAAATACCTTTTCTCACCTATGGAGTGCAGGTCAACAATGCTGAAAGAGGATTTAGTGTACTAAGCGATGGACCTCTGGATATGCGGATGAATCCCCAGGTAACTGCTTCTGCACCGAGGTCATTAATCTTGAATGACCTTTCTTAAGTCTTCAAAACTGGTTAATGACAGTCATTTGAGTTTATGATTTCTATGTCTTGCTCTTTCTTTTTTCCTTAACAAAAAATAAGAAAAGGCACGCACTATAAATTGACAATTCTGACTATTAAAGTGTCACGTCTTCTCTATGATTTTGTTCCTTCATGTTGTGTCAGAAGTATTGTTTTAATTGAGGTATGTAACTTGTTTATGTGGTTCTTTTGTGATCACTAGAACCATTTTGTGCTATGCATGTTTCTCTGGGTTCTACCCTTAATTTAATCCAGATTCACTTGATTTTCACTGAGGATATCCTACATTTGGTAAGAGGTCACATTGCTTATGTAATCTCAAAATGATAGATGAGAAATTTTGTGCTTGTTATAACATGCTATAGTTCCACGTGATAATTATTCTTGCAATTATATGCTAAATTGCCGTACTTTGTGCTTGCTGGCCTACTTTATTGTTATTTCTCCAGTAAATCATGGTGTAATGTTTTTCAGCTCTCATGTTTCCCTGCGTTTTGTGCTTTAAGTGGGATGTTCATATAAATTGTCCTTCAACTGATCAGAGCAGGGTATGACAGGCTAGTTTCAAGGCCGAAGACATTTTAAATTCATGGCCAGATGATGAACTGGGGCGGATTATAAGGGACTACGGTGAAGAAAGCAATTGGTTCGCTCTCCAGAAGAAAATTGTCAGGGCTCGTCTTACTGGTGGATTGCATACTACACGCGATCTAGTCAACCTCATTCGAAGCTCAACTTCTTGGACAAAAGGTACACTTATTGAACAACAATTTTCTGTGTCATGATATGCCTCTTAGATATTGCATCACTCGAATTCTATGTAATTCAAGCAGGAGGGAGGCAAGGTTGGATTAAGACAGCAACACGTGTCTTTCAAGCATTGAGAATAGCTGTGAATGACGAACTTAACACGTTGAAGGATTCCATCCACTCTAGTTTTGATTCCCTCAGTTGTGGAGGGAGGCTTGCTGTTATTTCATTCCATAGTTTGGAAGACAGAATTGTGAAGCAGGCATTTCTGGACATCATAAACCACCGTGAAGGTGAAGGTAGCCATTTGAAGAACTCTGAAGTTGTGGATAACTACAAGGAGAAAGAAGCATGGATTAAACAGATTGTGCAAGGCCCCAACGCCAACATCCTAACTAAGAGACCGATAACACCGTCTGAATCCGAAGAAGGATTGAATCCTCAAAGCCGAAGTGCTAAACTGAGGGTGATTGAGAAGATCTGAAGAGGATCTGCATGCATGCAGTTTTGTGGGGTAATTTATCCATCTTTTATCGGTTGCTACTATTTTAGTTTTAGTATTCTTCTTTGGCCCAACATATTTGAATGAATGAATAATGATCGGAAACGGATAGGCATGATGGAATGCCAACAGGCGTGATTTATATACATGTCACAAGTGTATGTATTTAACAAATCATCACAAATATTCACTATCAAAAAATCCACTTTCTTAAGCTTAAAATAAGAGTTCTTTTGAAAGACAAGGAATTGTTCATTCTAAATTGGCAAATAAAACACTTCCGAGCTATGAAACGAATCAATGGAGAAATTCGTTAAAAGAGCATTTTCAATATGATTTATCTCAGATCAAATGGTACAACCAAACCATAAGTAAAACATGATACGGAAGTGATGGAACAAGTAACAATATAATGTGATGATATAAATCAGTATCAAATTAAAATACTTTTACGAACTCCTTGTGATTCTTTTTGACCTGCTCTGTTCTTCTTGTGGTACATGAATTGGTGTATCAGCAGGCCTCAACAGTTCCTGCAATTGAAGAAAAACATTTCTTCTATCTTCATGCTCCCATAAACTCGCACTCAGATACGTATCAGAAACCTCCGTAAATGACGAATTATACGAAAAGAAAATCTGATTGCATCCCAAGCTCCCAAACTTCTCCCACAAATCCCTCACCAAATCATACCTATGAAGATCTCCACCTTCCACACTCTTATGGATAAAAAACAACAGCCACCGGCCGTCAAAAATCAACGGCTTCCCGTTCAAGTAGTTGTCAATCTTAGGGTTACACAAGTTGGGCATCCTGTGCCTCACGCGCCACCCGCCGCCGTTGAAGTGGTCGTAGCGGCATATCACAATCTCCGACCGCGACGCGTAGACAAAGTGCAACGCGCCGTCGGCAAATCCAAACCACTTATTAACTCGGTATTTCTCGGTTAACTCGACCGGTCCGAAGATGAACCCCACCTGCTCCGTCTCCACGTGGAACTCTATCGTGAGCCTGCCGACGTATGCAAGCCAGAAGAGACTGCCGTGGGCGTAAACCGGCAGATTGTTGTCGTCCGTCAGTAATTTGAACTTATGACCACATTCGAGATCGACTCGAGATTTGACGAACATGGGCTCGGCCGAGCCGGCGGCCGATGGGGCGAGAACCGTGAATTGGAGACGCTTTGGTGATAGGACGTCCACCGCCACCAATTTGAACCGAGAATGAGAATTCTCGGGGACGGCGAGGCCGACGGAGTCGTAGAGCTCGATTTGGCGACCGACGGCCATGATTGCGGCGGTAGTCGGGTTGAAGATATAGTACGAGTTCTCGAAATTGCGAAAACAGAGGAGGAGGAGGCCATTGCACGACGCCTTGATTACAAGGCTCATTTCTAGGGTTACGGATCTGCGAAGATGATGAAGAGCAGTAGACCTAATTGCTTGCCATATACTTGTGAAAATCTTAGGATCGTAATTGGAGCAGTGGAAGGTTGTCGAGTAGTGCGGTAAGAAGTTTGGCTGATGAGAGATCGAGCGGAAGATGTTCTTGTTCAACACAGAGCACTGCACCGCATATTTGAGAGGTAATCGGGCTATGATCTCTAGAATAAGATCGTCGTCCAATCCCGACGCCATGGTTGGTTGTTTGAAGGGGATAAAACTCAATAAAACAAAACCTAATACTAGTAATTGAAGTAATGAAATTTTGAAGCTTTGTTAAATAATGGATTTCACTTATATAAAATCAGGGATACACTCTCATGGGTTTTCATAATGGGCCCAAAATTGATTTTGTGGCCCAATGGGCCTTAATAAGACGTTCTAAGAAATTAATCCTCCTCATAAAAATTATACTAGTAACTATTAGCCATGACAATTGGAACCGAATCCGCTCAACACGACCCGTCTAGCCCCCGCAATGGGGCTGATAAAACCCAGACTCGTTGAAGCACAGGACAGGTCTGGACATAGGTCCAGGATAGATCCGGGTCCAATTTTTCTCCCCACTGCATTTCAATCCAGACGTGCATTATTAATCTTTTATTGTTTAATTTTATTTATGTTACTTTAATTTTCTTATTCTTCAATACAGACACCTAGTTACTAATAGACGACAACCATAATAAAAAAAAATTCAAAGAAAAAGGCTTCTAGTAACAAAAAATAATAATTAAAAAATAAGATAATTCAAAATTAGCAGGTTGGAGCCTGTCATCGAATTTCTAGACCCGTGCAGGTCTGTCTAGGTTCAAATCAGGGTCTCTGAGTCCAAAATACAGAACGAGTCCGAGACCTATACTATCTAGCCTCGATCCATAAAATTATCATTTGTAGTAATTATCAATATTATAATTAAATAGATAGATTTAATAATACATAGGTCTCATAATTATGAACAACCGGCATTCGAGTGAACTCCTATATGTTAAATACTCCCAGCCTAATTGGACTAGTGATTTTTGAACTTGTGAACTTTTAACTAGACAACCGCTTTAACTATCAGAACTCACTATGTACTCACAAACATACATGCGTGACTACCATGATCTCTCGGTGGGCTAAACAATTCAAGAGAAAGTGGGCTGGATAGATCCATCAACATTAGTATATAAATACACGAATTTTGGGCGAATTCTAGTTTTGTACATGACTTCTAGTTTTGTACATAACTTTTAAAATGCTCATATAAATATATGATATTTTAATTTATTAAAAGTTGCACACTAATGAAAACTTTAGAGACCAAAAATCCGACATGAATGTCAAACTATCTTACGTTATTTACTACTTAAGTTATAAACGCCATTTTTGTGTTAAAACTTCATTTCTGACATGATGTTTTCTACAAGTGTTTTGTACATTGTTTTTGATTTAGTTAGCTTATTTTTTCTTATCTGTATTCATTCCTATTTCTTTTGCAGATTTAAGTGGCATCTTTTCCATTTTATTTCTTGTAAAATTATCCAAATATGAGTACGTAATGCATGTGAAGCTTTTCCATTTGATTTCTCGTAGATTCTTGAAACCTGCAATTTTTTATCTCTACCTTTGAATTATTAATAAATGAGAAATGATACTGTATTCTGTTTATGAAGTTTTTTTTTTAATAATTAAAAGGCATCGTTTTAAACTTATGGTTACTTATTTGAGGGTTTCATTAATTGATGTTGTTTAGTGGCTTAACAATATTACTTGTATATAAAAATATGGTTGGAATCTGAATTGTCTCATTAATTTTAATTACAGTCAATATGGTCGGAATCTGATTTTCTCATTAATTTTATGTCAATAGTAACAAAAATACTTATTTACATTTCAATATTCATAATTAATAAGTTTACGGTGTATATGTTTATACATGTGTGCACGAAATTTTAAGTTAGGGACACGTACGAAGATGAAAATGCTTTTAAAATTTACTGATTTTAACACAAATATTTTAGGATAAAATAAAATTTTATAAAAAGATTTGAGAATTTAGTTAAGCGTAACCAAATTTCTATTCGATTAATTAATCGACCAAATCCACAGCCCCAATCGAGAGCGCTACTCTCAAAATAATCCGATAAATGTGAACAGATGTTAACTGCAAGCTTAAACGTAATCAAATATCAAGAGCTGACAGCTGTCAACTGCCTGCAAGTCTGTAACCGCATTTCAAATGCTAAGCCGCGCGCGCTTCGATTCGACTTATACACAAGTGGAGATCACAGTTTTATATCATCTGCATACCTAAATTTTACTCCGTGGACGAACTCCAGTGAAAAGAGCGAAGACCACAATCCTCCGCCGCCGACGAACTCTGGTGAAAAGTGTGAGACGCCACTCCTCCGCCGTTCAGTAGATTTTCCGTTTTCAATTAATTGCTTCGCTTCTATTGAGTCATACCTATGAAATCACAAATTTTATACTATATCCATATCTGAATTTTTACTTCGCGTAGGAAAACGCGAAAAATGACGAACTCTGGTGAAAAACGCGAAGAGGCCACTCCTCCTCCGCCGCCGAACTCTGGTGAGAAGCGCGAAGGCGCCAATCCTCCGCCGCCGTCGAACTCTGGTGAAAAGCTCGAAGGCGCCAATCCTCCGCCGCCGCCGAACTGTGGTGAAAAGCGCGAATACGCCAATCCTCCTCCTCCGCCGCCACTCCGTAAGTTTTCCGTTTTCCTTTTTCAGTTAATTACTTCATTGATTTTTATGTCCGGCGTCGGTGTAGACATATGCGATTGTTTGATTCAATACTTCTCCGGCGTTGGTGTAGATATATGATGTTGTTATATTCCTTATTGCTGTTGAAGATTTTGGTCTGCGTAGATACATATACATGCTATTGTTTTGTTTTAACTTTTGAAGATTTTGCTCTCATAGCATCAAGATTTTTTATCTCGTATTTTCCATTAATCACAATGTAAGATACAGTACTGAGAGTCTAAGGAAAGAATCAAATCTAATATGGACATTACTAAAAAGAAGAAACCCTAGTATGGAAACCCTACCCAATAACTTGATCTGCGACTGCGTAAGATTTGATTTATGAATCATTTAATATCTTATATTGCATTCTATTTTGTTTTGTTTTCTCATAAGATTTGATTTATGAATCATTCTATTTTGTTTTGTTTTCTCATATCCGGGGAAGTAATTAATCTTTTATACGGGCTTGTATAGTGGCTGCACTAGAATTTTGTGAAGATGATTTAGGACAATGAAGAACGGTTCTGAAATCATTCAAAGAAATGGATCAGAGGTCTTTAGCATGATTATTCAGAAATGATACATTATATTGTATTTCATTGTTTCTAATTGATGGTTCTGTTTTGGGATTCTTCTCCACTTGGTGGGGGAGTTCAAAAATTACAGTAAGATTTAGATTGCTTACTTATTTGGATATTTTTCTTTGAAGACAACTTTGGCGATTCCATTTGCTTTGTTAGCACATTCTTCAAATGTAGTTAAATTTACATTGTATAGTGTATATCTTAGTTGTAACTTCATACCTTCTTTTGCTCATTCTCCAATTGCAGAAGTGTATCAAAGGCGTGGAAAAGCTGCAGTTGCTGAGCCGATTCAGGCTGGAAAAGGGGAAAAGGAACTAAGGAGAATGTGCAGCTGAAGGTGTATGAGAGGCGCGGGAAATCTCTGCAGACGGAACCTGATTCCGAGGAGGGTAAGGATCTGCTAGTGTATGAGAGGCGCGGGAAAGCTCTGCAGATTCAGTCTGAAAAGGGGGAGAAGGAACTTAATCCGGTGAAGAGTAAAGATCTGCTAGTGTATGAGAGGCGCGGGAAAGCTATGCAGATTCAGTCTGAAAAGGGGGAGAAGGAAATTAATCCGATGAAGGGTAAGGATCTGCTAGTGTATGAGAGGCGCAGGAAAGCTCTGCAGATTGCAGCTGCTGATCAGATTCCGGTGGTGGTTTCTCCTCTTCAAGATAATCTTGCTCCACCCGAGAATTCTGAGAATGCTGATCAGATTCCGGTGGTGATTCCTCCTCCACCAGAGAATCCTGCTCCACTAGAGAATGCTGAGATTGCTGATCAGATTGCGGTTGTGGTTCCTCCTCCACCAGAGAATCTTGCTCTGCTAGAGAATGCTGATCAGATTCCAGTGGTAGTTAATCCTACTCCACTGGATTTTGATCTCACCCCAGACGAAATCATAGCAATGGAGGCCCTGACAGCTATGTTGGCCCAGAGTAAGAATCTTGAAAAATAGGTAATGGAGTTTTTTTGTTGGTTTTATAGTAGAAAAAAGTATAACTGTAACAGCAAAGAATAGAACGGACAACAGAACCAAGTAAATGTTAGTCCAATAAACTGAATACTTTGTCTAATAACTTGAATACCAGTATCAGTCAATCAACAATAGAATGCATTTGAATAACCAAAATAGTCAACAAATCAAATAAAGAGGAAACAAAAACAGTTAACACACTTGGCTTTGAAACAAGTTATTCTTGGTAGAAAACCTGACCTTCTCCACACTCTTTTCCATCAGCATCATTTCCACGAATCCACCGAAAGTACTTAAGAGATAAATTTCAGTAAAAGATCACTTGTAGAGCCCTCTTTTCATGTACGAGTCTAAGTGTCCATGATTTTCATACATAATGTTGACTTCATTGAAGTTCTCTTTTAGATAATCACCTACTTAGATATATACAGAAGGATTATGTTTCTCAGAACTTTTGAAAATACTTTACAAGAGCAGGAAATGCATGGTCGAGAGAAACTGCTCCATTTGGCAGAAAAAGAAGGGGAGTAGCCCTATTTCACTCCACTAGGGTAGACAGAAACAGTAAAGCCTCGTATAATCTTAAACGTGAGGGTAACTAACGACGTTGTTTATCTCTTCAGCCAGTCCGAAGTTGATACGCATATTTCCCTTCTCCACGCGGAATGCCACCATGACTCTGCCATTGGCTGAGAGCCAGTGGAGGCTCCGTCATTAGTTTGAAATCGAACGCCTGGCTGGCTCGGATTTGAGATTTGACGAGCAGGGACTTGCCCGATGGGACGAGAACCGTGAACAAGAGATGCGTCACTGGTACGACGTCCAACGCTCCCAATTTGAAGCGAGAATTAGGAGGAGGAGGCCGTTACCGATCTGCGAAGAGGATGAAAATCTTATGGTCGTGATTGGAGCAGTGAAAGATCGCCGAGTAGTATGGCAAGAAGTTGGGTTCAGAGATGCGGCGGCGGATGATCTTGTTGAGGAGTGCTTACTGCAACGCCTATATGAGAGTGATCGCGCCATGATCTCTAGAATAAGATCGTCACCCAATTCCGCCGCCGTGGTTGTTTGTCGGAGTTTGCGGCGGCTCTTACCAGCCATTGTTCGTTGCTCCTCGATTTCAACATAACAAAACGTAATACTACTGATTAAACACCAAAATTGAAGAAATTTCTCAAAAAATGTCAGAAATCAGTAGTTCGCATTAAACCGTGAGCTTGAAGAAGATGCAAAAGAGACGCTCAGAGTTATTGGTGATGGCGAACGGAAATCATTCTCGCCAAAAAAATTAAGGCGAATCGAGCTGGATTGGGTCGCCGATTATGAAATCATGGATGCAATGGGAATTTTTTTTTCTATAATGATGCGTAATTTATAATAATCCAATGGGCCTTGAGATCAAAAGGAAGAAAATAGGTCCAAATATTGTATTTTTAACGTGGTTTTACTTTAAAATTGAGTTCCCAACTTGAATTGGGTACAAAATTGGAGCTATTCACTTAGAATTATAGATGATGACAGTTCGGTTAACCATTTTTTCAATACAATTTTAGTTTGATTAATCGGTCAGCTTGGTTTTCCAATCTTTTTTGCTCAATCCTCCTAGAACTTCAAAGCAATTGTTTCAAAAGCAAATCCTCCAAATGAGTTATAGTAAAGATGAAAACTTTCAGAATCAAGGAAAGAAATAGGTCCAATGATTGCATTTCTAACGTGATTTTACTTCAAAATTGTATTCCCAACTTTGAGTTTGAATGTAGTTTCAAAAACGAGTCCTCCAAAAAAATGCAAATTTAATGCGGTTCATAATTTGAAACCGGGAACAAATTCGGAGTCATTTAGCCATAATTTGGAGGCAATTGTTTCAAAGTAATTCTTATAAATTGATCCAAATGGGTTTTAGACGGTAAAGATCAAAACTTTTCAAAACAAGGAAATAAATAAGTCAAAATTTGCATTATTAAAGTGGGTTTACTTGAAAATTAGATTGTAACTTGAAATCAAGTTCATATTCAGAGCCATTCCCCAAAAAATTCAGGGCAATTGTTTCAAGTGCAATTCATACAAAATGATGGAAATGAGATATAGTAAAGATCATAATTTCCTAATCAAAGGAATAAATAGTTTAAAATATCTCATTTTTAATGTGAGTTTTGCTTGTAAATTGGGTTCCCAATTTAAATCGAATGTAAATTCAGTCATTAATTCTAATTTGAATCTGGTTGTTTTAAAACAAATGAGTTATAATAAAAATTAAAACTCTCGAAATCAATGAGAGAGATAGGTCCAAAGATTGGAATTTTAATGCGATTCATAGTTTAATATCGAGACCACATTCAGAGTAATTTATCAATAATTTAGAGGTAATTGTTTCAAAAGTATTTCTTAATTATAACTTGATCCAATGGGGTGAAAAGTCCGACTTTGATAATTTATTGTGGCTTCAGTCCAATTTTTGTCATTAACTATAATCATGTTCGATTTTAGTTCTCTAATTTGTAAAATTATTAATTTTGGTCCGATATTGTGGTCATGTCCGATTTTAATCCCCCAACTAGTAAAATTATCCAATTTAGGCTTTACAACTTAAAATTGTCAGATTTTGATCTTATGCTAGAGAGTGTGGAACAAAAGCATTCTTCCGCCTTAAAAATTCACCCTCCTTTTGTTTATGTTTTATTATTCTTTTTTATATTAATTATATATTTCTTTTGTAAAGAAGCTGATATGTTTTCCGACGAGCTTCTGCTCTCTCCACAATTGTCCGGTGGAATCGAAGAGCGCTTTCATCGGCCCAGCTATGGACTCGTATTTCGTTGGAATTCCGAATAGAAATCTGTTTCTACTTGCCAAATCTACGAGTGAACCTAGAAAGTTTTTGTTCTCTAGCGGAGGGTGTAGTTGATACGCCTTTTTTCGACGTACACTCTTCGAAAAAAATATCCAAACTTAGAGGACTAAAATCGAATATAACCATAATAAAAGATCAAAATCGGACAGATTTACAAATTAAACGACTAAAATTGGGACACAAAAAAAATCAAAATTGAAGGAAGGCCACAATAAAAGACCGAATTGGATCTTTTCTCTTCAAAGTAAAAAATCAAAACTTTTCAAAATCAAAAGAATAAATAAGTCGAAAGATTATATATATTTTAAAAAAAAGTCGAAAGATTATATATATTTAAAAAAAAAAAGTTGAAAGATTGTATTTTTATGTGGTTTTACTTGAATTGTGTCAAGTTCGACTTCACATCTTGTCTGCATAGGGTTTTCGGCCGTATATCCTTTTTTTAATTTAATAAAAGTTTAATTAATGTTCGATTTGACATAAAATTTAATAACGGGATAAAAATCACAAAAAATAAAAGTTTGGGGACAATATATATATATATATATATATATATATATATATATATATATATATTTGAGGACTAATTACACAAAATCGGAAAGTTTGATGACGAGTTTTTCTAAATAGCTATTTCAAAATTCCAATGTTAACATTTCTATTTTTATTTATTTTTAGTTAAAATTTGATTAACGGTCGAATTGATGGAAAAATTAACGGTGGAACCAAAATCTCCAAAACAAGTAGTTTGGGGTCAAAAAAAAATTAAGGAGAAATGTTGCAAAATCGCAAAGATTGAGGACTATATTTGCTAATTTGCCTTACAAAAGTGTGTAGGATGATTCGTGTACTTTAAATCTTAACTTATGTATCTTTTATTCTATTAGGTTAGTTCATCACATTACATCAACTCGGACAAAACCTTCAAATATGTTAAAGGAGTGCCGATTGTGAAGTTTGTTGTTCTTGATGCCTTAGGGACAATTGGCGAGCGCAGTGGTGATGGTGTCGGTGGTGGGGATTCAGTTAGGTTGCTCGGTCCTAATCTTCCTTTTCTTGGTGCATTTCCCGCTGTCGATGTTGATTAATTATAAAATAGGGAGATCAATCATGATACAACACATAATATAAAATAAGCATGTTTGACTGGCAACGACCGAAAAAATCATGCAGTCAGTGAAGAATAATTATAAAATAGGGAGATCAATCATGATACAATGCATAATATAAAATAAGCGTTGTGGATAGGCGGCGACAGAAAAAATTATGCAGTCGTTGAAGAATACTTATAAAAAAATAGGGAGATCAATCATGGTACAACACATAATATAAAAAAAGAGCAATTGACTGGCAGCGACAGTAAACATTATGCAGTCGGTGAACAATAATTATAAAATAGGGAGATCAATCCTAGTACAACACATAATATAAAATAAGCGCGGTTAATTGGTGGCGACGGCAAAAATTACGTTGTTGGTGAAGGATACTTATAAAATAGGGAGATCAATCACGGTACAATGTATAATATAAAATAAGCGATGTTGACTGACAGCGGCAGAAAAAATTATGCAGTCTAATTATAAAATAGAAAAATCAATCATGGTACAACGCATAATAATAAAATAAGCGCAATTTACTGATGGCGGCAGAAAAAATTATGCAGTCGATGAAGAATAATTATAAAATAGGGAGCTCAATCATAGTACAACGCATAATATAAAAATAATATGCCGTAAAATTAATTTTTCTTATATAATAAGATATGGGTAAATGTATTTCTACCAAATACAAAAAAAATTTAATAATTGTGTTCCATAAAACATTGTAAAGCATGGTGTAAGAGAGTAAACCAAATTTACGTCGAAACAAGAATGGCTCGATTTTCAAACTTTGAACTTGTTGGAAAATCGATATATATATTTATTATGAAAATTAATTTAGCATTTAATGCTATTTTGACATGGGCAAAATTCAGCCTGTTTGATCGTCGTTTCGAGCCTCGATATATATCCGATTTGCGAATTAAGATATATATCGTCGATCTACGTTTCGAGTAGATAATTGTAGTGTGCTTAATTTCTCGATCCGATTTTCGGTGAGTGTAGTGGTTCGAAGTTTGGGGGACAAAATTGAAATATTACCTAAAGTGGACAAACTTACCATATTCGGGTTTTCGAGAATTAATACATTAATCAATATCCCACATTGATTAATGAACAATGTTTTTAGTGGTATTTAATTCATTACCACTTAGTAGTAGATAACAAAGTGACATATGGTGGTTTTGGGCTTCTTGAAGAGAGTAAAATGGTGAATCTAGTCTATTAAGATAAGTTTTGTTATATTGTTAGAACTTGTCAATTTCAAGATGTCTAGAAAAATTGTGTGTATAAAGGCCGGACAAAAAGCTTGCGCGAAAAATTGCGGGTAATTCTTTATTTCTTAAATAGTACTCCCTTCGGTTCCATAATTATTGTCCCTTTTCTTTAAGGCACGGTAATTTAGGAAATTTGTTGGTAGTGTGTAGAGATGTGAGACCTACTAATAAAGTGTGTAATAATTCATTATTTTAGAAAATGAGATAAGAATTGTGAAACAACTAAAAAAAAAGTAGTACAATAATTATGAGACGAAGAGAGTATATGGCTAATTTTTTATTTCACTACCAACACCAAAAAATGGGCCAGTGTCAAGAGGACCAATATGGAAATATAGTTTGATTTGGAACTCTCCAAAATAGTACAAGGGTAATTCTTTATTTCACTACCAACACCCAAAAAGGGGCCAGTGTTGAGAGAACTAATATGACAATTTACCCTGTAAAATACATTTGACTGAGAGCGTGTACAAATTGATGTGGCAATATTTATTTCCTGAAGAAGAACAAGACTCACAAAGGCGACAGGATTTTGCAATTTTGAGTCAACTGCATTTTCAAATCTTCTAGTCAGTAATCATTTGTTTTATGATGGACATGATACGGAAGGTTTCAAAAACAGCAGGTGCGAGACATGTTAAGTTTTCAACAACAGCAGGTGCAAGACATATTAAGAACTTCTTCTTCCACTAAATGCTAATATCACTCTTGTTGATTTGATTTTGTAGCTACCTCAATTTGTACTTCAGTTTTAGAGCAGTTAAGGGACTGCAAACAGTTCCCCAGAGCTGACGTCCATCTTCGTCTCCAAAAACTGTAGTTAAGGTCTCATTCCCTCCATCATCAATGTAACTCGAGATGTTGATTATGGTTGATGTTCCATTTTATGTGTAGTTGTCGGCACTCATCTCCATTGTGGGGTCAGCTACGGTGCCCGATGCATTCAAGATATATCCCCCACGATCCAAGCTTCTTTTTAGGATTGACATTATATCTTGCCCTAGTTCAACATTTATCATCACACGACCTGCAGTTTTTATTTACAATGAGTCAAACAAGAAGGTCAGTCTACAGCCTGCCTAGAACCAAGTCTATGATGACTAATCTTGGAATGTTATCGGGTGGTGGAGGCAGTGGATCTTGATAGGGCGGATTTACACCTGGCAGCACCACGGGGTCAACAGCTTCGACCATGGCATCGACCAAGTTTTCAGGGTTGGGAACAACATTACCCACGTTTATCATCACAAGACCTGCAGAGAGTCAGACAAGAAGGTCAGTTTACAGCGTGCCTAAAAACCAAGTCTATAATTACCAATTTAAAATGAATTATCCAACCTAAAACCATTGTTGGGAGATGATTCCATCGCTCCTCAACTCATTGGGAGATAACTCAACAGCCCAGTGCTCTGAATATTTGCTGAAGATTTGAAGATCCCAAAACCCTACTTTGACTAATGAACCATTCAGTTGTAATGTATTGTTTTGTCTCTGAGGTTTCAGACTCAGTAGACACTCTTCATTTGGTTCAGGCGCTCAGTAGATTATCTGCCTCAGTACCAGAAGAAGAAGACTCAGTGATACTAGACTCAGCAGGAGCAGTATACTGAAAGGAGTCAGTGGAACTAAACTCAGTAGGAGTAGTTCACTGAACTCAGAGTTGATCTTCAGTAGAGCTGACTCAGCAGGAGCATGCTACTGAATATAGATCAGACTCAGCAATGGCTAGACAATCTTCTAAACTGTCAGAATTTACTAAGTCAAATCAGCAGAGTCATACGAGGAAGAGAGAAGTCAGCTTCAGATCTACCTTGAAGTCTATTCTGTCTCACCTACTTTCTTCATCCTCGACCAATGACGAGCAGCTAGCTGTCAACTTTCTGATTAAAGCTGCAAGTCAACAACTTTCCACAAATGGAGGGAAAGTACTCTGCCACCATTCTTTGAAAGAGCCGTTAGCTACCCAAAAGAGAGAGACACAAGGATCGTCATCTCCAATGGATCTATCCTTGTCTCTGCTCTATAAATAGAGGGATACAATTCAAATTGAAGCTCACCTACCTACGAACATAGAGAAATCCAAGAACACGAGAGCATTCACGAGCAACTCTAAACGACCTAAGTCTTTCGCAAGAAGTTCAAAGAGAAATCTCCGGCGAAAGACGACATACCTGCTCATAAGGAACCAAGTTGAACCCAAGTATAAAGCCTCTAGTATCCAAGCGACCGAATACAAACCCAAGTCCATACTTAAACTGTTCGTCGCTCTAGAAGCCACTTTCTCGTTCCCTATCCCTCTAACCTAAGCTCAGCAGATCTTATCCATAGCTTAGACGAAGGAGTTCATATCTGAACTGATCCTTATTGTAAAGGACTCCTTCATAGTTGGAGAGTTTGTCAAACGCTTTAGTTTAATCCTTTGTAAACTGAGACTTGCTCAGTATAAATCTCAAGATCAGTGTTTGTCCAGCGTACAAACTGACTGAGACTATCTCAGTATAATACATAGCTTCCTGATCTTTCGGGACAGTGGACGTAGGATTGTTGGATCCGAACCACTTTAAAAATTATCTGTGTTATGTGTGTTTTTCTGTTTTAACTGTTGCATTGATTACTGTGCATACTGAAAGAATTTCTAAAATCATTCAACTGAGTTTCAGCAAAGCTTAATCGATCGCACTAACATATTGAAACTGTTTTATTAAAAACATTTTCTAAATTTAACTGAATTTGGGCCTACACATTTCCGCACTATACTGAACTTCAGCTGAACGGTACTGAATTCTGACTCAAGTCAACTAGCAGGCCTCAGTAAAGTCAGCCACTCTGCCACACGATCCAGAACAGCTTATTTGGTCTACTGAACTTGTTCAGTATGACACTCTCCTGAAAAGGACTGTTCGTGTTTAAAGTTGAGAAATTGCTTTCAGGTGTATTCACCCCCCCCCCCTCTACACCTGAACGTTTAATCTCGGGACCAACAATTGGTATCAAAGCAGGAGTTCTCTAAGACTCTTGTTATTCTAAAATTTGTCTACTTGAACGGATCCAGAAAACGTTTTCACTGCATATCATTCTTCATTCATATCATTATCTACTATGTCTGATATGTCAGGAATCAGGATGGTACCCATGTTCTCAGTAGAGAACTACGGGGTATGGCGGGTCAGAATGGAGGCACATCTGACTTCCCTCCACGACAGCATGACAGAGGTACTGGAGGACGGACCTATCGTTCCAATGGTTGATAGTGTCGTAACTCAGGACCCAACACAAGGAGGAGGAATGGTGATCGGGAAGAAGATCCCTAAAGACAGAAGTCTCTTCACCCCTGAGGAGAAGAAGCTTCACAACTTATACCGGGTCGCCAGAAATGCCATACTGACCACTCTGAGCGATTCTTATCTCGGGAGAGTTCAGGACTACAAGTCCGCGAAGGAACTCTAGGAAGCTCAGCGCTACTGAGTCGGGGGACTTAGAAGATCAAAGCGAACAAGCTGGCGCTGGAACTTCAGAAGCTGGAGAGACTGTCTCTCATGCCTGGTGACTCCATTGAAGATCTAAACGTCAGATTCACGGATCTGATGAACTCTATCAACGGGCTGGGAAAGACGTTCTCTAACCGAGGGATGAATCTCAAGATTTTGAGGGCACTGACAAATGGTCATTGGACTCCCTTTGCTACTTTACTGAGACATTCTGATTTAGATATTGTTACTCCTGACCATATCTTTTCAGAACTCAAAGCTGAGGAGTTCGAGTTTGGTCTACCTCAAAGGAAGCAGCGAGCTGAAGCTGACACCCAAGTCGACCATGCCTTCAAAGCATCAGTCAGCACAGCAGCTCCAACCTCTAGCAAGGCTGAGCCTTCACTCAGTGACTTACAAGAAGGAAACCTGGCTAAGAAGTACGCGCTGCTTGCCGTGAAGTATCAGAAGGAGAAGGAGAGGCGCAGAAAATTCTCAAGAGTCGTCAGAGACTCCAAGGGTAAGGTTGAGTATACATCTAAGCGCACTCCTGACTCACATACTTCTGAATGCAGGAAACATGAGGACTCAGCTCAGTCGAAAGACAGCGAAAGCAAAGAAGAGAGAGTCACTACCTGCTACAACTGCAAGAAGTCAGGACACTATCAGTATGATTGTCCTGAGCTCAGTACTGCTGAAAGAGCAGCACGCAAAGCTCGAAGGGAGAAGTTCATCAAGAAGTGACAAGCATATATTGCTGGTGAACTCTCAGACGACTCAGATGAAGTCGATTCCTTCATGGATTCATCCGACGATGAAGTGTCATTCATTGCCATAGAGCTTGAAGAAGACGCTGAAAAGTGTCTCATGGCAGGAGAAGAGGATGAGGTAAACTCTCACGCTCCATTTAACTCCTCTTCACACTGCACACACGACACTATTTCAGGTGCAGATGAGAATCTCGACGTCGCAATTGCATATGAAGAACTACTCGACGAGCAGATTCAGATGAGTCTGCAGCTCAGTAAGACTCTTCAGGAGTTGGATACCCTGAAAGTGGAGAATCAGAGACTTTCTCAGGAGAGTCAGGTTGCTACTGAGTCAGAAGGACTTGTGTTGAGACTCAAGGAGGAGATAAACTCTCTGATGGCCAAGTCTCAGCATCAAGAAGATCAGATCTCAGTACTGACCAATGACTTGACTTAGAAAGATACTAAACTGACTCTACTGAAGCAAGAGTTGTCTGGACTTCAGACCGAGCATGAACTGGTGAAGAAGAGTGATGATGTCTGGAGGAACCTGATGACAGAGCGGTACATGGACGCTGAAAAGAAGCTTGAGGTGATGCTAGCAAGCAACAAGCCTAAGCACTGCAAGGAGGGACTTGGATTCAGCCATGGAGCCTCCTCATCTACCCCCGTACGCTCAGAATACCAGCTAGCTGATAGATTTGTTCAAGGGGAGACCATCAACGCAGAGATTCTGAACCCCCTAGCCAAGAACAAACAAAAGATGAAAGCACCTCATCCCAGCTATCAAGATTCTGACAAGAAGATCAGTTCTAAATCACCCCAGTTCAGTCAAGGGGGAACTAGCAAAGCTAAGTGGGCTGATCAGTAAGGACTTCCGCAGCTGACACATCCAGCTCAGTATGAGTCATATTACTATGATCCTATAGTCAGGAGAGGACCTAAGAGTCAGAAGAAGAAGAAGAAAGTCGTGCAGAAAGCAAAGGTCCGCAGTCCACCTACTCAGAAGTCAGCATCGACCAGTCCAGTGGTCAAGTATATTGATCAAAGTGGGAAGAAACTGTCTGAGACCACCAGGGTCGTAAGACAGATCTGGGTTTCCAAAACTAACATCTAAGGACCCAAAATCAAAAATAAAGGGTACCTAAATATAATTCTGTTTTGCAGGTGCACAAGGACCCATGGTATGTGGACAGCGGATGCTCAAGACATATGACATACCAAAAGGACCTACTAAAGAATTATACTACTGAAGAAAGACCCCGAATTGAGTTTGGAGACAACGCAAAAGGCTACACCAGAGGCCATGGAACACTCAGCATTGGAACCGCAACAGTTCCAAGAGTATCATATGTTGAAGGACTTCAGCATTATCTTCTCTCTGTTAGTTAATTTTGTGATAACTCGAATAGAGTGATTTTTGACGCTGATTTCTGTGATGTCATTGATAAATCTACAGGGAAAACAGTGTTGTCAGGTTCGCGCAAAAAGAATATCTACGTAGGCCGATCGGAACTCGCCGAAAAGCTTGTTTGTTGGCGAAGAACGACAACAGAACGGGATGGCTCTGGCACAGAAGACTCAACCATCTCAATTTCAAGACGCTCAACAAGCTAGCTAGAAACACTCTAGCAAGAGGACTGTCGAATGAAGTATTCAGCAAAGACACTAAATGTGAAGCATGCCTGAAGGGAAAGCAAACAAGGAATCAAAATCCTCCTGTTCCATCTCCTTCCACTGATGGAATCCTTCAGCTGCTACATATGGATTTGTTCGGTCCAGTCTCTCCGGTGACGATCAGAGGCAAAAAGTATGCTTTAGTGGTCATTGATGACTACTCGCGCTACACATAGGTCATATTTATTGCCAACAAGTCTGACGTCAAAACAGAGTTACCAACGCTTCTGAAAAAGCTCAGTGTCGAGAAGAAACCAAAATCATCAAGATACGTTCAGACAGAGGAACTGAGTTCCTTATTCCGATGGTGGAGGAGTTCTGCAAAGCTGAAGGCATAGAGCATGAGACGTCTGCCGCGCGCACGCCTCAACAAAATGGGGTTGCTGAAGGAAGAATAGAACACTCAAAGAAGAAGCAAGAACCCTGCTTGCAGACTCAGGACTCCCAACCAAATTCTGGACAGAAGCTACTGACACTGCATGTTACACTCAGAACAGATCTCTACTGATAAAGCAGCATAAGAAGACACCATATGAATTATGGAACGACAGGAAGCCTTCTTTATCTTATTTCCATATTTTTGGGTGTTCGTGCTTTATCCATAATAATAGGAAGGATCAGTTGAAGATTTTGATAGCAAGTCAGACCAGGGAGTCTTCTTAGGATATTCCAGGGTCAGCAAAGCTTTCAGAGTCTTTAACTATCGGACCCTTTGCGTGGAGGAAAGCCCTCATGTTGTCTTTAATGAGTTTGCTACTGAAGACAGGAGCATAAACTCTAAACCTGAATATGAGGACATTAGTAAGCAGCTACAGGAACTGAGCTTAAAACATAAAGTTGAAAAGATCCAGCTATGTTGGGATGATGATTCAGATGAAGAAATTGAAGACAAGTCTACTGAATCTCAACCAGCAGCAGAAGTAGCTGAACAGATTGACTCTCCTGAACAGAGTCAATCCCAGGTAACTCAGGTCGATGAAGAAACCCCCAGTGGTAACTGAGACCTCTACAAAGAAAAATAATTCAGGGGGAACTAATGATGTTCCTGAGCTAAATGCCCCTGAACCTGGTGACTCAGTAGATCACACTCTTGTAACTGAATTGCTTCAATCTCAGAATAGTACAACTGAAATGCCTGACTCACCTACTATCTGTGTTGAACAAATCTCAGATGAAGAGTTGAAACATCGTAGATCGTGGCTGGACGCTCACATTTCTGATTTGATTATTGGAGATCCTTCAGCCAGCGTAAAGACAAGATCCAGATTCTGTCAGGGAGAAAGTGCATTATATTCCTGCTTCTTGTCTACTGAAGAACCTCAGTCAGTTGAGGATGCACTTAAGGACGCGGATTGGATCATAGCCATGCAGGAGGAGCTGATTCAGTTCACGAGAAACGAAGTATGGGAGCTTGTTGACAGACCCCGGCATCAACATGTGATTGAAACTAAATGGGTCTTCAAGAACAAGCGAGATGAAAACAATGTTATAGTAAGGAACAAAGTAAGACTCGTGGCAAAAGGCTACTGTCAAG
This sequence comes from Lavandula angustifolia, assembly GCA_028984105.1. Classification (NCBI taxonomy): domain Eukaryota; kingdom Viridiplantae; phylum Streptophyta; class Magnoliopsida; order Lamiales; family Lamiaceae; genus Lavandula; species Lavandula angustifolia. The sequence continues at coordinate 28,646,719 of CM054807.1, forward strand.
CAGAAGGGATAGATTTCGACGAAACTTTGGCTCCAGTTGCAAGATTGGAGGCAATCAGACTATTCCTAGCCTACGCAACACATCAGCGATTCAGAGTTTATCAAATGGATGTGAAGTCTGCGTTCCTGAACGGCGTGCTGAAAGAAGAAGTCTACGTAGAACAGCCTCCCGACTTTCAGCACGGACATCAGGTCTACATACTCAGAAGGCTCTGTACGGGTTAAAACAAGCACCTAGGGCTTGGTACGATACCCTGTCTGAGTTTCTTCTTCGGAAAGGTTTTCAGAAAGGCACAGTAGACCACACATTATTCAGCATTCGACTGGAAGATGATATCCTACTTGTGCAGATCTACGTAGATGACATAATCTTCGGATCGAAGAACGTCATCATGTGTCAGCAGTTTGAGAAAATGATGAAGGATAAATTCGAGATGTCAATGATGGGAGAGATGAATTATTTCCTCAGTTTTCAAGTCAAACAATCTGAGAAGGGAACATTCATCAATCAAGGCAAATACACTTGAGACCTCATCAAGAAGTTCAGTTGCACATCCGGCAAACCAATCAAGATCCCAATGAACACAAACATGAAAATCGATCTTGATAAAGAGGGAGTATTAGTAGACCATACTGAATTTCGTGTTATTATTGGTTCATTATTATATCTTACAGCTATTCGACCTGATATAACTTATGTTGTAGGTGTCTGCTCTCGATTTTAGGCGAATCCTAAGCAGAGTCACATGGACTCAGCAAAGAAGATTCTCCGCTATCTCAGAGGAACACCTGACATGGGTTTATGGTATCCAGCTGATGATAATATTGAACTAACTGGTTATTCTGATGCTGACTATGCAGGATGTAGAATTGACCGAAAGTCAACTTCTGGAATGTGTCAGTTCCTTGGCAGTAAGCTGGTTTCATGGTTTTCAAAGAAACAACATTCAGTAGCGACATCAACTACTGAGGCTGAATATATGGCTGCCGGAAGTTGCTGCGCCCAAATTCTTTGGCTGAGATAGCAGCTACGCGACTATGATGTTATTCAGAATGAAGTGCCGATCTTCTGCGACAGCACCAGTGCAATTGCAATCACTCATAATCCTGTACTTCATACAAGATGCAAGCACGTGAACATCAGACATCACTTCATTCGTGATCATGTCGAAAAGAAGGATATCAGAATGGAAAAAATCCATACTGACCATCAAAGGGCAGATATTCAGACTAAGCCTCTAGCTGAAGCCAGATTCAGAGAACTTTCAGTAGAGCTAGGTCTGATGGACCATACTGACTCCAGTCAGTAAGTGGATTCAGGAGAGGAGCATTCAGCAAGGGGGAATGTTCACTCTCGATCGAGTAAATTCAAGACGTAGAGACTCAACAACCATCTACACGAGGTATCAGCTGACTACGATGTTCAGCTGATAGGTTTGCGTATCTCTTCTCAGTAGCCAATGAAATATTATGTGTATTTATGATTCAGATTCAGCTTCGTATTCAATGCCTTAGAAAATATCATTTAATATAACGGTTTACATTAAATACACGACATTCTATGTAAAGCATGCTGAACTGTGCGGCGTATTAAATGCATGTCGTATCAAGTTACTTCTTTAGATATTTACAACTGTATTTTGACTTAGGCGGCTAAATTGATCATTACCTATTTTATAACATTAATCCTAGCCGTCCATCTCATAAAACTATTTCAAACTGAACCGTGGATTTATTAACTGTTCATCTTCGTTAACATATATAAACACGTTCAAAGTTAGAAACCGCCATTTTCACTCTGCAATTTCACAACCCTAGTTTTTCTGAGAAAAAGCCTTTGTCTCATTGCAAACTCATTTTCAAATATCTCAGAAACTCTTTGGTAAATCTTTCATGATTAATTCAGCATCGTATATGATATTTTTATTATTTTCCATTCGATACAGATTCCTTGTCCTTGCAGATTATAAAATATGGCAGGAAGAGATATTATGGTTCCGGCGAACATGAAAGAGATCCTCGAGAAGGACCGTGTATGGTTCGAGCCGATGATGGAGTTCGACTCCTGCGATCTAGATTTCATGGAGGAAATCTTTAATTCGCTGAGGGCGACTTGTGTGGAGAGATTTCTGTCAAGGAAGCCATCATACTTCCTTCCTCGACAGATAGCTGAGTTGTATCTGAACTCAGAGTCAGTAGATGGGGACATCCGATGCAGATTTGTCACCCATATTCTTGGAGACCCCGCCCGCGTCATTCCTGAAATCAAGCTGATGTCTATCAAGGAAGCGCTTCAGCGAAGCTTCCAACTTCCGAACTGTAACGCCCCAATTTTCATAACCTTTTTAAGGGGACGCCACCTCGTGCTTAACATGCATATTTCAATTCTTTCAAAACATTTTCATGGAAAAGAATAATTGAAAAACTCAATTTATTTTCATACTCAGCGGAAGTCTTAAAATAAAAACAAGTGCAACAATTAGTTTTAGAAAATTATATGCACAGTTCATGATAAAACTAGTTTTAATGCAATAATAAATTTCATAAATCCTTCCTCGTGTGACCATCACCACCAACACCTCTACGCATCGGCCGAGCCATTTCCTGAAATATGTTAAAATGAGAGGGATGAGTACGACTACTCAGTGGGTATACGCGTATATCCAAACTATATAAAATGTCAATAAACACGGATATGAAACATGCATAATAAATAACTTTGATCCTAGGGCCTCCTCTTGACCCTAAGGATCCATTTCATTTCACAGGGTCTCCTCTTGACCGTAAAATTTCATAAGGGCCTCCTCTTGACCCCGGTCACAGGCCTCCTCTTGACCTTGACCTATTTTATTTCATAAGGGCCTCCTCTTGACCTTGACCTCTTTCATTCTCATGCCTGTCATAAACACATGAATACTATACAAAATATATAATAAGGATAACGGTAACTTCCCCACCTTGACCTTGACTTTGAAGAAAATAATGGATATCAATGTTTAAGTCCTGCGCGCCGATCCTATACATGGAAATTTTATCTTAATGTCGTGATATGCATGAAACAATTAAAACATTTGCACAAAGGATACAAACAATGTTGTAGCTTTAAAAAATCCGCTAGACTCGTGCAGAAGACCCATTTTGAAATTTTTTTACAGAACATGAAATCATTCCAAAAATTCTAATTTTCGAAATACAGGTTCCTTAATGAATCTAAAACACACGGGATTTGGTTTCATACCAAAACAATAAGTCCTTTAAAAGATATAACCAAAACAATATCGACTGCATCAACTAAAACGGTTTCTGACCTACTGAACTTGATCTGCACAAATCAGGGACTAAACATACTTTAAAAATTCTAATATTTAACACACATATAGATAACATACGTAGAAATATCATATTACAATTTCAATCTATATGGGTAAGTGAAGACTTCATAAAATATAGAATATTTTCCCCAAAAATCCAAATACGAAAACTGTATCCTCCAACTGAACACCCGAACATTTATATTAAACTACTTTCGTACGAATACGTTAAAAATACAAAATAAATATATTTACGAACCTCCACACGTATAGAGTATTTAGGAAAAATAATCAAGTCAAAAACATATTTGTAGAGCAAGATATAAATATTTTGCTAAGACCTATCCAGAAAGCATTATTTTTCGGCAGTATAAAAGTAGTAATTCAGTAAAATATAAGGACTTGTCAAAAAATCATGAAACTTTACAGAGACCTTAAAAGCATACTAACATTTATCTCTATAATTTTTATAGAAATTTTAAAGTAACAAAAGATCGATTAATTGGCTCTGGAAAGTCTCGGCAGAAAAGGTAAATGGCAGGACAGATTATACTCTCATGAAACTTAAACATTTTTAAAAAATAAATAGTAAACCTATCCTAAAACTTCTATAGTCTTAAAATTAATGACCTAACATGTATTATATTCTATTAATGTTCATCATGGTCGAAAATAACTCAAAGAAAATATGAAAAATAATTTTCCTTTCAAGATCATGAACATGCTGACAGAAACTGGCAGGTTACGATGAACAATTTTAAACAAATATTTATCATACTTGAAAAATTATACAAAAATAACTGACTATACTAGACATACCTAGGAAGATGAACCTAAATTTTCACGACGATATGATGACGGGAAGATGTGTAAATAATTCTTTAAACCATTCGCACGTGTGCTGACAGAATTTTTGAAAATTTATGGGATGCTATATTATGAGCGACTAAGAGATGTTAATAGGCCTAGAAATCATTATCTAAATATTCCTAATCCTATAAGGTATCAAATATATTTTATCCATATTTATTTTCGTTCATATCAATTTTATATAGGATTTATTCTATTCACTTACCATATAAGATATTCAATCCTAGATAAATTAGGATAAGGATAAATACAACTAGATTTCTTTCCTAAAACATGTGTATCTCAAATATAATATCTAATATAATTTCAAATTATCTCCTAATAAATTAATATAATAATAAATATTATATCCTTTTATGAATCCTAGTTGGCTTAGGAAATCCAACCCATATAAATATTATACTTGCCTCATAATTCTAACATTATTTTTATCTCATCAATAAACAATATAAACATAATATAATATAAATAAACACATTCAAAGTTCAAAATAAATTTACATAATAAAAATGATTTAACTAAAAATAACATAAAATGCATTAATTTCATTTTAATTTCTAAGGCGCGACTTACAGAACTAAAACACTTGATAACATGCATGAATAAATATGAAATGTATTTTATATTGAAAATTTCGGGGCGTTACAATCTACCCCACTTAAAAGAATTTTCGTCCTCGAAAATTTGCTTAGCTTAAAAACATGAATGCATGTACTTTCATGAAAAACTGTGCCTTTTTCAAAATCGTGCAATATATGAATCTTAAAAACTTTCATGACTTGAAAACTTTACTTACCTCGCCGGCGCGATGCGGTGGTAGAGATGATGGTCAATTTCCTGCATAACATGAAACAAGTCTACAGAAAAGTAGACCTCGCTTCCGATACCAATCAGTAACGACCCAATTTTCATAACTTTTAAGGGGACGTTACCTCGTGCATAACATGTAATTTATCTTAATTTAATTTTTTCAAAAATACTAGAATTCTATAAAAAAAAAAAATAAGGTTTTAAAATGCATATAATAAAATAGCGGAAGTCATAAACATGTGCACCTACTAGTTTGCGGAATTAAATAAAGACAAATGCATAGTTCAATACGAAAACTAAAATTAAAGCGTTAACATGAAAATATTTTATGTCCTTTCATGATTGTGACCATCACCATCCGCCACTTCAAGCACCTGCGGACCATGATCCGAAAAGGTGAAAATGATAGGGATGAGTACGACTACTCAGTGGGAGATGTACACATATATCCAAACTATATAAAATGTCAATAAACACGGATATGAAACATGCATAATAAATAACTTTGATCCTAAGGCCTCCTCTTGACCCTAAGGATCCATTTCATTTCACACGGTCTCCTTTTGACCGTAAAATTTCATAAGGGCCTCCTCTTGACCCCGGTCACAGGCCTCTTCTTAACCTTGACCTATTTTATTTCATAAGGGCCTCCTCTTGACCCCGGTCAAAGGCCTCCTCTTGACCTTGACCTCTTTCATTCTCATGTCTGTCATAAACACATGAATACTATACAAAATATATAATAAGGATAACGGTAACTTCCCCACTTAAAGAATTTTCGTCCTCGAAAATTGTTTAACATAAAAACATGAATGCATGTACTTTCATAAAAAAACCGTGTCTTTTTCAAAATCGTGCAATATATGAATTTTAAAAAAACTTTGCATGACTTTAAAACTTTACTTACCTCGTCGGCGCGATGCAGTGGTAGTGATGATGGTCAATTTCCTGCATTAACATGAAACAAGTCTACAGGAAAGTAAACCTGGCTCTGATACCACTCTGTAACGCCCCAATTTTCATAACCTTTTTAAGGGGACGCCACCTCGTGCTTAACATGCATATTTCAATTCTTTCAAAACATTTTCATGGAAAAGAATAATTGAAAAACTCAATTTATTTTCATACTCAGCGGAAGTCTTAAAATAAAAACAAGTGCAACAATTAGTTTTAGAAAATTATATGCACAGTTCATGATAAAACTAGTTTTAATGCAATAATAAATTTCATAAATCCTTCCTCGTGTGACCATCACCACCAACACCTCTACGCATCGGCCGAGCCATTTCCTGAAATAAGTTAAAATGAGAGGGATGAGTACGACTACTCAGTGGGTATACGCGTATATCCAAACTATATAAAATGTCAATAAACACGGATATGAAACATGCATAATAAATAACTTTGATCCTAGGGCCTCCTCTTGACCCTAAGGATCCATTTCATTTCACGTGGTCTCCTCTTGACCGTAAAATTTCATAAGGGCCTCCTCTTGACCCCCGGTCACAGCCTCCTCTTGACCTTGACCTATTTTATTTCATAAGGGCCTCCTCTTGACCTTGACCTCTTTCATTCTCATGCGCCGTCATAAACACATGAATACTATACAAAATATATAATAAGGATAACGGTAACTTCCCCACCTTGACCTTGACTTTGAAGAAAATAATGGATATCAATGTTTAAGTCCTGCGCGCCGATCCTATACATGGAAATTTTATCTTAATGTCGTGATATGCATGAAACAATTAAAACATTTGCACAAAGGATACAAACAATGTTGTAGCTTTAAAAATCCGCTAGACTCGTGCAGAAGACCCATTTTGAAATTTTTTTACAGAACATGAAATCATTCCAAAAATTCTAATTTTCGAAATACAGGTTCCTTAATGAATCTAAAACACACGGGATTTGGTTTCATACCAAAACAATAAGTCCTTTAAAAGATATAACCAAAACAATATCGACTGCATCAACTAAAACGGTTTCTGACCTACTGAACTTGATCTGCACAAATCAGGGACTAAACATACTTTAAAAATTCTAATATTTAACACACATATAGATAACATACGTAGAAATATCATATTACAATTTCAATCTATATGGGTAAGTGAAGACTTCATAAAATATAGAATATTTTCCCCAAAAATCCAAATACGAAAACTGTATCCTCCAACTGAACACCCGAACATTTATATTAAACTGCTTTCGTACGAATACGTTAAAAATACAAAATAAATATATTTACGAACCTCCACACGTATAGAGTATTTAGGAAAAATAATCAAGTCAAAAACATATTTGTAGAGCGAGATATAAATATTTTGCTAAGACCTATCCAGAAAGCATTATTTTTCGGCAGTATAAAAGTAGTAATTCAGTAAAATATAAGGACTTGTCAAAAAATCATGAAACTTTACAGAGACCTTAAAAGCATACTAAAATTTATCTCTATAATTTTTATAGAAATCTTAAAGTAACAAAAGATCGATTAATTGGCTCTGGAAAGTCTCGGCAGAAAAGGTAAATGGCAGGACAGATTATACTCTCATGAAACTTAAACATTTTTAAAAAATAAATAGTAAACCTATCCTAAAACTTCTATAGTCTTAAAATTAATGACCTAACATGTATTATATTCTATTAATGTTCATCATGGTCGAAAATAACTCAAAGAAAATATGAAAAATAATTTTCCTTTCAAGATCATGAACATGCTGACAGAAACTGGCAGGTTACGATGAACAATTTTAAACAAATATTTATCATACTTGAAAAATTATACAAAAATAACTGACTATACTAGACATACCTAGGAAGATGAACCTAAATTTTCACGACGATATGATGACGGGAAGATGTGTAAATAATTCTTTAAACCATTCGCACGTGTGCTGACAGAATTTTTGAAAATTTATGGGATGCTATATTATGAGCGACTAAGGGATGTTAATAGGCCTAGAAAACATTATCTAAATATTCCTAATCCTATAAGGTATCAAATATATTTTATCCATATTTATTTTCGTTCATATCAATTTTATATAGGATTTATTCTATTCACTTACCATATAAGACATTCAATCCTAGATAAATTAGGATAAGGATAAATACAACTAGATTTCTTTCCTAAAACATGTGTATCTCAAATATAATATCTAATATAATTTCAAATTATCTCCTAATAAATTAATATAATAATAAATATTATATCCTTTTATGAATCCTAGTTGGCTTAGGAAATCCAACCCATATAAATATTATACTTGCCTCATAATTCTAACATTATTTTTATCTCATCAATAAACAATATAAACATAATATAATATAAATAAACACATTCAAAGTTCAAAATAAATTTACATAATAAAAATGATTTAACTAAAAATAACATAAAATGCATTAATTTCATTTTAATTTCTAAGGCGCGACTTACAGAACTAAAACACTTGATAACATGCATGAATAAATATGAAATGCATTTTATATTGAAAATTTCGGGGCGTTACAATCTACCCCACTTAAAAGAATTTTCGTCCTCGAAAATTTGCTTAGCTTAAAAACATGAATGCATGTACTTTCATGAAAAACTGTGCCTTTTTCAAAATCGTGCAATATATGAATCTTAAAAACTTTCATGACTTGAAAACTTTACTTACCTCGCCGGCGCGATGCGGTGGTAGAGATGATGGTCAATTTCCTGCATAACATGAAACAAGTCTACAGAAAAGTAGACCTGCTCTGATACCAATCTGTAACGACCCAATTTTCATAACTTTTAAGGGGACGTTACCTCGTGCATAACATGTAATTTATCTTAATTTAATTTTTTCAAAAATACTAGAATTCTATAAAAAAAAAAATAAGGTTTTAAAATGCATATAATAAAATAGCGGAAGTCATAAACATGTGCACCTACTAGTTTGCGGAATTAAATAAAGACAAATGCATAGTTCAATACGAAAACTAAAATTAAAGCGTTAACATGAAAATATTTTATGTCCTTTCATGATTGTGACCATCACCATCCGCCACTTCAAGCACCTGCCGGACCATGATCTGAAAAGGTGAAAATGATAGGGATGAGTACGACTACTCAGTGGGAGATGTACACATATATCCAAACTATATAAAATGTCAATAAACACGGATATGAAACATGCATAATAAATAACTTTGATCCTAAGGCCTCCTCTTGACCCTAAGGATCCATTTCATTTCACACGGTCTCCTTTTGACCGTAAAATTTCATAAGGGCCTCCTCTTGACCCCTGGCCATGCCTCTTCTTGACCTTGACCTATTTTATTTCATAAGGGCCTCCTCTTGACCCCCGGTCAAAGGCCTCCTCTTGACCTTGACCTCTTTCATTCTCATGTCCCGTCATAAACACATGAATACTATACAAAATATATAATAAGGATAACGGTAACTTCCCCACTTAAAGAATTTTCGTCCTCGAAAATTGTTTAACATAAAAACATGAATGCATGTACTTTCATAAAAAAAACCGTGTCTTTTTCAAAATCGTGCAATATATGAATTTTAAAAAAACTTTGCATGACTTTAAAACTTTACTTACCTCGTCGGCGCGATGCGGTGGTAGTGATGATGGTCAATTTCCCGCATTAACATGAAACAAGTCTACAAGAAAGTAAACCTCGGCTCCGATACCACTCGTAACGCCCCCAATTTTCATAACCTTTTTAAGGGGACGCCACCTCGTGCTTAACATGCATATTTCAATTCTTTCAAAACATTTTCATGGAAAAGAATAATTGAAAAACTCAATTTATTTTCATACTCAGCGGAAGTCTTAAAATAAAAACAAGTGCAACAATTAGTTTTAGAAAATTATATGCACAGTTCATGATAAAACTAGTTTTAATGCAATAATAAATTTCATAAATCCTTCCTCGTGTGACCATCACCACCAACACCTCTACGCATCGGCCGAGCCATTTCCTGAAATATGTTAAAATGAGAGGGATGAGTACGACTACTCAGTGGGTATACGCGTATATCCAAACTATATAAAATGTCAATAAACACGGATATGAAACATGCATAATAAATAACTTTGATCCTAGGGCCTCCTCTTGACCCTAAGGATCCATTTCATTTCACAGGGTCTCCTCTTGACCGTAAAATTTCATAAGGGCCTCCTCTTGACCCCGGTCACAGGCCTCCTCTTGACCTTGACCTATTTTATTTCATAAGGGCCTCCTCTTGACCTTGACCTCTTTCATTCTCATGCCTGTCATAAACACATGAATACTATACAAAATATATAATAAGGATAACGGTAACTTCCCCACCTTGACCTTGACTTTGAAGAAAATAATGGATATCAATGTTTAAGTCCTGCGCGCCGATCCTATACATGGAAATTTTATCTTAATGTCGTGATATGCATGAAACAATTAAAACATTTGCACAAAGGATACAAACAATGTTGTAGCTTTAAAAATCCGCTACACTCGTGCAGAAGACCCATTTTGAAATTTTTTTACAGAACATGAAATCATTCCAAAAATTCTAATTTTCGAAATACAGGTTCCTTAATGAATCTAAAACACACGGGATTTGGTTTCATACCAAAACAATAAGTCCTTTAAAAGATATAACCAAAACAATATCGACTGCATCAACTAAAATGGTTTCTGACCTACTGAACTTGATCTGCACAAATCAGGGACTAAACATACTTTAAAAATTCTAATATTTAACACACATATAGATAACATACGTAGAAATATCATATTACAATTTCAATCTATATGGGTAAGTGAAGACTTCATAAAATATAGAATATTTTCCCCAAAAATCCAAATACGAAAACTGTATCCTCCAACTGAACACCCGAACATTTATATTAAACTGCTTTCGTACGAATACGTTAAAAATACAAAATAAATATATTTACGAACCTCCACACGTATAGAGTATTTAGGAAAAATAATCAAGTCAAAAACATATTTGTAGAGCGAGATATAAATATTTTGCTAAGACCTATCCAGAAAGCATTATTTTTCGGCAGTATAAAAGTAGTAATTCAGTAAAATATAAGGACTTGTCAAAAAATCATGAAACTTTACAGAGACCTTAAAAGCATACTAACATTTATCTCTATAATTTTTATAGAAATTTTAAAGTAACAAAAGATCGATTAATTGGCTCTGGAAAGTCTCGGCAGAAAAGGTAAATGGCAGGACAGATTATACTCTCATGAAACTTAAACATTTTTAAAAAATAAATAGTAAACCTATCCTAAAACTTCTATAGTCTTAAAATTAATGACCTAACATGTATTATATTCTATTAATGTTCATCATGGTCGAAAATAACTCAAAGAAAATATGAAAAATAATTTTCCTTTCAAGATCATGAACATGCTGACAGAAACTGGCAGGTTACGATGAACAATTTTAAACAAATATTTATCATACTTGAAAAATTATACAAAAATAACTGACTATACTAGACATACCTAGGAAGATGAACCTAAATTTTCACGACGATATGATGACGGGAAGATGTGTAAATAATTCTTTAAACCATTCGCACGTGTGCTGACAGAATTTTTGAAAATTTATGGGATGCTATATTATGAGCGACTAAGGGATGTTAATAGGCCTAGAAATCATTATCTAAATATTCCTAATCCTATAAGGTATCAAATATATTTTATCCATATTTATTTTCGTTCATATCAATTTTATATAGGATTTATTCTATTCACTTACCATATAAGACATTCAATCCTAGATAAATTAGGATAAGGATAAATACAACTAGATTTCTTTCCTAAAACATGTGTATCTCAAATATAATATCTAATATAATTTCAAATTATCTCCTAATAAATTAATATAATAATAAATATTATATCCTTTTATGAATCCTAGTTGGCTTAGGAAATCCAACCCATATAAATATTATACTTGCCTCATAATTCTAACATTATTTTTATCTCATCAATAAACAATATAAACATAATATAATATAAATAAACACATTCAAAGTTCAAAATAAATTTACATAATAAAAATGATTTAACTAAAAATAACATAAAATGCATTAATTTCATTTTAATTTCTAAGGCGCGACTTACGTAACTAAAACACTTGATAACATGCATGAATAAATATGAAATGCATTTTATATTGAAAATTTCGGGGCGTTACAACCTACCCCACTTAAAAGAATTTTCGTCCTCGAAAATTTGCTTAGCTTAAAAACATGAATGCATGTACTTTCATGAAAAAGCGTGCCTTTTTCAAAATCGTGCAATATATGAATCTTAAAAACTTTCATGACTTGAAAACTTTACTTACCTCGCCGGCGCGATGCGGTGGTAGAGATGATGGTCAATTTCCTGCATAACATGAAACAAGTCTACAGAAAAGTAGACTCGCTTCCGATACCAATCTGTAACGACCCAATTTTCATAACTTTTAAGGGGACGTTACCTCGTGCATAACATGTAATTTATCTTAATTTAATTTTTTCAAAAATACTAGAATTCTATAAAAAAAAAAAATAAGGTTTTAAAATGCATATAATAAAATAGCGGAAGTCATAAACATGTGCACCTACTAGTTTGCGGAATTAAATAAAGACAAATGCATAGTTCAATACGAAAACTAAAATTAAAGCGTTAACATGAAAATATTTTATGTCCTTTCATGATTGTGACCATCACCATCCGCCACTTCAAGCACCTGCCGGACCATGATCTGAAAAGGTGAAAATGATAGGGATGAGTACGACTACTCAGTGGGAGATGTACACATATATCCAAACTATATAAAATGTCAATAAACACGGATATGAAACATGCATAATAAATAACTTTGATCCTAAGGCCTCCTCTTGACCCTAAGGATCCATTTCATTTCACACGGTCTCCTTTTGACCGTAAAATTTCATAAGGGCCTCCTCTTGACCCCGGTCACAGGCCTCTTCTTGACCTTGACCTATTTTATTTCATAAGGGCCTCCTCTTGACCCCGGTCAAAGGCCTCCTCTTGACCTTGACCTCTTTCATTCTCATGTCTGTCATAAACACATGAATACTATACAAAATATATAATAAGGATAACGGTAACTTCCCCACTTAAAGAATTTTCGTCCTCGAAAATTGTTTAACATAAAAACATGAATGCATGTACTTTCATAAAAAAACCGTGTCTTTTTCAAAATCGTGCAATATATGAATTTTAAAAAAACTTTGCATGACTTTAAAACTTTACTTACCTCGTCGGCGCGATGCAGTGGTAGTGATGATGGTCAATTTCTCGCATTAACATGAAACAAGTCTACGGGAAAGTAAACTCGGCTCCGATACCACTCTGTAACGCCCCAATTTTCATAACCTTTTTAAGGGGACGCCACCTCGTGCTTAACATGCATATTTCAATTCTTTCAAAACATTTTCATGGAAAAGAATAATTGAAAAACTCAATTTATTTTCATACTCAGCGGAAGTCTTAAAATAAAAACAAGTGCAACAATTAGTTTTAGAAAATTATATGCACAGTTCATGATAAAACTAGTTTTAATGCAATAATAAATTTCATAAATCCTTCCTCGTGTGACCATCACCACCAACACCTCTACGCATCGGCCGAGCCATTTCCTGAAATATGTTAAAATGAGAGGGATGAGTACGACTACTCAGTGGGTATACGCGTATATCCAAACTATATAAAATGTCAATAAACACGGATATGAAACATGCATAATAAATAACTTTGATCCTAGGGCCTCCTCTTGACCCTAAGGATCCATTTCATTTCACAGGGTCTCCTCTTGACCGTAAAATTTCATAAGGGCCTCCTCTTGACCCCGGTCACAGGCCTCCTCTTGACCTTGACCTATTTTATTTCATAAGGGCCTCCTCTTGACCTTGACCTCTTTCATTCTCATGCCTGTCATAAACACATGAATACTATACAAAATATATAATAAGGATAACGGTAACTTCCCCACCTTGACCTTGACTTTGAAGAAAATAATGGATATCAATGTTTAAGTCCTGCGCGCCGATCCTATACATGGAAATTTTATCTTAATGTCGTGATATGCATGAAACAATTAAAACATTTGCACAAAGGATACAAACAATGTTGTAGCTTTAAAAATCCGCTACACTCGTGCAGAAGACCCATTTTGAAATTTTTTTACAGAACATGAAATCATTCCAAAAATTCTAATTTTCGAAATACAGGTTCCTTAATGAATCTAAAACACACGGGATTTGGTTTCATACCAAAACAATAAGTCCTTTAAAAGATATAACCAAAACAATATCGACTGCATCAACTAAAACGGTTTCTGACCTACTGAACTTGATCTGCACAAATCAGGGACTAAACATACTTTAAAAATTCTAATATTTAACACACATATAGATAACATACGTAGAAATATCATATTACAATTTCAATCTATATGGGTAAGTGAAGACTTCATAAAATATAGAATATTTTCCCCAAAAATCCAAATACGAAAACTGTATCCTCCAACTGAACACCCGAACATTTATATTAAACTGCTTTCGTACGAATACGTTAAAAATACAAAATAAATATATTTACGAACCTCCACACGTATAGAGTATTTAGGAAAAATAATCAAGTCAAAAACATATTTGTAGAGCGAGATATAAATATTTTGCTAAGACCTATCCAGAAAGCATTATTTTTCGGCAGTATAAAAGTAGTAATTCAGTAAAATATAAGGACTTGTCAAAAAATCATGAAACTTTACAGAGACCTTAAAAGCATACTAACATTTATCTCTATAATTTTTATAGAAATTTTAAAGTAACAAAAGATCGATTAATTGGCTCTGGAAAGTCTCGGCAGAAAAGGTAAATGGCAGGACAGATTATACTCTCATGAAACTTAAACATTTTTAAAAAATAAATAGTAAACCTATCCTAAAACTTCTATAGTCTTAAAATTAATGACCTAACATGTATTATATTCTATTAATGTTCATCATGGTCGAAAATAACTCAAAGAAAATATGAAAAATAATTTTCCTTTCAAGATCATGAACATGCTGACAGAAACTGGCAGGTTACGATGAACAATTTTAAACAAATATTTATCATACTTGAAAAATTATACAAAAATAACTGACTATACTAGACATACCTAGGAAGATGAACCTAAATTTTCACGACGATATGATGACGGGAAGATGTGTAAATAATTCTTTAAACCATTCGCACGTGTGCTGACAGAATTTTTGAAAATTTATGGGATGCTATATTATGAGCGACTAAGGGATGTTAATAGGCCTAGAAATCATTATCTAAATATTCCTAATCCTATAAGGTATCAAATATATTTTATCCATATTTATTTTCGTTCATATCAATTTTATATAGGATTTATTCTATTCACTTACCATATAAGACATTCAATCCTAGATAAATTAGGATAAGGATAAATACAACTAGATTTCTTTCCTAAAACATGTGTATCTCAAATATAATATCTAATATAATTTCAAATTATCTCCTAATAAATTAATATAATAATAAATATTATATCCTTTTATGAATCCTAGTTGGCTTAGGAAATCCAACCCATATAAATATTATACTTGCCTCATAATTCTAACATTATTTTTATCTCATCAATAAACAATATAAACATAATATAATATAAATAAACACATTCAAAGTTCAAAATAAATTTACATAATAAAAATGATTTAACTAAAAATAACATAAAATGCATTAATTTCATTTTAATTTCTAAGGCGCGACTTACAGAACTAAAACACTTGATAACATGCATGAATAAATATGAAATGCATTTTATATTGAAAATTTCGGGCGTTACAATCTACCCCACTTAAAAGAATTTTCGTCCTCGAAAATTTGCTTAGCTTAAAAACATGAATGCATGTACTTTCATGAAAAAGCGTGCCTTTTTCAAAATCGTGCAATATATGAATCTTAAAAACTTTCATGACTTGAAAACTTTACTTACCTCGCCGGCGCGATGCGGTGGTAGAGATGATGGTCAATTTCTCGCATAACATGAAACAAGTCTACGAAAAGTAGACTCGCTCCGATACCAATGCATAACGACCCAATTTTCATAACTTTTAAGGGGACGTTACCTCGTGCATAACATGTAATTTATCTTAATTTAATTTTTTCAAAAATACTAGAATTCTATAAAAAAAAAAATAAGGTTTTAAAATGCATATAATAAAATAGCGGAAGTCATAAACATGTGCACCTACTAGTTTGCGGAATTAAATAAAGACAAATGCATAGTTCAATACGAAAACTAAAATTAAAGCGTTAACATGAAAATATTTTATGTCCTTTCATGATTGTGACCATCACCATCCGCCACTTCAAGCACCTGCCGGACCATGATCTGAAAAGGTGAAAATGATAGGGATGAGTACGACTACTCAGTGGGAGATGTACACATATATCCAAACTATATAAAATGTCAATAAACACGGATATGAAACATGCATAATAAATAACTTTGATCCTAAGGCCTCCTCTTGACCCTAAGGATCCATTTCATTTCACACCGGTCTCCTTTTGACCGTAAAATTTCATAAGGGCCTCCTCTTGACCCCTGGTCACGGGCCTCTTCTTGACCTTGACCTATTTTATTTCATAAGGGCCTCCTCTTGACCCCGGTCAAAGGCCTCCTCTTGACCTTGACCTCTTTCATTCTCATATGCATCATAAACACATGAATACTATACAAAATATATAATAAGGATAACGGTAACTTCCCCACTTAAAGAATTTTCGTCCTCGAAAATTGTTTAACATAAAAATATGAATGCATGTACTTTCATAAAAAAACCGTGTCTTTTTCAAAATCGTGCAATATATGAATTTTAAAAAAACTTTGCATGACTTTAAAACTTTACTTACCTCGTCGGCGCGATGCGAGTGGTAGTGATGATGGTCAATTTCCTCGCATTAACATGAAACAAGTCTACGGGAAAGTAAACCTCGGCTCCGATACCACTCGTAACGCCCCAATTTTCATAACCTTTTTAAGGGGACGCCACCTCGTGCTTAACATGCATATTTCAATTCTTTCAAAACATTTTCATGGAAAAGAATAATTGAAAAACTCAATTTATTTTCATACTCGGCGGAAGTCTTAAAATAAAAACAAGTGCAACAATTAGTTTTAGAAAATTATATGCACGAGTTCATGATAAAACTAGTTTTAATGCAATAATAAATTTCATAAATCCTTCCTCGTGTGACCATCACCACCAACACCTCTACGCATCGGCCGAGCCATTTCCTCGAAATATGTTAAAATGAGAGGGATGAGTACGACTACTCAGTGGGTATACGCGTATATCCAAACTATATAAAATGTCAATAAACACGGATATGAAACATGCATAATAAATAACTTTGATCCTAGGGCCTCCTCTTGACCCTAAGGATCCATTTCATTCACGAGGGTCTCCTCTTGACCGTAAAATTTCATAAGGGCCTCCTCTTGACCCCGGTCACAGGCCTCCTCTTGACCTTGACCTATTTTATTTCATAAGGGCCTCCTCTTGACCTTGACCTCTTTCATTCTCATGCCTGTCATAAACACATGAATACTATACAAAATATATAATAAGGATAACGGTAACTTCCCCACCTTGACCTTGACTTTGAAGAAAATAATGGATATCAATGTTTAAGTCCTGCGCGCCGATCCTATACATGGAAATTTTATCTTAATGTCGTGATATGCATGAAACAATTAAAACATTTGCACAAAGGATACAAACAATGTTGTAGCTTTAAAAATCCGCTACACTCGTGCAGAAGACCCATTTTGAAATTTTTTTACAGAACATGAAATCATTCCAAAAATTCTAATTTTCGAAATACAGGTTCCTTAATGAATCTAAAACACACGGGATTTGGTTTCATACCAAAACAATAAGTCCTTTAAAAGATATAACCAAAACAATATCGACTGCATCAACTAAAACGGTTTCTGACCTACTGAACTTGATCTGCACAAATCAGGGACTAAACATACTTTAAAAATTCTAATATTTAACACACATATAGATAACATACGTAGAAATATCATATTACAATTTCAATCTATATGGGTAAGTGAAGACTTCATAAAATATAGAATATTTTCCCCAAAAATCCAAATACGAAAACTGTATCCTCCAACTGAACACCCGAACATTTATATTAAACTGCTTTCGTACGAATACGTTAAAAATACAAAATAAATATATTTACGAACCTCCACACGTATAGAGTATTTAGGAAAAATAATCAAGTCAAAAACATATTTGTAGAGCGAGATATAAATATTTTGCTAAGACCTATCCAGAAAGCATTATTTTTCGGCAGTATAAAAGTAGTAATTCAGTAAAATATAAGGACTTGTCAAAAAATCATGAAACTTTACAGAGACCTTAAAAGCATACTAACATTTATCTCTATAATTTTTATAGAAATTTTAAAGTAACAAAAGATCGATTAATTGGCTCTGGAAAGTCTCGGCAGAAAAGGTAAATGGCAGGACAGATTATACTCTCATGAAACTTAAACATTTTTAAAAAATAAATAGTAAACCTATCCTAAAACTTCTATAGTCTTAAAATTAATGACCTAACATGTATTATATTCTATTAATGTTCATCATGGTCGAAAATAACTCAAAGAAAATATGAAAAATAATTTTCCTTTCAAGATCATGAACATGCTGACAGAAACTGGCAGGTTACGATGAACAATTTTAAACAAATATTTATCATACTTGAAAAATTATACAAAAATAACTGACTATACTAGACATACCTAGGAAGATGAACCTAAATTTTCACGACGATATGATGACGGGAAGATGTGTAAATAATTCTTTAAACCATTCGCACGTGTGCTGACAGAATTTTTGAAAATTTATGGGATGCTATATTATGAGCGACTAAGGGATGTTAATAGGCCTAGAAATCATTATCTAAATATTCCTAATCCTATAAGGTATCAAATATATTTTATCCATATTTATTTTCGTTCATATCAATTTTATATAGGATTTATTCTATTCACTTACCATATAAGACATTCAATCCTAGATAAATTAGGATAAGGATAAATACAACTAGATTTCTTTCCTAAAACATGTGTATCTCAAATATAATATCTAATATAATTTCAAATTATCTCCTAATAAATTAATATAATAATAAATATTATATCCTTTTATGAATCCTAGTTGGCTTAGGAAATCCAACCCATATAAATATTATACTTGCCTCATAATTCTAACATTATTTTTATCTCATCAATAAACAATATAAACATAATATAATATAAATAAACACATTCAAAGTTCAAAATAAATTTACATAATAAAAATGATTTAACTAAAAATAACATAAAATGCATTAATTTCATTTTAATTTCTAAGGCGCGACTTACAGAACTAAAACACTTGATAACATGCATGAATAAATATGAAATGCATTTTATATTGAAAATTTCGGGGCGTTACAATCTACCCCACTTAAAAGAATTTTCGTCCTCGAAAATTTGCTTAGCTTAAAAACATGAATGCATGTACTTTCATGAAAAACTGTGCCTTTTTCAAAATCGTGCAATATATGAATCTTAAAAACTTTCATGACTTGAAAACTTTACTTACCTCGCCGGCGCGATGCGGTGGTAGAGATGATGGTCAATTTCCTGCATAACATGAAACAAGTCTACAGAAAAGTAGACCTGCTCTGATACCAATCTGTAACGACCCAATTTTCATAACTTTTAAGGGGACGTTACCTCGTGCATAACATGTAATTTATCTTAATTTAATTTTTTCAAAAATACTAGAATTCTATAAAAAAAAAAAAAATAAGGTTTTAAAATGCATATAATAAAATAGCGGAAGTCATAAACATGTGCACCTACTAGTTTGCGGAATTAAATAAAGACAAATGCATAGTTCAATACGAAAACTAAAATTAAAGCGTTAACATGAAAATATTTTATGTCCTTTCATGATTGTGACCATCACCATCCGCCACTTCAAGCACCTGCCGGACCATGATCTGAAAAGGTGAAAATGATAGGGATGAGTACGACTACTCAGTGGGAGATGTACACATATATCCAAACTATATAAAATGTCAATAAACACGGATATGAAACATGCATAATAAATAACTTTGATCCTAAGGCCTCCTCTTGACCCTAAGGATCCATTTCATTTCACACGGTCTCCTTTTGACCGTAAAATTTCATAAGGGCCTCCTCTTGACCCCGGTCACAGGCCTCTTCTTGACCTTGACCTATTTTATTTCATAAGGGCCTCCTCTTGACCCCGGTCAAAGGCCTCCTCTTGACCTTGACCACTTTCATTCTCATGTCTGTCATAAACACATGAATACTATACAAAATATATAATAAGGATAACGGTAACTTCCCCACTTAAAGAATTTTCGTCCTCGAAAATTGTTTAACATAAAAACATGAATGCATGTACTTTCATAAAAAAATCGTGTCTTTTTCAAAATCGTGCAATATATGAATTTTAAAAAAACTTTGCATGACTTTAAAACTTTACTTACCTCGTCGGCGCGATGCAGTGGTAGTGATGATGGTCAATTTCCTGCATTAACATGAAACAAGTCTACAGGAAAGTAAACTCGGCTCCGATACCACTCGTAACGCCCCCAATTTTCATAACCTTTTTAAGGGGACGCCACCTCGTGCTTAACATGCATATTTCAATTCTTTCAAAACATTTTCATGGAAAAGAATAATTGAAAAACTCAATTTATTTTCATACTCAGCGGAAGTCTTAAAATAAAAACAAGTGCAACAATTAGTTTTAGAAAATTATATGCACAGTTCATGATAAAACTAGTTTTAATGCAATAATAAATTTCATAAATCCTTCCTCGTGTGACCATCACCACCAACACCTCTACGCATCGGCCGAGCCATTTCCTGAAATATGTTAAAATGAGAGGGATGAGTACGACTACTCAGTGGGTATACGCGTATATCCAAACTATATAAAATGTCAATAAACACGGATATGAAACATGCATAATAAATAACTTTGATCCTAGGGCCTCCTCTTGACCCTAAGGATCCATTTCATTTCACAGGGTCTCCTCTTGACCGTAAAATTTCATAAGGGCCTCCTCTTGACCCCCGGTCACGAGCCTCCTCTTGACCTTGACCTATTTTATTTCATAAGGGCCTCCTCTTGACCTTGACCTCTTTCATTCTCATGCCTGTCATAAACACATGAATACTATACAAAATATATAATAAGGATAACGGTAACTTCCCCACCTTGACCTTGACTTTGAAGAAAATAATGGATATCAATGTTTAAGTCCTGCGCGCCGATCCTATACATGGAAATTTTATCTTAATGTCGTGATATGCATGAAACAATTAAAACATTTGCACAAAGGATACAAACAATGTTGTAGCTTTAAAAATCCGCTAGACTCGTGCAGAAGACCCATTTTGAAATTTTTTTACAGAACATGAAATCATTCCAAAAATTCTAATTTTCCAAATACAGGTTCCTTAATGAATCTAAAACACACGGGATTTGGTTTCATACCAAAACAATAAGTCCTTTAAAAGATATAACCAAAACAATATCGACTGCATCAACTAAAACGGTTTCTGACCTACTGAACTTGATCTGCACAAATCAGGGACTAAACATACTTTAAAAATTCTAATATTTAACACACATATAGATAACATACGTAGAAATATCATATTACAATTTCAATCTATATGGGTAAGTGAAGACTTCATAAAATATAGAATATTTTCCCCAAAAATCCAAATACGAAAACTGTATCCTCCAACTGAACACCCGAACATTTATATTAAACTGCTTTCGTACGAATACGTTAAAAATACAAAATAAATATATTTACGAACCTCCACACGTATAGAGTATTTAGGAAAAATAATCAAGTCAAAAACATATTTGTAGAGCGAGATATAAATATTTTGCTAAGACCTATCCAGAAAGCATTATTTTTCGGCAGTATAAAAGTAGTAATTCAGTAAAATATAAGGACTTGTCAAAAAATCATGAAACTTTACAGAGACCTTAAAAGCATACTAACATTTATCTCTATAATTTTTATAGAAATTTTAAAGTAACAAAAGATCGATTAATTGGCTCTGGAAAGTCTCGGCAGAAAAGGTAAATGGCAGGACAGATTATACTCTCATGAAACTTAAACATTTTTAAAAAATAAATAGTAAACCTATCCTAAAACTTCTATAGTCTTAAAATTAATGACCTAACATGTATTATATTCTATTAATGTTCATCATGGTCGAAAATAACTCAAAGAAAATATGAAAAATAATTTTCCTTTCAAGATCATGAACATGCTGACAGAAACTGGCAGGTTACGATGAACAATTTTAAACAAATATTTATCATACTTGAAAAATTATACAAAAATAACTGACTATACTAGACATACCTAGGAAGATGAACCTAAATTTTCACGACGATATGATGACGGGAAGATGTGTAAATAATTCTTTAAACCATTCGCACGTGTGCTGACAGAATTTTTGAAAATTTATGGGATGCTATATTATGAGCGACTAAGGGATGTTAATAGGCCTAGAAATCATTATCTAAATATTCCTAATCCTATAAGGTATCAAATATATTTTATCCATATTTATTTTCGTTCATATCAATTTTATATAGGATTTATTCTATTCACTTACCATATAAGACATTCAATCCTAGATAAATTAGGATAAGGATAAATACAACTAGATTTCTTTCCTAAAACATGTGTATCTCAAATATAATATCTAATATAATTTCAAATTATCTCCTAATAAATTAATATAATAATAAATATTATATCCTTTTATGAATCCTAGTTGGCTTAGGAAATCCAACCCATATAAATATTATACTTGCCTCATAATTCTAACATTATTTTTATCTCATCAATAAACAATATAAACATAATATAATATAAATAAACACATTCAAAGTTCAAAATAAATTTACATAATAAAAATGATTTAACTAAAAATAACATAAAATGCATTAATTTCATTTTAATTTCTAAGGCGCGACTTACAGAACTAAAACACTTGATAACATGCATGAATAAATATGAAATGCATTTTATATTGAAAATTTCGGGGCGTTACACGAACAAAGGTTTCACCACAGTGGGCTATAAGGATGATCTCATGGATGAGTATCTGGAAGTTTTCTGCGGGAAGCCTACATCATTCAGAGCTGCCTTCCCAAAGAACGCTATGCTTCCTCAGTATAGAGCTCTTGCATACATAGTGACTCAGATACTGATGAGTCAGGCCGACTCGTTCGATAAAGTGTCGCGATCGAAGATTCAGCTTATGATGGCCATTCACGATCATGCAAAGATTAACTGGGCTGAATTCTTCCTGAAGGAGTTTATGACTCAGGCTGTGAAGTTCGATCATTCAAACAACTGCCTGTCAGTCAAGGGAAAATTACTCTACGGCACGAAGCTATCTGTTATGATAGAAGACCTATGCGGAGCTGACAATGTCTTGTATGCTGACAAGCTATATTTCAACCCGAAGAAAGTCAGATTCTAGAGCAGTGCAACGGCCCTTCAGCAGATTGGGTCTGGGCCTGCTGATCCCAAGACCGGAGCATAGAAGACCTCCACTCCTACGAAGAAGAGGTCGCCTCCCAAGTCCACTCCCAAGACGTCGACCAAGAGACTGAAGAAAGTCAGTGAGGTCGTACCAGAGGTTGTTGTTGAACCACCTCTACAGCTGAGGGACGAGGCTGAGTCCTCAGAGAAAACTCACTCAGTGGAGAAGGCCGTCTCCACTGAACGAGATGAGACAGTGGACCAAGGGGTCGAAGCTGAACAGATTCCTACGACTGAGAGCCCCTTGGATATTCCTCCACTTAGCAACATTCCGCCTGCTGAGAAGCAACAGTCTCTGATTGAAGTCAAAGATTCCGAGACTGCTTCTAAGTCAGAATTGATCGGGATGGAGGCATCTGCTCTGCAATCAAGAGCCTCTCAAGAGATTACTGAACATATCCTGGAGAAAACCCGCCATAATGACCTTATCATACTGGCAAGGCAGGCTAGACTCCATATGCTGATCAGGTTCCAGGAGTGGTCTACTCTGAACAAGCTGATCAAACACCACTCCTGTGAACAGCTCCACGAGGAGGAGCTGATGATAAGGAACAAGATTGGCTACTCAGAGCCGTCTGACATCTGTTCCTTGGATGACTTGAGGGCTGGCACGCTAGCCATGCTGAATGATCGCCAACCAACCTCAGCAACGGCACCCTCAGATGGGTCTGACCCCGATGGTCAGGACCCATCCCGTGATTCAGGCCCCGAGAAGCCTGATGAGGGTACTCAACTGGACAAGGATGCTCCAACTTCTACAGCTGAACCTCCTCTCAGCATCCTTGGACCAAGTCAGTCGGAGGCTGGTACCTCGAAGTCTGCAGAACCAGCTCAGCTCTTACTTGAGTCTGCGTTCGAGGTAGCGCCCAACCCTAAAAGCCGACGATCGAAGTCAGTGGCCAGGGCCCTGAGGAGTCAAGGAACTCAGAACAGACTCCTCGCCCGTGCTGTCCACAAGACGTGGAGGCAGACCACTCAGGCTCAGAGTGCGGAGATCAAGGGGCTCAGAACTTCTATTGAAAACACGCCTGCCCCCGACTTCTCAACAATCCTGACTGGAGCACTCGCCACTCAACGAACCAACTTCGAAGAGCAACTGAAGTTGATGGAGGCTGGCCAAGCGAAACTTCTGGAAGATTACAAGGCCGCCCAGTCAGCTCACACTGCATCCGTCTCTTCTATCTCTCAGGCCTCCGAACTCAGAATCCAAACAATTCAAAAGGCTATGGAAGATAAGGTGGATCAAAAGTTGCAAGATATTCAGACAACAGTAGACGCCTCTCAAAAGAAGTACATCGAACAGCTAACAGATGAGAGAAACGAACTGCATGAGAGACTCACAAAGCTGCAGTACGCATTGGATGATATTTCAGCAGCCTATAAGAGTCTAGATAAGAAGGTGCAGATTCCCACCCCTGGCTTATTTGCTGATGCCAAAAAGGGGGAAGGAAAGCTGAAGATTACTGAAGGGAAAGAGAAGGTACCGAGAGTACCTAAAGGAGTAAGAACATGTGGACCGGAGCAACTCGAGTTCAAGCAATCCGCTCCCACTGGTTCCTCTACTCGAGGCGCACAAGGTGAGGCCCAGGGTGTCTCAGCAGCAGGAGATGTAGTGCCTGCTGAGACTGGCCCAAGTGGCTCAGAACCCAAGGATTCTGCTACTCAAGCAACTCAGACACCCAGTGATATAATCAATGAGATTGCTGAGTATGCAGAGGAGGACTCAGAAGAGGAAGAGGTTCCTCTGCATCCTCCAGTTCAAGGAAAGGTGGTGATCGCTGTATTGCACCAAATAATCCTGCAAAACTTGAGAATTATATCAGTATACTTCACAGGGTATCGAACACAGGGAACGGAGGACTAGACACATTAATTTTCTACTTATCTTGAGTTTGGTTAGCAACCACGCAAGTTTTAGTATTTTATCTAAACTAAGAACTTGTAAAACTGAAAGAATTGTAAAACTGAAAGCTGAAATAAAACTGTTTTAATTGGGCAATTGAGAGATAGGTCCAGCAGAATATTCACACACACGTAATTCCAATCATCGGTACATAAAGTTAATTAATCTCATGAATCGACTAGTTATAGATTACCGTAACTTAAACTGCGTAATCCTCACTCCCACTTACTTAGTCGGTAATTGCCATGTTGTGCATCGAAACGGATACCTCCCTAATTTAGCTACAACCTACGTTGTTGGGCAATCAATAGATTTAATAGCTAAACAGCTTTATCGAACTAAGGGAGCCTAGTATAGGAGCCTACTCGTATGTTGGGCATCTAATAATCCCCTACCGGTTTAATCCAACTATTCTTTCGAATAATTTCACTACTTACCTAGCCTTGTTCCACGAGAAACGATGGAAGTACTAAGTTAGCTACAAACTACGCAACTTAGGGTGGCCAATCCTAAATTACTAGCCAGATTAAATAAACCAAAATTAACCCGAAACCCTTTCAATTAGTTATTAGCACCTAAGCCTCATGTACTGTTCACGTGTGTGTTTTACATTCTGTCGGACCACTAAAAGTTTAGCTACTCATGAAACTGTCCTGACTGCACAGGTAAGACACTTTGCAAAACAGAACATTCATCATTCGTAACCCTAATTCTAGCATGCACGAAAATTGTGAATATAATAATAGACATAAACTAAGACTGAAAAAAGAAACACGTACTGAATTAAAAACTAGAATGGAAATAAGAACAAGAGTACCGATTAGTCTTCGATCTCTCAAACGAACGGAAATTTAAAGCAACGAACTAAACTAAGCAAGTATGAAATTCGAACATCATGAACTAAAAATAAAGTGTTTGTTTCTTCTATTCTACTCCTTAAATTTCACGGAACGGAAACGGTAATTGGTGTTCATCTCCTCGGCGACGGTGGTGCGGTGGCGGAATGATGATCGGACGGCGGTGGCGGTGGTATGAAGTCGGGAATGGGATGGATCGGAAAAGGATGATTTCGTGTGTGAGGAGGTTGTTAATTTCGTGCCTCTCTTCTCCTTTTATATGGATGCTCCTTGGAATTAGATTACATCTAGGGTTCCTTTTCGGATAAGGAAAGGATTTATGAGATAAGGTAAATATCTCATCCTTCCTTATTTATCTCCTTTCCTTCCTTCTCTTCTTTCCTTCCTTCTCTGCTTTCTTTCCTTCTCTTCTTTCTTTGGCCAAATCCACTCATAATCTCGCCATTCCAGCTGGAAAACGCGTTACCACATCATTTCCACGTCACGTGCCAAATCAGCCTAATTTCCTGCACAACTGCCAACAAAAGCGTCTCGCCTGCACAGTTAAGAGACTTTTCGGACAAAAATAATTAGGTACGAAAACGACTCATCAAATCTCCTTACACTTGAACTATACTCGCCCTCGCGTATAAGAAGAACAAAAGATAAGTACCTAATTATTTCGGTCCTCCCCAAGACTCAAGACTCAAAATAAAAGACAAGACTCAAGCAAGAAAAAGACTCGACAAGGACAAGACTCAATAAGGACGAAAGAAAGAAAACAACGGACTCACCAGTGAAAACAAGAAGCCATACCAATTAATTCGAAAATTTCCACACCATTTACTAGCCAAGGAATGTCAAACCATGCAATCATGATCTCATCCAACAAGTAGACAATGCAAATTTTGAAACTAAGCACATATATATCAACTTGGTCAAAATCTAAATAATGTGGATCTCCTTAAGTTTCACTCAACACTCAACTAATCTAGGTCCGGTTCAAGCCACTCAAATGAAAATAGTCCACGCAATCACGATAAGAGATCATCACAATAGCAATATCAAGGAGGTATTTCTCATTCGGTTGTAATGGGGCTTAGGACTTAGACAAATTGATGTTAGTAAGGGTCCTAGGGGTACTAAGCTCCTTTAATATTCAGATTCAATGTTATGCATGTAAAACTCTCTCACCTGTGCAGTCAAGACAGTCAAACTCCCACCACTTTAGAAAATTCACTTCAATGCTACAACATCAATACTATGCACCCATACTCTTTATTTTCTGCCACGTTTCATATTCAGATTTTTTTTTTCGTGGCATATACTTTCTTCTTTAGCAAACCCGGGCACAAACCGTCTCAACGCGTACGGACGAGGACACTTTGAATTCTGCTTATATAGAACAATTTTTACACTTAGACTTTTTATCCAATCTGTTTTCTGCAGCATGTCTAGACTGGGCAGGTAGGAGACATATGTAATACTCTTCAAATTTTAACTATCATGCACAAAGAGAGTTCGTAAAACATGCAATAACATGGGTCAAGAGAAAGTTTAAAAGGCCTTGACTAAAATTTTACTAACTCAATTCAAAGAAACGGTCAAGGCTCAAATTGGTTCACTAAGGGATAATGTGGGGTCGAAAATATTTTGTCGCGGCCGTGTGGCTAAAAATCCCTAGTGCCTCCTATCATTTATCACAAGTGACTCAAGCATATTGCGACTTTGCGGATAAACACTCTCAAAAGAATAGTAGAAAGTGTCATACTTTAAGGCTCAAATCTAATTTAAGTGAGTGTTATAAAACTTCGATCCAACAAAGTTTATTTTTCGTCATCCCAAATTACATGCATATACACGCCTAGATCTACTTTTCACAAAGACTACAAGCTAGCATATTGAAACATAAAAGCACAAATAAGACATGCTTAATCATAGAAAACGACACTTCAAAAATTGAAAATTTTGGCATGCTTCGACACAAAATACCCCCCTCCTTAGACTTAAACCTTACTCGCCCTCGAGCAAGAGAGAAAAGACAAAACAAAAAGAGAAGGCATGACAAAATAAACACAAAAACACCCTCCTTACACTTGATCCCTACCAAGTGTAAGAACTAATTAAAACTAAAGACAAAAGACAAAATAAAAAGAAACACCCCCCTCCTTACACTTGATCCCTATCAAGTGTAAGAACAAGAAAGATACACAAGAACAGACTTAAAACATAAAACAAAAACACAAAACGAAAAAAATAAAATTGGGGAAGAAAAGTCACCGGTCGCCTCGCCTGGGCAGGCGAGGCAGTCTGCTCATAACTGTGCGGCGGAGGCGATCTACTCTGCGTCCAAGGGAATCCAGATCAGTCCGTAGTGTCTGCACGGTATCCACAGCTGCAGAAATAAAAGCTCTCGAGACACGAGGTCCCGGTGGATAAAACTGGATCTCCCTGTTAGGCAGTTGGTACAGTAGGCGAGTATGCCTCAACAAGTTCAAATCAAACAAAGGTGGAGAATCCACCCTAGTCAAATAACGAGTATCATGGATGACAAAGTTGCGTTCAATAAAAGTAGCAAGAATATGGCATAATGTCATGTGACGCACGGTATGACTAGCAATTGCGAACATGTTCTTAGCAATTCACCAACCTAGGTTAAGACGACGCCTAGTAGTCATGCACCATTGAAAATACAATTCATTTGCAGTCACCGTTTCAAAAGAAGTACTCTTTCTGGTTAGGTTATGGACTAAGTATTGGTGGCACATGCGAAGGGCGGGATCTTCTCGAAAACTTACGTGAGAACCGGACGTGGCAAACACATCCGGGTTGCTTGGGGCGAGAAGCCTCCACGCGGCCCGCGTACCTATGTAGTTAGGGTCCTTATGTGGCAAACCATGAAAACCAATCTCAAAATGACCAAGATAATAATCATCAAATGAACATATCCCTAGTCTAGCATTCCATTCGGCCACCGAAACATGATAAGTCCCTCCAAACAACCGAAACTCAATACAAGGTGTAACCAAATCTTTGTCGCCCTCAAAATGAAAAGAATTAAAGAACTCACTAGCAACCTCTCTGTAACACGGATAGTGATGCGATTCAAGCAACCAAGACCAACCAACATTTCGAAAATATGCAAAGAAAGGTGCAATAATACCTGCCGCGCGAAGAAACGTGCGATCGAGGAGTCGGCCGCTTCGGAAGTCCTTGCCCTCGCGTTCTTGTAAACGCATATTCATGTACTCAGTCTCGAATTGAGAGAGGGCATGCACGGCTTCTGGTGAATCGATATGGATGACCACGCGGTTTCCATACTCCTCCGCTCTTGGAAAAGCTGAAGACGAATCGGAGTCAACAAGAGATAAGGAATTCAAGTTGAGGTCTTCTTCAAAATCGCCATCGTGATCATCGGACTTATAGTCCGAATCTTCCTCCTCTTGGCTTGGCAATTCCGCACGTAAGCTTTCGCTCCAATTAACGTTATCATAATAGTTGAGTGGTGGTGGTGGATTTTGAAACTCAAGAAACGACAACCACTAGTAAAGAGTTTGTGGAGATTACGGCGGTGGATTAGATGAAGACGCGCCATCTGCGCGAGTTGTTCGCGACTTTCGCACCTTTGAGCGACGCGGTGGAGATGGCAACGATGTGGGCTTAGGTGTTGGTTCGGGGGTTGAATCCGGCGTCGGGTCTTGTGGCGGTTGAGCGGTTGTTTTGCATATATGAACTCCCGTACGTCGACATAACCGTCGTCTAGGCGGTTTCGCCGGAGAAGTGGACTTCGTGGAAGGGGCACGCCTTCCCAATGAGCAGCAGCGGCGTTGCGTCTCCGGATCCGCCTGGACGGCGGCGAACCAATGGGCGACAACAGACATTCCAGATTTCTTCTTCGGAGCCATGGCAGTGACGTCTCAACTGGGCAGGGAGGAGACTTCTTGAAGAAGTTGAAGATCTTTGTAGAGAGGGAAACTAGGGGGCGGCGGTTATAGAGAGGGAAAGTGATTTGAATAGTAATAAGTAGTAGGGTTTGATCCCACTCTCTCCTTTTATAGAAGTGAAGTTTTGCAATTAGGCCCTCTCAGTTGTGCAGTTAAGAGATTTGGTCCCTCCTTTTCAATTCAGCCCCCATCTTTTTCTCAACTTAAACTGACTCCAAATTTTAGTCATCTATGCAATTGAGTTCCTCAAAAATGTTCCCTTACTACAATTGGGTCCCTTGATTTTTGGAAATGGCAATTAAGACCCCGAATTCTTCTTCTCATCATCTTTGCTCCTCCAAAAACCATCCCCTTACACTTAAATCTCAATTCCATACTTAGCCAAAATCTGAAAAAGAAAAGAAACAACACCAAGCATAAAATCAAACTAAAAAAATACGAAATCAAAGAAAAAACGAAAAAAATATGGGTTGCCTCCCGGAAGCGCCTCTCTTTAAAGTCTTCGGCTAGACGTCCTCTTTAAAGAGTTAAACATAAGAGGGAATGGACAAGCTCTGCTCGTCCACATCATCTATCATTGCAGCAGCATGATAAATCTTAAGGCAATGATCGTTGACTGTGAAAGTCTCGTCTGAGTCTAATTTCTGTATTACCACTGCCCCGCCTGGCCAGACAGAACACACCCGGAATGGACCTATCCATCTTGAGTGGAGCTTTCCGGGCATGATGCATAGGCGCGATTGGTAAAGCAATACAAGTTGGCCCACTTCAAAAATCTTCAAACGGATATCTTTATCATGCCACGCCTTTGTGCGATCTTTGTACCTCATAGCCGCATCATAGGACTCCAACCAGATTTCTTCAAGCTCTTGAAGCTGATATTTCCTCTCCTTAGCACTTTTGGTCAGATCCAAATTGACTTTCTGTACCGCCCACCAGGCCTTGTGTTCCAACTGCACAGGCAAGTGACATAATTTACCGAAAATTAATCTATATGGAGACATACCGAGTGGAGTTTTATAGGTTGTTCGATAAGCCCATAAGGTATCATCCAGCCTCATACTCCAATCTTTCCTTGACAGATTGACCGTTTTCTCCAAGATAGACTTCACTTCCCGATTTTACACTTCAGCTTGCTCATTCGTTTGAGGATGGTAAGCGGTAGAAACTCGATGGGCTACTCCATATTTCTCCATCAACGACTCTATGGTACGGTTGCTAAAGTGTGTTCCTCGATCACTTATGATGGCCTTAGGTA
Source organism: Lavandula angustifolia (assembly GCA_028984105.1). Taxonomy (NCBI): domain Eukaryota; kingdom Viridiplantae; phylum Streptophyta; class Magnoliopsida; order Lamiales; family Lamiaceae; genus Lavandula; species Lavandula angustifolia. The sequence continues at coordinate 28,678,364 of CM054807.1, forward strand.
CGCCGAATCTGCAAAAGATGTTAGTTCAAAGAAATCCTGCAACCACTTTAGAGTCATTAATTTTTGTAGCCTTTACCTCAACCCATTTAGAAATATAATCAACGACAAGTAAAATGTACAAGTTACCCTTTGAATTAGGAAAGGACCCATGAAGTCCATACCCCATACATCAAATATCTCACAAAATCTCAAAGGCTTTTGGGGCATTTCATCCTTCATAGATATATTCCCGGGCATTTGGCAAAGTGCACATGACTTACAGTAATTGTAAGTGTCAAGGTGTAGGCTCGGCCAAGAGAAACCCGCATCCAACACTTTTCTTGCGGTTCGTTTTGGTCCGAAGTGTCCTCCATAAGCAGATGAATGACAATGGAATAGGATGTCGCCTAGCTCTTCTTCCGGAATGTATCTTCGGATAACTTGATCAACTCCCATTTTCCAAAGGATTGGAGAGTCCCAGAAGTACTGCTTACTCTCGCTCTTCAATTTCGCTTTTTGAGCATGAGTGAACTCGGGTGGAAGCTGCTCAAAGGTCAAGAAATTCACAATATTAGCAAACCAAGGTAATTTAGAAGTGTTACCCACGGTTTTCAGCAATTCTGGTTCAGACTTGTCTTGACTGGGCAGCTGAGACACTTCCTGGACTCCAATCGTAAAACACTGTGCGGGCAGAAGCTTGGCAAGACTGGAAACTATCTCAGGAACAACATATAAATGCTCTTCGGGAAAAGTCTCCTTAATTAGCTCTCCAACATCTTTTTGAATCAATCGGCTCAAGTGATCCGCCACATGATTTTCGGCTCTTTTCTTGTCCTTAACCTCCCAGTCAAATTCTTGTAAGAGAAGAATCCATCGGATAAGTCTCAGCTTTGATTCTTTTTTGGAAAGGAGGTGCTTGACGGCGGCATGATCGGTATATACAATGATCTTCGAGCCAAGTAAATAAGAGCGAAACTTGTCGAAGGCAAAGACGATAGCTAACAACTCATTCTCTGTGGTGGAATAGTTGCATTGTGTTGGATTTAATGTCTTGGACGCATAATAAATTACGTGGCTCTCATTTCCAGATTTTTGTCCCAGCACTGCCCTGAATGCACAGTCAGAAGCATCGCACATAATCTCGAATGGCTTGTTCCAGTCCGGGGGCTGCATCACATGAGCTGTTGTAAGTTTGTCTTTAAGGACGGTGAAGGCCTCCTTACACTTAGTATCGAAATCAAACTCGACATCTTTGTGAAGTAGCCTTGTTCGTGGTTGAGTAATCTTTGCAAAATCCTTTATGAAATGCCGATAGAAGCCGGCGTGCCCTAAGAAACCACGAACTTCCTTTGGAGTAGTTGGATATGGCAACTTCGCGATGGCCTCCACTTTTGCCTTGTCGACTTCGATTCTTCTTTTAAAAACAACGTGACCGAGCACTATCCCTTCGGTCACCATGAAATGGTATTTTTTGTAGTTCAACACCAAGTTCTTCTCCACACATCGAGCTAGGACTTTGTCGAGGTTCTTCAAGCTCGAAGTGTAAGAATCACCATAGACGGTGAAGTCGTCCATGAAGACCTCTATGCAAATCTCGATAAGGTCCGAGAATATGCTCATCCTGCACCTTTGAAAGGTGCCTGGCGCATTGCATAATCCAAATGGCATTCTACGGTAAGCAAACGTTCTACAAGGGCATGTGAACGTCGTCTTGTCTTGATCTTCATCTCGCACTTGGATTTGGAAATAGCCGTTATATCCATCCAAGAAGCTAAAATAGACTTGCCCCGCAAGTCTCTCGAGCATTTGATCGATAAATGGAAGCAGGAAATGGTCCTTTCGTGTCGCCGCATTGAGCTTCGTATAATCGATACACATGCGTCATCCCGTCACTAAGCGTACCGGAACCAATTCATTCTTCTCATTCTCGACAACTTGGAATCCGGACTTCTTGGGCACAACGTGTACGGGACTTACCCATTTGCTATCTGATATGGGATATATAATTCCCATGGATAAGAGCTTCAATACCTCTTTCAGCACGACCTCCCTCATGTTCGAATTGAGTTTTCTTTGATGTTCTCGAAAAGGTTTGCTATCCGGCTCCATGACGATAGAGTGCTGGCAAATGTCGGGACTTATGCCGGTGATGTCGGCTAAAGTCCATCCTATGGCTTTCTTGTGCTTCTTCAGAATCTCCAACAACGCATTTTCTTGATTTTCATCAAGTTCTTTATTAATAATGACGGGCAGCGTCTCATTATCTCCGAGATAGGCATATTTCAGATGTGTTGGAAGTGGCTTAAGTTCCATCTTTGGTGCCTTGATGATTGACGGCATCAGCTTTTCAGAAGCGTCCTGCCTGGGCAGTTGAGACGTGCTGCTGACAATTTTCAATTCTGGAGTTGCGTACAAAGCCGAGATGCTTTCTCTGATCTCCTCGTCTCTCATATACTCGAGGTCTGATTCGGTCAGTCCTTGAGTCAAGGTAACCTCCATTTTATCCTGCATCACATACGTCTCAATATATTCTTGGACAAAGCTTTCGATGGAGTCAGTAGATAAAGCATCTTCATTTTCATGATCAAAAGGCATCTTAAGTGCTTCAGCAATGTGATGAACATAGATTTCATTATGATATGCAACACTTATAGATCCTTCATCTACATTGATTATGGCCTTCACAGTTTTTAAGAACGGTCTACCCAATAGAACACCCGCAGTACCCTCAACTTTCCTATCATTAGTGTCTATGACATAGAAATCTGCTGGATAGACAACGTTGTTAATTCTGACCAAGATGTTTTCAAGTAGACCTACCGGGGCAATGCATGACCTATCCGCTAATTGAATTATCAATTTGGTGGATACTAATTAAGCTCCAATCAATTGATTATAAACGGATAATGGCATAACATTAATGGATGCTCCTAAATCACACATAGCCTGCTTAATCATAACATTTCCCATCAAGCAAGGTAGTGTAAACATACTTGGATCAGCGCACTTAGCGGGTAGCATCCTTTGAATGATTGCCGAGACAGAGTGGTCCATGACAATTTTCCCGGACTTTAGGATTTTTCCAGCAATAAAATCCTTCACGAACTTCCCGAACTTTAGAATTTTGACGGCTTTAAGGAAAGGAATGTTGATCTCTAATTTCTCGAACAGCTTAAGGTAGTCCATGTACTCCGTGTTCGGCGTCTTTTTCCTATTTAGAGCTTCGAAAATGGTGGAGGAATCAGATTTTCATGTTCCGACTGGCCACTCAGGACGTCCTCCTCATCTCTTTCTTGTTCTGGATCTTCAGCATACTGCTCCTTTGAGGCTTCTTATGGTATAGGTTGTTCTGCAGCCTTCTTCTTCTTCTCTGCTGACTTCTCAGGGTGTCTCGCCTGTACAGTCGGGCCAGGTAGTTCTTTTCCCCCACGCAATGTGATATGGTTACAGTTCTGAGCATTAGGGTTCTGCTGAGTTTGAGCTGGAAGCTGCCCTTGGGAAGTTTTTATTTCCTGAATGGTAAATTGAGCTTATTCATCTACTTGGCCAAATTATCCATAGTCATTTGTTGCTCTTTCTTCGTTTGATTAATCTCCCGTTGGGTCTGCATCATTTCCTTCTGCATTAGTTGTTGAAATGCAGTGGTGTCCTTCTGCGAAGAAACCATTTTGGCCAAAAGCTTTTCTAAAGAGCTCTGCTGATCCGACTGGGCAGGCGGAGCACTCTGCTGCTGAAACTGCCTTTGATGCGGGGGTCTATACGCCTGCTGATAGCTATTCTGATTAGGAAGTTGGTACGGCTGCTGATAGCCTTGTTGCTGCTGGTATGGTTGCTGAAATTGGGTTTGAGGCGGATTCCTCGGCTGAAAATGCTCCTCCGGTTGCTTCCAATGGAGGTTCGGATGAACCCCTTGCTGTCCGCTCCAATTTCCAGCTGCATTTACATCTTCTCCCGGACATTGCAGCGATGTATGTCCTTTCTCTCCGCATGCTCCACATGCGTGATCGGTATTCGATCGGCTCGAAGCAGGAGCGTTCTGCTTAAGTATTAAATCGAGCTTGTCTTGTAATAGGCTAAATTTTGCCTCCACCTTACTATCGATCTCATCCATGTAATCGGAATGAGACCAATTGACAGCTCTCCTTGTTGGTCTCGGCCCTTTGTATTCCAAGGTGGATTCCGCAAGTCCTTCAATAATGTTCCTTGCATCTTCGTAGAGGCTTGTATGGAAATTCTCTCTCAGACTTATATCAACCATGGCCTTTGCTTCGTCTGTCATCCCTTGATAGAAAATTTGTAGAAGCTCCACATCCGAGTAGCCATGGTTCGGACAACTATCGACAAGTCGTCCAAATCTCTCCCAATATGCGCCGAAAGTCTCGTCAATTTCTTGAGCGATCCCAGAAATCTGCTTCTTAAGTGCATTTGTCTTTGATTGCGGGAAATACTTCTTCAAGAAGACCGTACGCATCTGGGACCACGTCGTGATCATGATTGGCTTTAGACTTGAGAACCACGCTTGTGCTCCATCTTGTAGTGTGAATGGAAAAGCTTTGAGCTTGAATGCATCCAGATTGCCTTGCCGGTGTAGGTTGCAGACTTGGTTGAACGACGCTAAAAAGGAATTTGGATTCTCATTCGTTCTCCCATAAAACTTCGGCATGGCAGCGACCATGTTCAGCTTGACATCAATTTGTTCGGTAGTTGTGATTTGGATTGGACAGGGAAGGTCCGCTCCCATGTCAAGCGATCCGGTATTCATCCTCAAAGGTTGTGAATTGTGCACTTCTTCCATCTCTTCCACCTCTGATTCTAAGCTAGTTACTGGAGTATTTTGCCTTGTTTTGTCGAACAAAACAGTCTCTGCTTCTGAGTCGCTGATCTGATCACCGTCGTCTGTTCTGTCTCCTGACTGGGCAGTTAAGAGTCTGTTGCTTTTGCAGCTTTGTCCTCTTCCTATTCCAAGTTGTCGAACAAAACAGTCTCTTGCCTCGGACAGAATCTGTTGCTTTTGCAGCTTTGTCCTCTTCCTATTCCTTTTTGTTGTTTTCTCGACCTCTGGATCAAATATGAGGTTAGGGTTGGAAGACCTGCTCATGCAACGCTTAAAAGATTAGTAGAAAAACAATAAAACTAGATAACACCGTTCCCCGGCAACGGCGCCAATTTGGTGATCGCTGTATTGCACCAAATAATCCTGCAAAACTTGAGAATTATATCAGTGTAGTTTACAGGGTATCGAACATAGGGAACGGAGGACTAGACACATTAATTTTGTACTTATCTTGAGTTTGGTTAGCAACCACGCAAGTTTTAGGATTTTATCTAAACTAAGAACTTGTAAAAACTGAAAGAATTGTAAAACTGAAAGCTGAAATAAAACTGTTTTAACTTGGCAGTTGACAGATAGGTCCAGCAGAATATTCATACACACGTAATTCCAATCATCGGCACATAAAGTTAATTAATCTCATGAATCGACTAATTATAGATTACCGTAACTTAAACTGCGTAATCCTCACTCCCACTTACTTAGTCGGTAACCGCCATGTTGGGCATCTAAACAGCTACTTCCCTAATTTAGCTACAATCTACGTTGTTGCGCAATCAATAGATTTAATAGCTAAACAGCTTTATCGAACTAAGGGAGCCCAGTATAGGAGCCTACTCGTATGTTGGACATCTAATAGTCTCCTACCGGTTTAATCCAATTATTCTAATGAATAACTTTGCTACTTACCTAGCCTTGTTCCACAAGAAACGATGGAAGTACTAAGTTAGCTACAAGCTACGCAAGTTAGGGTGGTCAATCCTAAATTACTAGTTAGATTAAATAAACCAGAATTAACCCGAAACCCTTTCAATTAATTATTAGCACCTAAGCCTCATGTACTGTTCACGTGTGTGTTTTACATTCTGCCGGACCACTAAAAGTTTAGCTACTCATGAAACTGTCCTGACTGCACGGTAAGACACTTTGCAAAACAGAACATTCATCATTCATAACCCTAATTCTAGCATGCACGAAAACTGAGAATATAATAATAGACACAAACTAAGACTGAAAAACGAAACACGTACTGAATTAAAAACTAGAATGGAAATAAGAACAAGAGTACCAATTAGTCTTCGATCGCTCAAATGAACGGAAATTTAAAGCAACGAACTAAACTAAGCAAGTATGAAATTCGAACTTCATGAACTGAAAATAAAGTGCTTGTTTCTTCTATTCTACTCCTTAAATTTCACGGAACGGAAACGTTAATTGGTGTTCTTCTCCTTGGCAACGGTGGTGCGGTGGCGGAATGATGATCGGACGGCGGTGGCGGTGGTATGAAGTCGGGAATGGGATGGATCGGAAAAGGATAATTTCGTGTGTGAGGAGGTTTTAATTTCGTGCCTCTCTTCTCCTTTTATATGGATGCTCCTTGGAATTAGATTACATCTAGGGTTCCTTTTCGGATAAGGAAAGGATTTATGAGATAAGGTAAATATCGCATCCTTCCTTATTTATCTCCTTTCCTTCCTTCTCTTCTTTCCTTCCTTCTCTTCTTTCTTTCCTTCTCTTCTTTCTTTGGCGAAATCCACTCATAATCTCGCCATTCCAGCTGGAAAACGCGTTGCCACATCATTTCCACGTCACGTGCCAAATCAACCTAATTTCCTGCACAACTGCCAACAAAAGCGTCTCGCCTGCACAGTTAAGAGACTTTTCAGACAAAATAATTAGGTACGAAAACGACTCATCAAAAGGGCAAGAAAGTACTGAAGCTTCCCACTCCTCCCTCAAAGAAAACTAATAGATACATCATTCCTGAGGAAGAAGCTCAGATAGCTGCAGATGAAAAGCTTGCCAGAGAGATTGCCGAGGCTGAGGCTGCCAACAAGCCAAAGTAAAAGCCAGCCAAAGGTAAGACTAAGGCCCCAGCAGGAGGTAGGAAGCCTGGGACAAGGCTGCCTCCAAGGAAACTAAAGTTGAGCGATGAAGCTGATAAAGAGAAAGAGAAGGAACAACAGCAGCAACAGAAATCTGGTGAGCAGGGAACGTCAAAAGAAAAATCATCTACTCCTGTTGATTCAGAAGAAGAAGAGCATGTACCCTCCTATGTTCCCTCGAAGAAACAAGAGCTTGAAATGCAAGAGATATGGGATTAGATGGAGAGGTATCTAGACAGAGGAGCTGAAGCAAGGCAAATAGAAGCAGCAAGAGAAAGACTCAGATTGGCAGATCTAGAAGCTCTGAGGCTGAAGGCTGAGAAGGAAGCTAGCCAAAGGATTCCTGAGAAGGCAGATATCCCTTATAAATACAGAAGACTCAGGAAGCCCACTGACCTTAAGATTCACAGATGGCCTAGAGTGGATGAATGGATGTCATGGGAACGAACACAGAGGTGGGAGTCACTAAAGGCAGACTACATCAAGAGATACTACTTCTAGAGATACTAGCCTGAAATGCACAAGTCCATCGCATTTGCTGAATGGCTTATGAAGACTGACCCAGAGATATTTGCTAGAGTTCAGAAGGCCAAAGCAGATAAAATTGATGTCAGGGTCCCAGCTCCAAGGATCATGACTGCCCCACTGAAGCTTGATGGCTATGTTCATTATGGGGTGATTGAGAAAGAGATTAAGGATGCTGCCCACGCAAGACACTTAGATGAAGATGAGCCTGCTGATTTGCCAGAGATACTGAAGCTGAGGAAGATTACTTACAAAATGTATGGACTGCCACTTCCTGAATCAAAATCAAAGGACTTCAAAGACAGGATTCAGCAGTTCAGATGATAGATAGCTTTTGTATTTCTTGTATTTTCTGTTCTGTTTTCTTAGAATAGTAGTCTGATGTATTTGTACTGAACTTCATTATATATAAAACATCACCGTTGTTCGGCCCTGACAATTCCTTATTGTCTATATGGCCTTGTTTACTTTATGCTTAACACACAGAATCACTCAAGTGAGTACTGACTCACACACTCACTGAATATATTTATTCTGTCAGTTTTTACCTTGTTAGATTCTAGTCTGCTAGATTGCTTATAGATGAGGGAAAATGTTGTTAGAAAGGGAGAAATTGCTGATTAGTTTTTTGTATTGGTTCTAACAACTCCACTGATTCTACTTGTAATACTTGTAAGGAGCTTTGTTTCTGATAGTTATAGTGTTAGGTTTTGGCATCATCAAATAGGGGGAAAATGTTGGGAGATGATTCAGTCGCTCCTCAACTCGTTGGGAGATAACTCAGCAGCCCAGTGCTCTGAATATTTGCTAAAGATTTGAAGATCCCAAAACCCTACTTTGACTGATGAACCATTCATTTGTAATGTGTTGTTTTGTCTCTGAGGTTTCAGACTCAGTAGACACACTTCATTTGGTTCAGGCGCTTAGTAGATTATCTACCTCAGGACAAGAAGAAGAAGACTCAGTGATACTGGACTTAGCAGGAGCAAGATATGCGAAAGGAGTCGGTGGGACCGAACTCGGCGAGAGGTAGTTCATCGAACTCGAGTTGATCTTCGATGAGGCGACTTAGCAGGAGCATGCTACTGAATATAGATCAGACTCAGCAACGGTTAGACAGTCTTCTAAACTGTCAGAATTTACTAAGTCAAATTAGCAGAGTCATACGAGGAAGAGAGAAGTCAGCTTCAGATCTACCTTGAAGTCTGTTCTGCCTCACCTACTTTCTTCATCCTCGACCAATGACAAGCAGTCAGCAGTCAACTTTCTGATTAAAGCTGCAAGTCAACAACTTTCCACAAATGGAGGGAAAGTACTCTGCCACCATTCTTTGAAACAGCCGTTAGCTACCCAAAAGAGAGAGACAGAAGGATCGTCGTCTCCAACGGATCTATCCTTAGCTCTGCTCTATAAATAGAGAGATACAATTCAAATTGAAGCTCACCTACCTACGAACACAGAGAAATCCAAGAACACGAGAGCATTCACGAGCAACTCTAAACGACCTAAGTCTTACGCAAGAAGTTCAAAGAGAAATCTCCGGCGAAAGACGACATACGTGCTCATAGGGAACCAAGTTGAACCCAAGTATAAAGCCTCTAGTATCCAAGCGACCGAATACGAACCCAAGTCCATACTTAAACTGTTTGTTGCTCTAGAAGCCACTTTCTCGTTCCTTATCCCTCTAACCTAAGCTCAACAGATCTTATCCATAGCTTAGACGAAGGAGTTCATATCTGAACTGATCCTTATTTAAGGACTCCTTCATAGTTGGAGAGTTTGTCAAACGCTTTAGTTTGATCCTTTCTAAACTGAGACTTGCTCAGTATAAATCTCAAGACCAGTGTTTGTCCAGCGTACAAACTGACTGAGACTATCTCAGTATAATACATAGCTTCCTGATCTTTCGAGATACTGGACGTAGGATTGTTGGATCCGAACCACTTTAAAAACTGCCATTGTTCTGTGTGTTTTTCTGTTTTAACTGTTGCATTGATTACTGTACATACTGAAAGAATTTCTAAAATCATTCAACTGAGTTTCAGCAAAGCTTAATCGATCGCACTAACATACTGAAACTGTTTTATTAAAATCGTTTTATAAACTCAACTGAATTTGGGCCTACACATTTCCGCACTATACTGAACTTCAGCTGGATGGTACTGAATTCTGACTCAAGTCAGCTAGCAGGCCTCAGTGAAGTCAGCCACTCTGCCACACGATCCAGAACAGCTTATTTGGTCTACTGAACTTGTTCAGTACGTCACTCTCTTGAAAAGGACTGTTCGTGTTTAAAGTTGAGAAATTGCTTTCAGGTGTATTCACTCCCCCCCCCCCCTCTACACCTGAACGTTTAATCTCGGGACCAACAACCACACAGTTTACGACTTTCCTAAAACCAAGTCTATAATTTTAGATAAATTATCCAACCTACAACCACACAGTTTGTTCGGAGTTACCAAGTGGTGGAGGTAGTGGATCTTGATTGGGCAGATTTTCCCCTTGCAGCACAATGGGGTCAGCGGCTTCGACCACAGCGGTATCGACTATGTTTTCGGGGTTGGCAACAGGCTTAGCAGCATTGACGACCACATTTTCGGGGTTGGCAACAGTCGGCGGCCTTCGACCACAATGCTCTGAATATTGTCGCGTGGGACACGATAGTTAGCGTTCATTGACCTATGGGAACTGCAATTGTAAGTAACAAGTAAATTCAGTATTATGAAAAAAAAAAAAAAGGAACTGCAATTATAAATATACTCAGTAAAGTTAGTTTTTATCTTCATAGTAGAAATGTAGGTGTTATTTTTCTGTATTAGATCATAAGATGGAAAGGAATCAAGTTTTACTTGGTACTGCAAACCAAAATGAAAGGTCCTATTTTTTACAAAAATGTAGGATGATTCACATACTTTAATTCTTATCTTCTGTACCTTTCATTCAATTAGGTTACTTCATCACATTACATCGACTCAGACAAAACCTGCTAATATGATTAAGGAGTACCGATTGCGAAGCGTGCTGTTCTTGGTGCTTTGAGGACAATTGGTGCGCGTGGTGGTGATGGTGTCAGTGGTGGGGATTCAGTTAGGTCACTCGTTCTTGGTCATCCTTTTCTCAGTACATTTCCTATAGTCGGCGAAGAATAATTATAAAATTAGGAGATCATGGTACAACGCATAATATAAAATAAGCGTGATTGACTAGCGGCAGCCGAAAAAATTATAAAGTTAGTGAATAATAATTATAAAATAGGGAGATCAATTATGGTACAATGCAGAATATAAAACAAGCGTGATTGATTGGCGGCGACAGAAAAAATTATATAGTCGGTGAAGAAAAATTATAAAATAGGGAGATCATTCATGGTACAAGCATAATATAAAATAAACGCGATTGACACGTTGTGGCAGCAAAAATTATGTAGTTGGTCAAAAATTATTATAAAATAAGGAGATCAATCATGGTACAATGCATAATATAAAGTAAGCGTGATTGACTGGCGACAGCAGAAAAAATTATGCAGTCAGTGAAGAAATACTTATAAAAAGGCAAGATTAATTATGGTACAAAGCATAATATAAAATAAGCGCGGTTGACTGGCGGCGACAGAAAAGACTATGCAGTCGGTGAAGAATAATTATAAAATAGGGAAACCAATCATGGTACAACGCAAATAATAAAATAAGTGTGGAAAGATGTCCAAAACTTAAGTAGCGAAAACATAAATAAGTTCAGGTTTAACCAAAACATCTAAAGTAAAAGAAATGTCAAAGAGCAAAGTATTAGTGCGTCATTCGATCTCCCACACGGCTCCACGCTCAATTTTCTAAAATAATTAGTGAGGAATGAGTATACAAAGTACACTCAATGCGGGACATATGCTATGATTTATCCAAACTGATATAACCGAACAACGTAACATATGTAATAATTCACAATATAATGACATCACCACAAAGGCAACAAATGACAATGCCACGGAGGTGGAAAAATGATAAGTTGTACACAACCATGAGGTTAATATGATGGATAATTATAAAGCCAGTCCAAAGCACTTGAAATGTTAAAATGAAGGATGACTAAATAATAAATACATGAACACTCACAAGAGGTTAATATGAAAGATAATGAGATAGTTAATCCAAAACTCATGAAGATATTAATATGAAGGAGGATCCTTAGTTAATCCAAGAACCATCTTAAAATGAATATGAAATAATGTACGCCGACAATCATATCAATAAGGATAATCATAAATCAACGGCATAAGTAAGAATCAACACACCTTAACTCCATTGCAAAAAGACTTGAACAAAATAATATAATTTAATATCTTAATCGCGCCGCACCTAAATATTCAATAAGGATTTAGACTTATAAATAAACATTTATACGACATGTCGTGAGCCCTATCAAATCTATCTTAAGATTTTAATCTATCTTGAAATTCTCTATCTAATCTATCTTAAGATTTTATATCTACTGCCCTATCAAATCAAACACCCAACTTAGTCCCTAATCACAATTTCTACAAATAAATCTTGTATCAGAAACTGCACTTATTATCTTACAATTCTAACAACAAAAATATGAGCACAATTATATACGTACATGTGTATTGAGACAACACCCAAGAAAAATTAATATATATCACGCCTATTTAATACACACACAAACACATACATATACAATATTTATGTATATAAATAATGCAACAAAGAGAAGAAGAAATTACTTATAAATCTTACTTTATAATATAATATTAATAATATCTAGTGGAAAAGAATATATGATTCCAAAATAATATCTATCTCTACTAAAATTGATGCGCAACCACTCTCTCTCTCTATCCTTATATTTTTACGGTTTAAATTACTATCTATTTTTTTTTTCTCACTGGTCGACAGAAGAAAAGGTTTGTAAATTAAGTGTTATAGGAAATGAAATTACCTGTCAACCTACACAGTTCTACGTTCAAATTCCAAAATTTAAGTTCTAAGAAGCTTCTAACCCAAAACACCAATAGAAACAACATGAATCATGCATGCTTATGAAAATTTTATATTCTTTACCGAAAATTATAACGATTTACCTTTGGAAAACCAAATGGGATGTACCATTTATATGCACGTACCGTTTAACACTAAAGAAACTAAATGCATTTATTTCTCTAATTAACAAATAAAACTTTACTTTAAAATTCTAAGGGTGCGATTTTCACTTATTTAAATATTTATATTTAACAAATAATTCTAACACACATAACAATAATGAAAACACATAAGACCACTTTATAATAGAACCACTTTTGGACGGATTTTGACACTGATAAATCAATACACATCAACCACCATTCACACATCTCACATAAATGAGTTTGTATCTTCAAAAGGCTAGAAACAGATTATGGAATTTAGACAAATGCTAAACAAATACTCCCCCGTCCCAATATTTGTGGCTCACTTTTATAGCGGGACGGACGGATTATTTGCCAAATTCGAAAAGTGGCCACTTTTAGTGGGACATCACAATCGGGAAAGGTGGTCATTTATAGCGGGACGGAGGGAGTATCTTTCCTAATCAAGGAATAAATATGTTAAAATATCCTATTGTTGGTCCTGATACGATTTCAGGTGTATGGGGGGGGGATATACCTGATGTCGAATGTTGTCTTTTTCATATCAGAGAACCTGACTGATAGTGAGTCAGTCAGTGTGTGGAAATATGATAGGCCCTTTAAGTGAAAACACTTTTCGTGAATGCAACAGTTAAGCTGATATGAGAAGATATGAGATGCGGTGAACAGTAATCTGAAACCAATGAACGAGTAAAGAACACAGGCTTTTGTAGTGGTTCGGATTCACAAGATCCTACGCCCATTTTTCTGCTTCCTTGCAGAAATCCACTAATGGATACTCGTAAACTGACGAGCGCAGATCAAGACAATCAAACAAACAAACTATCTAACAATCTATCTATCTATCAATCTAACCAACAAAGTCGTTCTAACAAGATATCAGGTTGGGTTTAGAATTTGTTCGGCAACATGAGTATGAAACACTCTTGACTCCAAGCTTATGATGAGCAAGCTGATATACTTGGAGTATAAACAACCGATAAATTTCTTAGCAAGAGAACTATTAATATGAAAGTAAAGGCTTGTTCTTTTGCTTTGAGTATGCTTGAGCTTCCATAACCTCTTAATGAGCGATCTTCTGCTATTTATAGACGAGCCTGGAGATAGATCCCTTAAGAAAAGGTTGATCTCCTATTGGCTCCGAGTGGACAACGGTTGAACACATTGAATGCATGGACACATGTCTATAAAATGCATTGCATATCTATTCATGCATGTTATCAAGTGTTTTAGTTCTGTAAGTCGCGTCTTAGAAATTTAAATAAAAATTAAAGCATCTATCATATTTGTCATTAAATCATTTTTGTTATGTAAATTTATTTTGAACTTTGAATTTGTTTATTTATATCATATTATGATTATATTGTTTATTGTTGAGATATAAATCATGTTAGAATTATGAGACAAGAAAAATATTTATTTATTTTGGATTTCCTAAACCTATTAGGATTCATAAAAGAATATAATATTTTATATTGTATTAAGTTATTAGGAGATGAATTTTATATTATGTTTTATGATTAAAATAAATATTTTATGTGTGATATACATGCTTTAGGAAAAAAAATCTAGTTGTATTTATCCATATTCTAATTTATCTATGACTGAATCTCTTATATGATAAGTGATACACTAAATTATATATAAATTATATAAGTACAAAAATAATTATAGATAAAATATATTTGATTAGCAATCTTTAGATAATGATTTCTATGCCTATAAATACACTCTTAGTCTACCATAATTTAGTTTCACATTAGATTTTCGAAAATCTGCCAGCATATCTGCGAACTATTTCATGAATTATTTAAACATCTCCCGTAGTCATATTGTTGTGAAAATTTATACTAATCTTCCTAGGTATGTCTCGTATACTCTATTATATTTGTAGAATTTTACAAGTATGATAAGTATTTGTTAAAAATTGTTATTCGTAACCTGACAGTTTTTGACAGCATGTCCATAAGCTTGATAGGAAAATTGTTTTTCATGTTTTCTTTATGTTATTTTCGACCATGTTGAATTTTAATGGGATATAATATATGTTAGGTCAATCATGTTAATAATATACTCCCTCTGTCCCGGATGAAACGTCCCCTATTTTATTTCGGGGTGTCCCGGATGAAACGTCCCCTATTCCTTTTTTGGAAATAATTAGTCATCTAATTACTTTATGTGGGACCCACAACATTAAATCTAACCTACCCACTACCACACACCTACCCATAAATTACCATTCTTTACTTCTAAAGTACAAGTGGGCCACCATTCTTTACTTCTAAAGTACACTGCATAAATTACCGCGCCGAAAAGAAAGAGGACGTTTCATCCGGGACGGAGGGAGTAGAATTTTTAGGATAAGTGTTGGTCCCGAGAGTGAGATCAGGTGTAGAGGGGGGGGGGGTGAATACACCTGAATCCAAATTTCTCAACTTCGAACACGAACAGTCCTATTCAGGAAGATGCCGCATCGAATGATTCGGACCAGACATGCATAACCGTTCGAATCGTATTAAAGGCTAAAAGGTCGACTCGGCTGAGATCTGCTAACTGACTAGGTCGAATTCCGTATCGATCCGCAAGAGTTCCAGTGCGCGGAATAGTGTAGGCCCAAATCGGTTTTTATGAGAAAACGTTTTAAGTCTCGGTTAATAGATAAGAAGTTCAAGATATGCGAGACGGTTAATTGATTTTAAATACGATGTTCGGTATGCACGATAAAATCAATGTAACGGTAAGAAAAGAACGTAAGTAAACAACACAGAGATTTTTAAAGTGGTTCGGATATCAACAATCCTACGTCCACTGTCCCGATAGATCAGGAGGCTATTTATTATACTGAGTTAGTCTCAGTCAGCTTGTGCACAGGACAAAGCCGTGGCTTGGGGATTATACTGAGCAAGTCCCAGTTTACACTTCTATCAAACTTAAAGTGTTTGACAAACTTCTCCAACAGTGAAGGAGTCCTTATACAATAAGGATTGGGTTCAAAGGTGAACTCCTTCGTCTAAGCTATGGATATATCGGTTGAGCTTAGGGTTAGAGGGATGGGAACAAGAATGTAGCTTCTAGAGCGACGAACAGCTGAGGTTTAGCTATAAGTTCGTGTTACGTCGCTTGGATACTAGATGCTTTATTGTCGGTTCAGCTTGGTTCCCTTATGAGCTTAGAGGTAGTCTTTCGCCGGAGATAACTCTTTCGATTCTTGCGGAAGACTTAGGCTTTTAAATACGCTCGTTTGAATGTTCGTGTGTGTGTTCGTTTCTTCGTTAGCTCGTGAACTCGTGTACTTCAAATCTTGAATGATCCCTCTATTTATAGAGAAGAGATTGAGAAAGATCCGTTGGAGACGATCTTCTTCTCTCTCTCTCTTTTTGGTAGCAAACGGCTCTTTTGGCGTAGGTAACAGTGCATTTTCCTCCTTTCTCGGAAAGTGTTGACTTGCAGCTTTAGTAGGTAGGATGACACGTGTATGTTTGTCATTTGTCGAGGCGGATAGAGCGGTTGAGACAGCACAGACTTCGAGACAAGTCGAAGCCGACTTCTCTTATCCTCGTATATGACAATGCCGATTGTCTTTCAAAAAGATTCCGACGATCCCCGAAGACTATCCGCCGATCTTTGAGTCCGACCTTGTATTCGGTAGATAGACAATGAGATAAGTCTATCGAAGATCGGCTACGAGTCCAGGTGAACTACTCTCGCCGAGTTCGGTTCGGTCGACTCTCTCGATATCTTGCTCTCGCCGAGTCCAAGATCACTGAGTCTTCTACACTGGTGCTGAGGCAAATAAGCTACTGAGCGCCTTGACCAGAGCAGAGTGTCTACTGAGTCTGAAACCTCAGAGACAAACAACATATACAACGGAATGGTTCACCAATCAGATAGGGTTTTGGGATCTTCAAATCTTCTCAACGGTTCAGAGTACATAGGCTACTGAGCTTGGTTCAGTATAGAAGATAGAATCATTTCCCACTGAGTGAAACAGTGCTGAGGATAAAATCATCACCCAACAATAAGTTTACTATTTATTTGTTAATTTGTTTCTTTGTGTGCCAGATTCTTTTGTCAATGTACATATATATTGAAAAATAAAAATTTTCAAGTTAATATTAAATGAATAATTGATCACGATAAGTTTTATTATGATGATATATGTAATATGTTGTTCATGTTAGAGATCTATAATTTTTAGGACAACACTTTTATGATTTCATTAATTACTGAATTACTCAATGCATGAATAAATTGTCAATAGAAGTAAGATTATATTTAATATACTTAACTTTATTATTATGTGAAACCGTTAAAGTTGCATTTTAATAATTAGAATGTGTATAATATACATTTTGGTTCGATAATTTTGGTCTATGTTTATTTATGAATTCTTGAAATTGTTGATGCATGCATAACATTCCATGTAGAGTCATTAAGATAAATTTCCATGTATAGGATCGGCGCGCAGGACTTAAATGTTAATATCCATTATTTTCTTCAAGTCAAGGTTAAGGTTAGGGCAGCTTAAACGGGTATAGGGTATTCGGGTAACACCCGTACCCGTACCATGGGGTATCGCATACCCGATTAACCGATTATCGGTTATCAATTTTTTGAAGTTATCGGATATGGGTAAATAACCGATACCCTATCGGTTAACCCGAAAATACCCGATTAAAATTTAATTGGAATATTTTAATATTAATTGATAATTTATTAATTATTCACACTTGTTAAAGAAGAATCGTTGGTTGCGAAGTGCGATTAACAACTTACTCTCCAATTCACATTTCACAATATTTGAGTTGAATGTTCATTTTGATCTTTGCACAGAGAAATGAAAATGAAGATTATCAGCTTTGAGTTGAATGTTCATTTATGCACAACTGGAAGAGGCATTATGATAGCCCTTGCATAATCCCTCATATGTTATAATTTCTATGATTATCTTGTAACAATGTTTGGACAAAGTTGATTGAATTCTTGATACAAATGCAACGCCGATTATCATGTGTGTGTCCTTCTTAAAGCTACTTTCTTTTGCAGTGTCACAATTCGATTAGGAGGTTCTGATTTTTTTTCTCTCTTTGCAAGTGGGTGTGTGACTTTTTGTGAAATAAGGATAGTCTTAGCAGTTGTACGTGTGGCACTAACTCGATAAATTCCTCCTGCAATTTTTTGATGTCTTGCAACCCAAAGCAAAGAAAATGGGCAGTAAAGTAGTTGTGACATATAAGAGGAAGAGACTCTTCTCAAGAAGTGATCACTCTCTTGAGATATTCATGATTTTGATTTTTGAAAGGAATAAGGTTAATTTCGGTTTTATAAGGTTAACCTGATAACCGATCCGATCCGGTATCGGGTTAACCGATACCCGATCTTACGGGTACGGGTATCTAAAATTGTGGTGTTTCAGGTACGGGTAACCGATTATCGGTTACAGTTAACCCGTACCCGAACCGATTAACACCCCTGGTTAAGGTGGGGAATGTTAATGTTTATCTTTATTATATGTTGTGTTCGATATTTCATGTGATTATGATAGGCATGAAAGGATGGGTCGAAATTAGACCATTGGATCAAAATTGGGTCCTCAATGAAAATCGATCGGAATTGGGTCGTAGGATCGAAATTGGATCCTCTATGAGAATAGGTCGGAATTAGGCCTATGAAAATGTTATGGTCTGTGTGACCGAGTATCTCTTTCCATGATCTAATTTTACATGTTTTATCGGTGTGATATATAATTTTGGTAAATGTGTACATCTCCCACTGAGTAATCGTACTCAACCCATTATTTTAACATTTTTCAGGAAATGGCTCGGCCGATGCGTAGAGGTGTTGGTGGTGATGGTCACACGATGAAGGATTATGAAACTCATTATTGCATTAAACTAGTTTTTATCATGAACTATGCGTCTTCTTTCTGTTTTTATTTTTTATTTTTGAGAACTAATAGTTGCATTTGCTTTTATTTTTATTTAAGACTTCCGCTGAGTATGAAATTAACATGAGTTTTGCCATGAATCTTTTCCATGAAAATGTTTTGAAATAGTTAAGATATGCATGTTAAGTATGAAGTAGCGTCTCTTGTTAAGTTATGAAAATTGGGGCGTTACAACATTCCTCGAAAAAAAGATCCACGACATAGAGGACTAGAATCTAATGTGACCTTAATATAAGACCAACATCGGACAGATTTACAAATTAAAGGACTAAAATCGGAATACAAAAAATAATCAAAATTGAAAGGAAGCCACAATAGAAGACCGAATTGAGTTTTTTTTTTCTCTCGAAAGTAAAGATCAAGACTTTCCAAAGGGAATAAATAAATCGAAAGATTGCATTTTTATGTGGTTTTATGTGGTTTTACTTGAAAATGGGGTCAAGTTCAATGGCGACTTCACATCTTGTCTGCAACTAGGGCTTTCGGCTGTATATCCTTTTTTGAATTTAATAAAAAATTGATTAATGCTTGATTTGATAGAAAATTTAATGATCGTTTATTAATTAGCCGTTTGAGACTAATTAGCACGCACAAAAAAAAAAACAAAAAAAAAACAAATAACTTGTAGAGATGTCATCTATGTGAAGCTGGTGAGCTTCTTAATTAATCAAGATATTGACATTTTTCTTGATGCTTCGCGATGTCGTTCGGCCTTCCCGGATTAAGGCATCTTCTAACAAAGAGTAACAGGGAGTCGATTTTGAAGGTGGTGGTAAAGGAAAGGCAAAATTTTGGATATGAGAAGCATTTGGTGCAAAATCTTGTTGAAGGGGCGGCCGCAATGGACCAATTCATCGTTGATAACTGCAGAAATATATACTTGGGTGGCTTCGATGCATTCCGCTATGGTGTTTGATGTTGATGGCAGAGCGGCAGACGCGGATTAGAGAAGAAGTCGAGCAAATCTGTGAGGGGCACAGATGAAGCAGCTGCATATATGGTACAGCCGCATAGTCTCTTGAATGACCATATGCAGCCAGCTGGTTCATCTCTATGCCGCTCACAGACTTGACTTTTGGAGTTTGGAATTGTTAACATCTAGAGAGAGGCATTAATGGGAATATGTTTGGAGAAGAGAGAGAGATTACAAAGATTTATATTTCCTTGAATGTGTATCTTGCATTACAGTGTAAAGAGAAATATAGAAATCATGGCAGGCGATAAAGAGAAGAAATGAAACCTCCAAATGTCAGATTAGAATGCAATTGTTGTGTTTAATCGCCAAGATCATGTAAAACTTAGAAATATTGTGTCCCGTATCCGTCAGTTGTGTGCTCATGCAACATAGATTGGAATGTATGTCTAGTATAAACTATGTTTTTTAATTAAGGGATCAAAACCCCAAATTACTTTGCTATGTGCAGAATGTCCCTCGCTACTAAATTGAGCTGACCCCTCTCAATTATTCTTACATGCGAATTGCCCTCTCTAACTAACTACATTAATTATTCTCGTATTATACAAATCTATCCAAATCTAATACTATAACAAATACTCCCTCTGTCCCATCTCACTTGTCCACTTTATAAACAAGAAAATGAGTCACGCACATTTACAATACATACTAATTCTACACAATTAATTAATTATATGAGTCCCACATTTTTATTATATAAAATCAACTCTCCTAAATTACCACACTGAAACCAAATTGGATTAGTGAGATGGGACGGAGGGAGTATAAAATCATCCAACGTTATAAACACTATCCACAATATACCCAAATTGTCCAAAATGCTTTTACTTTTTCATTGTTCTCACATGAAAGTGTCTTATCAATCGGGTATGTGATAAGGCAACATTGTAAAAAAGGTGATAGGACCCCTTGATGCATTGATTCATGAGAAAGTGTGTTCAACCGATCGGGCACGTGTTGTATCAATCGAACACATGACAGAGCACATGATTAGATATGATAGAGCACGTGCCATATCTGACTTGTGACGATCGGTCGGACAATAATCGGACATATTGTAGGACTATATTATTTTGAAAATACCTATTTTTATTCTAAAATAAATTGTTTTTTGGTCAAAAAGTTCTTAAAAAGTAAAAGTATTTTGGTCTTTTTGGAATGTAATAAAATTTAAGTATTGGATAATTTGTGTTTTACTTTACATATTACACCAAACACCCCTTAATTATTCAATTAAAGCAACAAATTCTTCAGTTTCACACCACCGTCCCTCTAAACGACACCAGATCCCTTCCAATTCTTTCATCGCATGTTCGTGGGATATAATCCCTTTATCCGCCTATACAACCTCAACATTCTTCAAATTTTAGAACTAATTGCAACATGTACTGAATGTATTAAACATCACAATTGAATATCGTGTCAAAATATCCAACATGATATATCGAGATTTTTTAAGCATACATTACTTATTTTTTAAATTTCAATTTATTATAAATCTAGTGACTAAGCAAATCTTGATCAATATGTATATAAACCGCATAGGTCAGTAGTCCCTTTAATATGTCTTACTCTTACCCGAGATTACAAATCAAATCGAGATTGGTTCGAAAAAGGATTAATGGAAAGAGATGATCTTTTAAAGAGTAGTAGTGCCTAAGAGCATCTCCTACAGCTCCTGCTTTCTGGCGTCAAACGTTACAATGGAGTTGATTTTTTCTCCAACAGGAAACGGCAACAAACGCCTTTTGTGATGTTGGCCAAATTTCACACAGCAACTCTACCGTGGCACTATTCTCACGGTCGTGTTACTTTTTACCTTTTTAAAAAAAAAATCTTTAGATTATTATTATCTTTTATAAATTACTAATATATTTAATTAATGTCATTTCTATTTTAATTTGTTTTACAAATATTTAAATATATCTTTATAATAAATGTAATTTATATTTTAATTTATTAATTGTTGTTATATTAAAATAAAATATAATAATGTAAAAACATAAAATTTAACACAAGTTGTTACGCAAATTAGATAATAATATTAAAATTACACTAGCATATAAATACGATAACATTAAACATAAGGAAACAAAGCAATATAGTAAGTTCCAAAACTACTATCCGAGCTCCAAAGTTGCTTTCGGATCCTCCGACGTCACTTCCAGACCCTCCAAAATCGGGAAAATCACCTCCAAAGTTTGATTCGAAGGGAGCGAATCCCATCCTCGGCCTAAAGGGAAGAGCTCTCCATGTCCCTTTTCCTATTCACACTATTTTCCTAGATTTAGTTTAGATGGATTCCTCACCACGTTCCGTAAACTTGGATGAAGAACTACTAGCACGGAAGTCGTGAGGTATATTATTTTTTCTTGTTCATTCTTGATGTAATTTCGCTAACTAGGATTAGAAATGTTGTTGGTGTCTATCATTAAAATCTTGTTATCCGATTCCCACCTTTGAAAAGCAAGAGCTCTATTCTTTACTTCGATAGTTTTGTTCTTTGCTTCAATCTTTTGCATTTGTAATAACATAAGATTCTCTCTTCTTGTGGATAAGTTCTCCATTAATTCTCCAATTCTCTTATTTCCTTGTTCGATTGCTTTCAAAACACCCGACATATCTTCATGATTTTTCCTTTTATTTTTTAACACCAGTTGGACGTTGTGATAGTCCAAAACCACTGTCACTACCATCACTTAAATTGAATTTAAAGGAAGAAGACAACCCATCAGGTGAGATAGGAGATTTCGATGGAATGTCTGATCGGAATGAAGACCTTTGCTTTTGAGAGCATTGTGGATTGCAATCAAACTTTGCAAAATCTTTCATAATAGGCCACACATGGCTGAACTTAAATCATTTTGGAATCTTATCATCGTCCACCATCATTTGTTTTGCACGAGTAACCTATATAATTAATAAAACGTGTTATACAAAGTAAAAGAAATAAAAAAATCAAAATAAATAAATGACTTATCCTTACAGTATCATGCTCAGAAGCTCCGCTTGGATTGAGAGCTTCTATATGTTGTATACAACATTTGAAAATTTTAACAGAACTCGTAATCGATTGCATGCGAGTTTCAAGTGATCTAGAGCTTCGATCAGCCATATTTGAATAAGGTTTTTCTGAGTTATAGAGCTCCATAATACGAATCCACAATTGAGTTGATTTTTGTATATTCTCGTTACTGAATCTTAGGATATTTCCAAGAAACGATGATTCATTAGTTGTGTAATTAGGATTTCGAGACGAATCCATGTGTTTTTAAAGAGAAGAATTGGAATGGAAAAAAAGTGTTGTGTATGTTAAAATGTGTTGGAAAGATCTCATATATATAGAGGGAAAGATTATTCGGATAGGATGTGGGTTGAATGATGCAGATTTGAAGGAAATCTGAATGGATTGTGATGATTTATTGGCCCAATTTTGAAGTTGAAAGATGGTAGATAGGTGTCTGCAAAGTTGTTCCATTAATTTGATTGCGGATAAATGACTGCAAAAAGTTGATGAATTATATGTCTCTACAAAGCTTATACAAAGTCTGTAACAAAATATAGGTTGACAAAAATCTTATCGGATCTCTTATGGGGTTGGGAGCAAGTGCATTGTAGGGATGGAGGAAATTAATGATATTATGGGGTTGGGGGCAAGTGTATTGCAGGGATGGGGGCAATTAATATGGTTATGGGGTTGGGGGCAAGTGCATTGCAGGGATGGGTTGGCGATAATTGTACATGGGTTGGCGATAATTGTACATGGGTTGGCGACAATTGTACAAGGGTTGACAACACAATTACCATATCTGTTTAAGATGTTGTATTCTTCATATCCAAAGCATTCATCTCTTCAGCCCACTTACTAGCATGACTACATTTTCTTCTTCTAGCTCGAGTTCATCTGATGAGCTTGAACAGTTCATCCATGAAAGCGATGATGAGCATCAAATCATGGGTCACATATTTTGAATAACAATCTTATCGTAGCAAATATCATGATCTCAAGCTACAAGACGCCACGGAGGCTCAGTTCCTAGTCACAGGGTGATCCACCGTGATCCAGAAGGAGCAGTCCATCGTCTATTCAATGACTATTTTTCTGAAAATCCAATATTCAATGAAGGGATGTTTCGTAGACTTTTTCAAATGTCTCGGAGTTTATTTCTTCGAATTGATGATGTCAAGAATCATAATAGTTGGTTCGAGCAACGCCGAGATTGCACTGGAAGATAGGGATTGTCCACGCTGCAAAAAATAACTGCTGCCTTTCGGATATTTGCGTACGGGATCCCTGAAGATGCTATTGATGAGTACATCAATATCAGTGAGTCCACTGCAATTAAATGTGTCAAACAATTTTGTCGGTCCATTGTGGAAATATATTCAGATCATTATCTTAGATCTCCTACTGCTAGTGATGTTGCTAGGCTACTTTAAATTAGTCAACAACGTGGTTTTTCAATAATGTTAGGTAATCTAGATTGTATGCATTGGAAGTGAAAAAATTGTCATACTGGTTGGGCAGGCTCGCACGCGGGTCGTAGTAGATCTCCTACAATAATTCTTGAAGTCTTCGCTGATTACGACCTTTGGATATGGCATGCATTTTTTGATATACCAGGATCCAATAATGATATTAATGTATTGGAAAGATCTTCTCTTTTCAGGGACCTGGCTAGAGGTATTACTCCACTCGCACATTATGTTATACAAGGCAAAGAGTATAATGTGGGGTATTATTTAGCTGATGGAATATATCCAAAGTGGTTCACACTTATGCAAACTCTTCAAGAACGGTGTACTGCAAAAAAAAATAACATTTTACAAAGCAACAAGAATCGTGTAGGAAAGACGTGGAACGGGCATTTGGAGTTCTTCAAAGCTGATTAGCAATTGTTGCAAATCCAGCCCGATATTGAAAGACAAAACATTTGGATCATATAATGAAAGCAAGCATTATAATGCACAATATGATTATTGAGAATGAACGAGATTTGTCTACACCAATTGAAGATGCAAGAGAAATATCAACTTCGGATAGAAATGATATCAACTGAAACATGTCGTTATTAATCTTATTTTGCATGTTATAAGAAAATGAAAGACAAAATGATACATTTTGCTCTTCGTGATGCACTGAGTGATCATATGTGGGAGAAGTATTCAAATTCAAAAAATTACCATATGTAATGTTAGTTTTTCTATTATATCATGTAATTTTTGAATTTGTGCTTTTACAAGTGTTGCGTATTGTTACTTTTATTATTGTGATAATAAATTAATTGTTATACAATTATTTAAATATATTTTTAATAATTTAATTATTATCTAAAAATATATTTTTAGTGAAATTAAGTTAAAAAAAATAATTATATTTAAATATATAGTATAATATTACATAATTAATAATATTACATAATTAATAAAATATTAATAAATATATTAGTTTAATAATATAAAGTAATAAAATAAAATATTCTATTATAGAGTTAAATATAGAATTATGTTTGTGGATGAATTCAAAAAAATTTTACATTCAACTCTACAATAATGTGCAATAAAGTTCCTCAGACATATCTAACAGCCTAAACGGCTGACGTTGAGAGGACCAAGTAGGATTGATGCAACGTGTCACGCTCTCTCTCTCACTCCCCCTCCCCCTCCGTTTCTTTGAAATACTCGGATTCTCCTCTAAATAAATCTATGCACAAAAAGTAGAATAATATGCATATACTTAGCTACGTCTATGGCTGCAGTTAAATACTCCCACACTGGACGCTCTCCATTTCATAAGCATATTTTTCAAGAAAGCTTCATCTCCATCACCAGGTACAAACAGTATGTGTGTGGGTGGGGTGGGTAACTTTCTATTAAATTAAAGTTTGAATTTTTCTTGGAACCCTTTAAGGAAGAGCGGTGGATGCTTCGAATCGAGATTAAAGAAAGTAGAGTTGTCGGTGCCGGGTGGAAAGGGATCGCTAAAGAATTTAAATTTGTGGAATTCAAATGCAAAGAAAGCTAATCTTTCCGCCAGAAAGAAGGAGAGGATTAAGCTCCCTAACTACGGCGATGGTGTTGGTGTTGGAGGAAATCATATCAGTGAGTTTTTCAGTCACCCATCTGGGATTGAAGCCATTTTGAATACAAGGGCCCTGCAGAGTTATCAGCCCCTTGATTCCAATTTGTACAGGTTTACGTTTTTATAATTATATATGCTTTTATTTTATATGTGGTGAATGATATGTGTTTGATAAAATTGCTGAATGAGAAAGTTGTACTCTTGGAGTAGGTAGGATTCACACCCTTCATTACCTCAACTTATCACGTTTCTAAAAGTAGTTTGATTGAGTAATTGCATCTTAATTTGAGCTGGTATCACTCTCTACAATCTATTGTTTTAGCCGGCCTAGAGGGTCACATACTGTTAAGATTAACCCTTGCTGCATTCCCCCCTCCTTGTTTAGATTTTGTTTTCAGTTCAGCAGTGTGCAAGTAAAATTGGTAGATAGTTTAGCGTTTTGTTGAATGATGCATTGGTGAAGCTAAACCTGCACTTTAGTTTCGTTTGATGTAGCCTAGAAGGTATAAAAGAAGTCGATACCCCGGTAATATGGATGAAGCAAGTCCTATGAAATCTTTCTGGTGCAATCAAAAGATCTTCAATTTTCAGTAATACCCTTAACATACCGTGGAGTTGAAGAAGTTTAAAGTATCCTCTCTTTTTCATAGGCACTCGCACTGATACACAAATTATGACTTGATATTTAAGATATCTCTCCATTAAATGAAGAGGTGAACCCTATTTTCGCCTTTCTTAGTTCCGTAATACCTCCATTATTGGACTTGTGGAAGGGCACGTGCGGCCTCTGATACTCGTATGATTATCTTCTCTAACCTATGTGAGCTGCATGCAGGTGTGTTCTGCCGCAGATTCAACTTCTCAGTTTTAGGGTTGCACCAGTCTTGGACTTGCAAGTAACTCCAAGTAGTGAATATTGCTTAGTCGAGATGTTGTCATGCAAGGTAAGCTAGTAGTATTGAGAAAGGGCCGAAAATAATGATTCTTGGTACATGTATATCTCACACCCATATCATATTTTCCAAATTGAACAAGTTCCTTGTCCTTGGATCTTCTTTCATATGTAACACACTGCGGTTCCTACTGGGTACTCATTTAACACCTACTGCTATTCATACGTTGAAGAACAACTGTAGCAGATTTTGGTGCTTCACACATATATATTTAATATGATTTCAAACTTATATATTTGCAGTTTCAGGGTTCTGAAGCAGTGGAACGCCAAAATGAAAGCTTTTCAGGTATATCTAATTGAAGTTGAATAGATTTGTTTTATGTATCAGAATCTATATTTGCAATTTGAATGTAAAGATGGATGGTCTCTTTATGTTAAAATCAGTGTACATTTAATAGTTGAGGCTGGTTTTTAATTTCATTCCTGCAAGAATTGAACTTATGATGACAAATAGTCGACATTTGCAACAGCTTCATTTCTCATTTTAATAACTTTTGCAGCTTCTATGAGGAATCATATAAAATGGGAAAGTGTTGATGCGGAGCATGTCTTGGATGTTGATGTGGAATTAAATCTCATCCTTGAGGTGGTTATTACCCAGCTTCACTTGTTACTTGAGTTGCACATTTTAGTTTAAGTTGGGTTTATCTGATTGAGGACTAATGAAGTCAACATGTGTTTTGTCATCTAGACAGAGGCATTTGATTGCCTAGTTGAATTAATTGTTACCTGCGGTTACCTTCTAGGTTGATCTAGCAAAATTTGATTGCATTCTCCCCCTTCACAGTCCAAATTGAGGTTCTTCTGATCATGTGGGTCACTAGACATCTCATCCTAGTAATGGTGTTATTTAATGCAGATTCACACCCAGCCATTTACTTTGCTGCCTATATCAGCTGTTGAGATCCCAGGAAATCTGTGAGTACATCAAATTACAGCCTTCAAACTTCCCTTGATTTTTCTTTTTTTTTTTTTTTGGGGTGACCAACATACACTTGATGATATAATCCAGGGTTATGCAGGCCCTGGTGGACCAGTTGGTACCGTTGCTTGCACAACAATTACTGCAAGATTACAAGGAATGGATTCATCAAAGAACCAAACTCCTTCAGTGAATGTAATTTGTACATGTGCAGGTGGGAAATTGTAATAGCAATGATTGCAAGAGTAGAATTTGAGTGGAGAAATGGGTCGAAATCAAATAAAGCATAGTATGTAGTAATTTTCATGGGATAAATGAATAACCGTTGCTTTCATTGGTCTAAGGCTTGTCTGTTCTTGATTTCAAATTTTGGAACCAAGCCCATAGAAGAAGCCGATTCCAATTTTTTTTTTTGGAACTTTACATCTGGTTGGCTCAACTCCAACAACTCCAAAGACTTAACACTGTTGAATGGATGTGAAATCAAGTTAGGCAGCATGTTTAAACACAAAACTTACAAGTAAATGACATAAAACTGGAATCCACACAAATACTTATTCATATGTAGGTGATAAACCTCAGAGAGCTGAGACTGAGAGATTCAGCTCTCAAATAGAAAGGCTATCGCCATGATTTTAATCTAGGTAAGCTTACTGACCATTCACACAGCACGACAGCATTTCTGCTGATGTATGACTGGCTAATTAGCTACCATAACCCAAAACATCAATTGAATCCGTACAGATTTGAAACTCTATTGAAATTGCCATTGGTGGCTACTCGGAAACGATATGATACGGGATTAGCTTATAGAGTAACATAAGGTAGGTGATCGAGGAATAACCTTGTCGGGATGGCTGCGTTGCGTCGCCGCCGTGGATCGGGTCGAGCTGCGCCGCTGCCGGCGCCTCTCCACCACTTCCATCTCCAGTATATCTCTTTTTATGAGCGAGAAAGGGTTAGAAAGTTAATGGGCTGATGGGCCCAATTGTAAATTATAGTCGGGTCGGCGGCTAGGGTTTCTATATTTCTAATTGTACAGATACGATTAGATGTATCTCACATTTATATCTTTCTTTTCTGTAAATAAAATTAGTACATAATATTCTATTAGTAATAACTAAATTTTCTGTTAATAATTAGATGTTACTATGTAATACTCTAAAATTGATTATCATATGCATCTCACGTTTATAATCTTGTGTAAAATAATAAATTCTTATATAATATTTTGTTTAGTAATATAATTTTATGTTAATAATTAAATGTTTGTATTACTTAATTTTTAATTAAATTCCCATATGTATATCATGCTTTGCTGCATACACATTCTTATTGGAGTAATTAGGGTATGTTTGAAAAAAAAATCAATTATTAACTTTAATGTCATCTTAACACAACAATAAAGTTCTGGTTTTGCACCAGAATATATTTTAGGATATTTTTCCTCTTTATGTAAAACAAATATTAACTCGCTTTATTCTCTTTCGAAATTGTAGAGCTTATGTAGATTTTGTCCTCTTTATGTAAAACAAATATTAACTCGCTTGATTTGGGGATAAAGCTTATGTAGATTTTGTCCTATAGGTTTGTTCGGTTCAAGATTAGTGAAGCATTTGCTTTTCGAGTTAGAGAGCAGAATATAGCAACTACACATACTCGTTATTAAAATGACAAAACATGATTACTGTGACACCATACTCATGAAGCAACTCCATATTTCTTTTGATTGGATACTTAACTACTGGTCTATTGAGGGGAATGTGTAGCGATCAAATTACATAATCGATAAAGTTGGATTACTTATGAAATTGATAGGGACAAACAGATTTGTAGAGCTAGAAGAGGCTAACGAGGAGAAAACAAAACAAAAGCAATGTGAATGGAAAGGCAGATATACTTACAGTGCAACAAAGACGAAAGCAGAGAAGCCTTTGTTTTGGAACAAAGCCGCCTTAGGAACATGTTTTCCTTTGTAGGGATGAAAGAGAGACCAGTAACCGGCAATACAGCAGAAAACAAGGAATCCGAAGGATACAAAACACTCAGATCAGATCGGTACTTGCAGATGGTAACGTCCTTCCCTATAATTGCAGTACCAGAGGCAGGCTGCAAGTAGTAGCAGAGAGAAGCAAAGGTTGTATTTATTGTTCACATAGTCAACATGTAGCTAATGTTCTAAATAAATAATGTTTCACATGTTATGATATCTTTGTTCTTCATCTGTTCTGGATATAACTTTCATGAATAGACTACTTATAAACACCAGAATATTCATCCTTGTGCCTGTCTAGACATGATGGCACGACAAAGTGCGTGCTGGAGGTTGATGATATCTATGCGTAAAATATATCACTATTCAAAATGCTTCTTTTAAAGAATAAAGATGGGACACAAGATACAACACAAATACTTTAGGTGCAAAAACATCAAATCTTGCGATACAACATTCCGAAAAGTTATCAGTGTTTCAAGATTGTTATCTAAAACTTTAGACACAAAAAACACAATGCAAATAAAATAAAACCTTGTTGTTTTCAGCAACAACTCCAAAAATAAAGGAGAATGCCCCAAGGCATGCCACTAACAGAGCCATTTGCTTCATTGTTAACGCCATAATTCTCTTCAATAACTTAGGGACAGAAGGAAAATATTAATAAAGTTGAATGACTTGGTTGAATATAAGAACCATAATTCAATCGCAATCAAAGTAAACACCTACCAACTGAAAAATATATCTAGATTGTCTTGCTTTTCAAATTTAAACTAAATCAACAAACTTTTCAACAAAAGAGGGCGAGAAAAACGTTCATACAAACATCGATCTAACCAATAAAAAGCTACAGTCTTTACCCAAAAGCCAAAAAAGAAGAATCTTGGAATAAAGACGGCCGAAACTTATCAAAATCAGAAAACAACAACAAGTAAGGGAATCATAAAAGTGTGATAAGAAAAGGAAGAGATAATTCTCTCTCCTCTGTGTTGGTGGAAAGTTGTGAAAGAGAAGAAGAAATATATAAGTATATATCTATTAGAGTTGACTGGTAGCGGGATTCTTCCATCAGATTTTTCGTAAATTAGTTATCTTATTTAATTAAAATATTAGTTGTCACTCTTCAATGCGTATTAATCAAAATTATATTCTATGTATAATAATATAATTTTCAAACTATACGAAATATTGATTGCTATATATTTAAAAATTCAGTTGTCACGATCTGAGGATTACGTACTCGTGTTAAATTTGTGTTTAGAATTTGATTTATGGATAGGTGATGAGTTATCGATACGTTAATGCGTGAATATGAGAAGATGCATCGATATTTTATCAATATGTAAAAAGCATTTCAAATGCAAGTAAAAATAGTTGGAAATTCAAGTGATTTGATTTTTATCGACTGGGTGGATCCAAAATGAAAATTGAAGGGTGCATCTACAAAATTTATAATTTAAAAGGTAAAATAATAGAGTATTAAAATTAAAGTAGTAAATTGAGATTAATTACACAATGCGCCCCTGAACGAGAGAGAAAGGATCGGATTGAGGTATTTTTGTAGGAGTAGTAAATTTTGCAGTCAAAATATATTTAATATTTTTGAGAATATATATTTATACAATGAAATAGTGGAGGGAATACAAATTATATTTATATATTTTAGAAATTTGCTCTCGTATCTTATGACGTCTGTAGATTTTATCCCTTCAAATTTTGAAATTCTATAAATCATCTTTGAATCAAAATTCTCCATTTAGAAGCGGGACTCAAACATGCCAAAAATTTGATTGGATGCCAATATTTTAAAGGTTATTCTACTCTAAATACATCAACTTTTTTTAAATTATTTTTGCCCACGAACTTTTAATTTAGCCCATAAATACATCAACACTTGATTTATTTCAAATTACACATTGATCAAAATTCTGGCGAAATCAAAGCTGACGTGACATTTTCCGGCGTGACATGACTGCTGACATGTCGGGTGAGTAATAATCTATCTTATTTGATTTTACAATAAATACACAAACTTTTTAAAGTTTTCCTTTTTGCATATGAACTTTAAATTTTATTTATTTTTGCACACAATCGAAATTTAAATTTTTTTAATTAATACTTATTTATAATAAAAAATTTATAATGAATGACCGAATTAAATTGAACAAACCGATTAAATACAAGGGAAGCAACTGGTATTTAAGATTTTAAGATTTTGTTAAACTTAAACGTAAATTTAAAATTTTAAGATTTTTTTTAATTCTTTCTTTGTATATAATCGGTTTGTACAACTTAATTCGGTCATTCATTATAAAAAAAATTATTAGAATTAAATACAATTAATTAAAAAAATTATAAATTTCGATTGTGTGGAAAAACAAATTAATTTAAAGTTCATGTGCAAAAATGAAAACGGTAAAGAGTTTGTGTATTTTATTGAAAATTAAATAAGATCGATTATGACTAACCCGATATGTCAGCAACCACGTCAGCCCGGAAAATGCCACGTCAGGTTTGATTTCACCGAATTTTTTATTTGTATGCAATTTGAAACAAATCAAGAGTTGGTGTATTTATGGATTAAATTAAAAGTTCGTGTGCAAAAAGTGAAAATAAAAAAAGTTGGTATATTTAGAGGAGAATAACCCTATTTTAAAACACATTAAATGGTCAAATCTCTTTTACATATTCTAAAGGTCAGAATGCTCTTAAATAATTACCAAAGATCATAGCATTTTTTTTGGCAAAGATTAAGATCTTCAAGTGTATTATACTGCAACATATAGTATAGTTGGTATTTTCACTTCTGCGTAAGCAGATGATTTAGTATTCAATCTCCTTTAGAGTCGATTTAAATTAATAATATATATTATATTGTATAATTGAGATAAAATTCATTTCCCATTATTTAAAATTTTTCAAACAACGATTTTGAAATTGGAGGAAATAGGAGTAAATCTTATTCTCTGGGGTTTCTTGTATACATAGCTAGATATGTTTAGATCTTATTTACATATTTCATATTGTATTATACGTAGGACTAGTTTAGGGTTTTCTGTTTTGCCCTATTTTATTTAGGACATACATTAATGAGAACAAAACTAATGAAAAGTGTGAATAAATTAGGAATATTTATTTGCAAAATGAAACATTAAGATTGAAGGAACTTTTTATTTTATTATTCTATTTCTTTAATTGAGTGTAGAAAATGAAAAGAAAGAAATATGTAAGAAAAAAAATAAAGAGAAAGAGAAAGGTGAAAAATAAAATGAAATTAATATAATGTTTGTTTTAAGAGAAGTAGAGAAGAAAGATTTAAAATTAAAAAAAAAATCTCCCAATTCCTTGTTTGGTTGTAGAGGTAGAGAGAAAAGATAAATAATGTTCAATTAAGAAAGATAAAAATGTCCTTACTAAAAAATATATAAATATATAATTTTTTTTATGATGATATATATTTGTCAATGCTTTTTATTTCTCTCCATTTTCTTCTCATATTTTAAAAGAAAGAAAAATGCATGGCCCGCCATTTATTTCTCCTCCCTTAATCTTTCTCCTCTCTTGGGAACAAAATAAAATGTTACTCTATTTCCAATTTTTATTTTCTCTATTTTTTCTTCTCGAATTCTCCACCACCAAACATAAAATAATTTTTTTGGATCATTTTCTATTTCTATTATAATTAAACATATATTCTTCAACCTCTTTTCTCATCTCACCCTCTCTCTTCTCTCCTCACGTCCCTCTCTTCTCTCGTCTCACTTCTCTCCTCTATCTTCTCCCCCTCTCTTGTCTCTCTCTTATCGCTACTCTCGTCTTTTGTTTTTTCAATTAATTTTTAATTAAAATCAATATTATTACTATTTAGAATTTGAGTGCATCAACTTGCATCAACTTTCTCATTAAAGTATAAAGGTTATTATAAAAAATAAACGCTTATTTGAAAAAATTTATAAAAATAGTTTATTCTAAAAAGTAAGTTATTTTTAGTTTATTTTCATTTGATAATAAGAATAGTTTATGAAAATAAGCTAAAATCATTCCCTGTATCAAATCCTTATGAGAATAATTTTTTTTAACTATATTTTATTTTTCCTACTTAAATGTTTATATTTAAATGTATCCAACTGCAACAACTTATTCAATTTAAATGGTTATAAAATAAACACTTATTGCATAAGCACTTATCTAAGTTGTTTACCCAAACAGAGTCTTACTAATAAAAGTGAATCGTGATATATTAGAGTGTACTTCATTACATACTGGACCATCAATTTATGAACATATTACAATGTATGTGCAATCATAATCTTCAAAATGCATTCACCTTCAAAAACCACCAACACTAGGTATTTCAATCATCATGCATCTACTAAAAGTCTATCCACAGTCATATTCGGTATTTGCTAATTTCATCATAACTGCATCTGCGTTTTGTATAAGCTCATCTTTGTGCAGGTTTCTCATGTGTAAGTGATATGAAAGCCACATCTTATTTCCAAAGAAAAAAAAACCAAAGTCAGAGTCTCGATGAATGATATAGAAATAAGCATAAATTGTATCATAATTGTTGGTCCAGAGACGAGACTTTAGGTGGGTAGGTGGTTGTGTGTGTGTGTGGTGGTGGGGGGGGGGGGAGTGGAATACACAATGAGTCCAAGTTTTAACTCAAACGTGAAAGTCAGTGTGATACTAGATTTGCTTGTTGAATAGATTTAGCTTGCCAAATAAGCTTTCTAATCGCGTGGGCTGAATGATTTAGTATACTGAGTAATGCTCACTGACTGAAGTCAGTTAACAAGTAGTTCAATATCAGAGTGTGTGCGGAAATATGTAGGCGCGGTTTTCTCGTCTCTTTGAAAAAAGTTTCTTTACTAAAAAATGTTTCAGTATACTTGTGCATGTGTCTTACAGATTTTTACTGAATATCTATACTTGTATGAATTTTGTAAATCAGTTTAATGCAGTATGAACAATAATCAATGTAACAGTAAAAGACACACATATTCTTAGAGTAGTTCGGATATGCATGATCCTCCGTCCACTTTCCTATTTTCAAGAATTCTTGATTAGATTATAGCAAGTCTTAGTCGATCCAGGATATATCTCAACTATTTATAGTCTTAGTGACTTTACAAGGGTTTCAAACACTAGGGTTTTAGACTTTCTCCAACTATGAAGGAGTTATTACAAGTAAGAACAGTTCAAGAGATTAACTCCTTCGGATTCTAAGCTTAAGATATCACAAGATTAGCTTAGATGTATAGAGATGAGAACTAGCTTACTCTAGAGCAAAGAACTAGATGATATGTGTTGGTCCGGAGACGAGAGTCAGGTGTAGAGGGGGGGGGGGTGAATACACTTGAGTACTGTTTCTTTTTCTCAAACGCGAAGGATAGCTGAGCTGTAGGTTGCTACTGATGAACAGTGCCAAATAGTAACCTTCTGATCGCGGGTCAGAGTGTGCCAACTACTGAGTCTCTCCTACTTACTTTTGTCAGTACTTGTGTTGGGTGATGATTCAGTCCCCAGCAACAGCATTGAATAGTGGGAAATGATTCAATCTTCTCAGTTGACATTAACTCAGTAGCCTTGTGCTCTGAAAACTTACTGAAGATTTGAAGATCCCAAAACCCTATATTGATTGGTGAACCATTGCGTTGTAATCTGTTTTTGTCTCTGAGGTTTCAGACTCAGCAGACACTCTGCTCTGGTTCAGGCACTCGGCCAGATTATCCGCCTCGGTGCCGAAGTAGAAGACTCGGTGATCTTGGACTCGGCGGGAGCAAGATATGCGAAAGGAGTCGGTAGAACCGAACTCGCGAGGAGTAGTTTACTAAACTCGAGCCGATCTTCGGTAGAGCCGACTCGGCAGGGAGCATGCTATCGAATCGAGATCGACTTCAAGAACGGCCAGACAGTCTTCTGACTGTCAGGATCTTTAAAGTCAAATCAGCAGAGTCAATACGAGGAAGAGAGAAGTCAGCTTCAGATCTCCTTGAAGTCTGTTCTATCTCAACCACTTCTTGAACTTCGACCAATGACAAGCAGCCACGTATCCTATATCTATTAAAACTGCAAGTCAACAACTTTCCAGAAATGGAGGGAAAGGACACTGTCACCATACTTCAAAAGAGCCGTTAGCTACCCAAAAGAGAGAGACAAAGGATCGTCGTCTCCAACGGATCTATCCTAATCTCTGCTCTATAAATAGAGGGATAAATCAAATTGAAGCTCACCGAACATTCGCATACACGAGAACACACAGAGCATTCAACGAGCAAATTCGAAAAGGCCTAAGTCTTCCGCAAGAAGTTCGAAGAAACAATCTCCGGTGAAAGACTACACTTCTGCTCTTAGGGAACCAAGCTGAATTGAATTATACAGCCTCTAGTATCCAAACGACGTTACACGAACCCAAAGCTCACACTCAGTTGTTCGTCGTTCTAGAAGCCACATCCTTGTTCCCTATCCCTCTAACCTAACCTCAACCGCCTGAATCCATAGCTTAGACGAAGGAGTTCATTTCTAAACTGATCCTTATTGTAAAGGGCTCCTTCACTGTTGGAGAGTTTTTCAAACACTTAGTTTGATAACCTTGTAAACTGAGACTTGCTCAGTATAAATCTCAAGACCAGTGTTTGTCCAGCGTACAAACTAACTGAGACTATCTCAGTATAATACATAGCCTCCTGATCTTTCGGGACAGCAGACGTAGGATTGTTGGATCCGAACCACTTTAAAAATCTTTGTGTTCTGTGTTCTTTATTTGACTGTTGCATTGATTTACTGTTCATACTGAAAATATCTTTCAAATCATTCAACTGAGTTTCAGCAAACTTAACAAACTGCACTAATCTACTGAAACTGTTTTGATATAAACGTTTTCTT
This sequence comes from Lavandula angustifolia, assembly GCA_028984105.1. NCBI lineage: Eukaryota > Viridiplantae > Streptophyta > Magnoliopsida > Lamiales > Lamiaceae > Lavandula > Lavandula angustifolia. Next base: position 28,714,710 of record CM054807.1, read on the forward strand.
AACTCAACTGAATTTGGGCCTACACTATTCCGCACTACTGAACTCTATCTGAACGATACTGAATTCTGACTCCAAGTCAGCTAGCAGGTCTCAGTAGAGTCAGTCACTCTGCCACACGATTCAGAATAGCTTATCTGGTCTGCTAAACTTGTTCAGTACGATACTTTCCTAAAAAGGACTGTTCGTGTTTAAGTTGAGAAATCGGTTTTCAGGTGTATTCACCCCCCCCCTCTACACCTGAACGTACTCTCGGGACCAACAATTGGTATCAGAGCAGGAGTTCTTTAAGACTCTTGTTATTTTGAAACCGGTCTACTTGAACGGATCCGGAAAACATTTTCACTGCATATCATTCTTCATTCATATCACTACCTATCATGTCTGATATGTCAGGGATTAGGATGGTACCCATGTTCTCAGTAGAGAACTATGGTGTATGGCGGGTCAGAATGGAGGCATATCTGACCTCTCTTCACGATAACATGACAGAGGTTCTGGAGGACGGACCTATCGTTCCCATGATCGATAGCATCGTAGCTCAGGATATAGCAGATGGAGGAGGAATGGTGACCGGGAAGAAGATCCCCAAGGACAGAAGTCTCTTCACCCCTGAGGAGAAGAAGCTTCACAACTTAGACCGCGTCGCCAGAAACGCCATACTAACCACCCTGAGTGATTCCTATCTCGGAAGAGGTCCGGACTGTAAGGCCTGCAAAAGAACTCTGGGATGCTCTAGCGCTACTGAGTCGGGGGACTCAGAAGATTAAAGCGAACAAACTTGCGCCGGGAACTTCGGAAGCCGGGAGAGATTGTCTCTCATGCCTGGTGACACCATTGAAGATCTCAACGTCAGATTTACGAAACTGATGAATTCTATCAACGGGCTGGGAAAGACATTCTCCAACCGAGAGATGAATCTCAAGATTTTGAGGGCACTGCCAGACGGAAAATGGACCCCCTTTGCTACTTTATTACGTCATTCTGATTTAGATATTGTTACTCCTGACCATATCTTTTCAGAACTTAAAGCAGAGGAGTTCGAGTTTGTCTTACCTCAAAGGAAGCAGCGAGCTGAAGCTGACACCCAAGTCGACCATGCCTTTAAAGCATCAGTCAGCACAGCAGCTCCAGCGTCTAGCAAGGCTGAACCTTCACTCAGCGACATACAAGAAGGAAATCTAGCCAAGAAGTACGCGCTGCTTGCCGTGAAGTATCAGAAGGAAAAGGAGAGGCGCAGAAAGCTCTCAAGAGTCGTCAGAGACTCTAAGGGTAAGAATGAATATACACCTAAGCGCACTCCTGACTCGCATACTTCTGAATGCAGGAAACAGGAAGACTCAGCTTAGTCGAAAGACAGTGAGAGCAAAGAATAAAGAGTCACAACCTGCTACAAGTGCAAAAAGCCAGGACACTATCAATATGACTGTCCTGAGCTCAGTACTACTGAAAGAGCAGCACGCAAAGAAAGAAGGGAGAAGTTCATCAACAAGAGATAAGCATACATTGCCGGTGAACTCTCAGACGACTTAGATGAAGTCGATTCCTTCATGGATTCATCTGACGATGAAGCAGCTTTCATGGCCATAGAGCTTGAAGCTGAAGAAGATGCTGAAAAGTATCTCATGGTAGGAGAAGACGATGAGGTAAACTCTCATGCACCATTTAATTCCTCTTCACACTGCACACACGACACTCTTTCAGGAGCAGACGAGAATCTAGACGTCGCGATCGCATACGAAAAACTACTCGACGAACAGATTCAGATGAGTTTGCAGCTCAGTAAGACTCTCCAGGAATTGGATACCCTGAAAGTGGAGAATCAGAGACTTTCTCAGGAGAGTCAGGTTACTACTGAGTCAGAAGGACTTGTGTTGAGACTCAGGGAGGAGATAAACTCTCTGATGGCCAAGTCTCAGCATCAAGAAGATCAGATCTCAGTTTTGACCAAAGACTTGACTCAGAAAGATACTGAACGGAGTCTACTGAAGCAAGAGTTGTCAGGACTTCGGACCGAGCATGAACTGCTAAAGAAGAGTGATGATGTCTGGAGAAACCTGATGATAGAGCATTACATGGGCGCTGAAAAGAAGCTAGAGGCTATGCTAGCAAGCAACAAGCCCAAGCATTGCAAGGAGGGACTTGGATTCAGCCAGGGAGCCTCCTCATCTGCCCTCGCACGCTCAGGAAACCGGCTAGCTGATAGGTTTGTTCAAGGGGAGACCATCAATGCAGACATACTGAACCCCCTAGCCAAGAACAAACAGAAGATGAAGGCACCTCATCCTAGTTATCAGCACTCTGACAAGAAGGTCAGCACCAGATTACCCCAGTTCAGTCAAGGGGGAACCAACAAAACAAAATGGGCTGATCAGTATGGACCTCCACATCTGACTCATCCAACTCAATATGGGTCATATTACTATAATCCTATAGTCAGAAGAGGATCCAAAAGTCAGAAAAAGAAGAAGAAAGTCGTGCAGAAGGCAAAGGTCAGCAGTCCACCCACTCAGAAGATCAGGACTCCTGAACCTGAAAAACCTCAGAAGTCAGCATCGACCAGTCCAGTGGTCAAATATGTTGACAAAAGTGGAAAGAAACTGTCTGAGACCACCAGGGTCGTAAGACAGATATGGGTTTCCAAAACTAACATCTAAGGACCCAAAATCAAAAATAAAGGGTACCTAAATATAATTCTGTTTTGCAGGTGCACAAGGACCCTTGGTATGTGGATAGCGGATGCTCAAGACACATGACATACCAAAAGGACTTGCTGAAGAATTATACTACTGAAGAAGGACCCCGAATCGAGTTTGGAGACAACGCAAAAGGCTACACCAGAGGCTACGGAACACTCAGCATTGGAACAACAACAGTTCCAAGAGTATCATATGTTGAAGGACTTCAACATAATCTTCTCTCTGTTAGTCAATTTTGTGATAACTCGAATAGAGTGATTTTTGACGTTGGTTTCTGTGATGTTATTGACAAATCTACAGGGAAAACAGTGTTATCAGGTTCGCGCAAAAAAAATATCTATATAGCTGACTGGAACTCAGCAGAACCTGAAGCTTGTTTGTTGGCGAAGAATGACAACAGAACGGGGTGGCTCTAGCACAGAAGACTCAACCATCTCAACTTCAAGACGCTCAACAAATTGGCTAGAAACACTCTAGCAAGAGGATTGCCGAATGAAGTATTCAGCAAAGACACTCAGTGTGAAGCATGTCTGAAGGGGAAGCAAACAAGGAATCAAAATCCGCCTGTTCCATCTCCTTCCACTAATGGAATCCTTCAGCTGCTACATATGGATTTGTTCGGTCTAGTCTCTCCTGTGACGATCAGAGGCAAGAAGTATGCATTAGTGGTCATTGATGACTACTCTCGCTACACATGGGTCATATTTATTACCAATAAGTCTGACGTTAAAATAGAGTTACCAATGCTTCTGAAAAGGCTCAGTGTCGAGAAGAACACCAAGATCATCAAAATACGTTCAGACAAAGGAACTGAGTTCCTGAATTTTATGGTGGAGGAGTTCTGCAAAGCAGAAGGTATAGAGCATGAGACATCTGCCGCGCGCACGCCTCAACAAAATGGGGTTGCAGAGAGGAAGAATCGAACACTCAAAGAAGCAGCAAGAACCCTGCTCGCAGACTCAAGACTCTCAATCAAATTATGGACAGAAGCAACTGACACTGCATGTTATACTCAGAACCAATCTCTACTGACAAAGCAGCATAAGAAGACACCATATGAACTATGGAACGGCAGGAAGCCTTCTTTATCTTATTTCCATATTTTTGGGTGTTCGTGCTTTATTCACAATAATGGGAAAGATCAGCTGAAGACTTTTGATAGGAAGTCAGATCAGGGAGTGTTCTTAGGATACTCCCGGGTCAGCAAAGCTTTCAGAGTCTTTAACTATCGGACCCTTTGCTTGGAGGTAAGCCCTCATGTTGTCTTTAATGAGTTTGCTACTGAAGACATGAGCATAAACTCTAAACCTGAATCTGAGGACATCAGTAAGCAACTACATGATCTGAGCTTAAAAGATAAAGTTGAAAAGATCCAGCTATGTTGGGATGATGATTCAGATGAAGACACTGAAGACAAGTCTACTGAATCTCAACCAGCAGCAGAAGTAGCTGAACAGATTGACTCTCCTGAACAGAGTCAATCCCAAGTAACTCAGGTCGATGAAGAAACCCAAGTGGTAACTGAGACCTCTACTGAGGATAATAATTCAGGGGGAACTAATGATGTTCCTGAGCTAAATGCCCCTGAAATGCCTGACTCACCTACAACTGAAATGCCTGACTCACCTCTTGTAACTGAATTGCTTCAATCTTGTAGCTGAATTGCTTCAATCTCAGAATAGTACAACTGAAATGCCTGACTCACCTACTATCTGTGTTGAACAAATTTCAGATGAAGAGTTGAAACATCGTAGATCGTGGCTGGATGCTCACACTTCTGATTTAATTATTGGAGATCCTTCAGCAAGCATAAAGACAAGATCCAGATTCTGTCAGGGAGAAAGCGCCTTATATTCCTGCTTCTTGTCTACTGAAGAACCTCAGTCAGTTGAGGACGCACTGAAAGACGCTGATTGGATCATAGCCATGCAGGAGGAGCTGAATCAGTTCACGAGAAACGAAGTTTGGGAGCTTGTTGACAGACCTCGGCATCAACACGTGATCGGAACAAAACGGTCTTCAAGAACAAGCGAGATGAAAACAACGTCATAGTAAGGAATAAAGCAAGACTCGTGGCAAAAGGCTACTGTCAAGCTGAAGGGATAGATTTCGATGAAACATTCGCTCCAGTTGCAAGATTGGAGGCAATCAGACTATTCCTAGCCTATGCAACACATCAAAGATTCAGAGTCTATCAAATAGATGTGAAGTCTGCTTTCCTGAACGGCGTATTGAAAGAAGAAGTTTATTTGGAACAGCCTCCCGACTTTCAGCAGGGACATCAAGTTTACAGACTCAGAAAGGCTCTGTATGGGTTAAAACAAGCACCCAGGGCTTGGTACGATACCCTGTCTGAGTTTCTTCTTCAGAAAGGTTTTCAGAAGGGCACAGTAGACCGCACATTATTCAACATTTGACTGGAAGATGACTTATTACTTGTGCAGATATACATAGATGACATCATCTTCGGTTCGAAGAACGTCATCATGTGTTAGCAGTTTGAGAAAATGACGAAGGACAAGTTTGAGATGTCAATGATGGGAGAGATGAACTATTTCCTCGGCTTTCAAGTCAAACAATCTGAGAAGGGAACGTTTATCAATCAAGGCAAATACACTCGAGACCTCATCAAGAGATTCGGTTGCACATCTGGCAAACCAATCAAGATCCCGATGAACACGAATATGAAAATTGATCTTGATAAAGAGGGAGTATCAGTAGACCAAACTGAATTTCGTGCTATAATTGGTTCTTTATTATACTTAACAGCTACTCGTCCTGACATAACTTATGTTGTAGGTGTCTGCGCTCGATTTCAGGCGAATCCGAAGCAGAGTCACATGGACTCAGCAAAGAAGATTCTCCGCTATCTCAAAGGAACACCTGACATGGGCTTATGGTATCCAGCTGATGATAATATTGAACTAACTGGTTATTCTGATGCTGACTATGCAGGATGTAGAATTGACCGAAAATCAACTTCAGGAACGTGTCAGTTCCTTGGCAGTAAGCTGATCTCATGGTTCTCATAGAAACAGCATTCAGTAGCAATGTCAACTACTGAAGTTGAATACATAGCTGCCAGAAATTGCTGCGCCCAAATCCTTTGGCTGAGACAGTAGCTACGCGACTATGACGTCATTCAGAATGAAGTGCCGATCTTCTGCGACAGTACCAGTGCCATTGCAATCACTCAAAATCCTGTACTTCATAAGAGATGCAAGCATGTGGACATCAGACACCACTTCATTCGTGACCATGTCGAAAAGAAGGATATCAGGATGGAAAAGATCCATACTGACCATCAAAGGGCTGATATAGTGACCAAGCCTCTAGCTGAAGCCAGATTCAGAGAACTTTCAGTAGAGCTAGGTCTGCTGGACCCTACCGACTCCAGTCAGTAAGAGGATTCAGGAGAGGAGCATTCGGTAAGGGGGGAATGTTCACTCTCGATCGAATAAAATCGATGCGTAGAGACTCGGCAACCATCTACACGAGGTATCAGTTGACTACAATGTTCAGCTGACAGGTTTGCGTATCTCTACTCAGTAGCCGATAGAACAGTTTTGTGCATTTCTGAATCAAATTCAGCATCGTATTCAATGCCTTAGAAAATGTCATTTAATATTAACGGATTACATTTAATACACGATATTCTATGTAAAAGCATGCTGAACTCTGCAACGCATTAAATGCATGTCGTATCAAGTTACTACTTAGGCTATATACAACTGTCTTTTGACTTAGGCGGCTAATATGATCATTGCCTATTTATAAAACTTAATCCTAGCCGTCCATCTCAAAAAGCGCGTTCAAACTAAACCCGTGATATTTAACTGTTTATCTTCTCTAAGATATATATATGCATTCAAATGTTTGAAACTGGCATTTCTACTCTGCAAATATCTTAAGTACCCTAGATTTTCTAAAGAATATCTCTTACTTCGTTACATATATTCTACCCTTTAAAACATCTCAGAAAATCTTTTGGTAATTTTCAATGATCTTTCAGTATCGTATGATCTTTCAATGATTTTTCTTATATTATCGGATACTGGCTAGCACTGTGTTTGTAGATTATTAAAATGACAGGAACCATTGTAGACTCTCCTGTCGATATGAAAGAGATCCTCGAGAAGGATCGCGTCTGGTGTGAACCTATGATGGAATTTGACGCGTGCTATCTCGACTACATGGAGGAGATCTTCTACGCCCTCCGCGAGACCGGACTGGAAGGATTTCTGACAAGGAAGCCCTCCTTCTTCCTTCCGCGCCAAGTGGCTAAAGCCTATCTGAACTCAGAGTCAGTTGACGGGGATATTCGCTGCCGCTTCAGAGTTCATTCAGTAGGCGACCCCGCTCGAGATGCTTCGATAATCAAACAGATGTTCATCCGAGAAGCTCTCCAGAAAAGCTTCAACTTGCCGAATGAAGGACTCACTACCGTCGCTTACAAAGACAATCTGATGGACGAGTACCTTACTGAATTCTGCGGAAAGCCAACGACCTTCAGAGCAGCTTTTCCCAAGAACGCCATGCTCCCTCAATACAGAGCACTGGTGTATATAGTGACTCAGCTTCTGACGAGTCAAGCAGGCTCATTCGACTAAGTGTCCAGGCCCAAGCTACAAATGATGATGGCCATTTATGACCGAGCCAAAATTAACTGGACGAAATTCTTTCTTAAGGAGTTCATGACGCAGTCGGCTAAATTCGACAAATCTTCCAAGCGACTGAGCATCAAAGGAAAGCTTCTATACGGACTAAAGCTCTCCGTAATGATAGAAGACTTTTGCGAATCTGAGAGCATTACATTCGCTGATAAATCCTACTTCAATCCGAAGAAAGTAAGATTCCAGAACAGGGCAGCGGCCCTTCAGCAGATCGACTCAGGGCCCGCTGACCCAAAGGCCGGGACTCAGAAGACCTCCACGCCAACAAAGAAGAGGTCCCCTCCTAAATCAACTCCTAAGGCGCCGACCAAGAAGCTGAAGAGAGTCAGTGAGGTTGTGCCTGAGACTGAGCCAGAGACTGTGGTTGTTGAACCACCTCTGCAACTGAGGGATGATCCCAAGTCTTCAGAAATGATACAGTCAGTGGAGAAAGTCGTCTCCACTGAGCATGGTGAAATAGTGGACCAAGGGGTCCAAGTAGAAGATGTACAGGCTGAAGAAATTCAGACTCTAGAGAGCCTCTTGGACGTCCCACCACTCAGCACCATCCCGTCTGCTGAGAAACAGGCGTCTCCTATTGAAGTTGAGGATTCGGAGACCGCCTCAGAGTCAGAATCAATCGGGATGGAGGCTACAGCTCTCAAATCTAGAGCCTCCCGAGAGATTTCTGAAGTCATTCCGGAGATCGCCAGCCACAGCGACCTTATCTTACTTGCAAGGCAGGCGAGGCTCCACATGCTGATAAGGTTCCAAGAGTGGCACAACCTGAAGAGACTCATCATCCACCACTCCTGCGAGCAGCTTCACGAAGAAGAGCTGCTGATCAGGGGGAAGATTGGCTATTCCGAGCCATCTGACCTCGGCACGCTCGAAGACTTGAGGGCGACAATGCTCCTGATGTTGAACGACAGACAACTTGTCTCAGCATCTGCGCCCTCAAATGGGTCTGACCCTGATGGTCAGGACCCACCCCGTGATTCAGGCCCTGAGAAACCTAATGAGGGAACTCAATCGGCCAAGGATGTTCCTACATCAACTGATGAACCTCCACTCAGCATCCTTGGACCCGGGCAGTCGGCGGCTGGTACTTCGAAGGCAGCTGATCCTTCTTAGCTCCTTCTTGAGTCTGCTTTTGAAGTAGCACCCAGCCCGAAAAGCCGACATTCTAAGTCAGTGGCAAGGGCACTGAGGAGTCAAGGGACTCAAAATAGACTCCTCGCCCGCACCGTCCACAAAACCTGGCAACAAACCACTGAGGCTCAGAGTGCAGAATTATAGGGACTCAGAACCGCGATTTCTACATCTCCTGTCCCTGACTTCTCCAGCATTCTGACGAATGCCCTTTGACGAATGCCCTCGCTACACAGAGAGCTGAATTTGAAGAACAGCTCAAGACGATTCAGGAAGGCCAAGTCAAATTGCTGAATGATTACAAGGCCGCCCAAACTGCTCATATTGAATCCGTCACCGCCATCTCTCAAGCCTCTGATCTCAGATTGCAAACTATCCAGAAGGCTATTGAAGAGAAGGTGGAGAAGCAGTTGAAGGAATTTTAGGCTGCAACTGATCTCTCGCATAAGAAATACAGCACTCAGCTCACAAACGAGAGAAACGAGCTGCATGAGAAGCGGACAAAAGCTACACAATACGTTGGATGATCTATTCGACGCATACAAGAGCCTGAACAGCAAAGTATCAGTTCCACCCCCTACCCGATTTGCTGATGCCAAAAAGGGGGAAGGATTTATTGAGAAAGGAACTAAGGAGCTGATACTGAAAGCTCCAAAGAGAGCAAGGACAGTGGCAGGGGCATCTAAGATTCAATCATCTGCCCCCATTGGACCTTCACAAACTGGCGAGGCCCAGGGTGTCTCAGCAGCAGGAGCTGCAGTATCTGCTGAGATTGGCCCAAGTGGCTCAGGAGCCAAAGAAGTCGCAACTCAAGAAACACAAAGACCTTCAGATATTATTAAAGAAGTTGCTGAGTATGCTGACGAGGATTCAAAAGAGGAAGAAGCTCCTCTTCCTCCTCCAGTTGCCGGCAAAGGCAAAAAGGTACTGAAGCTTCCAACCCCTCCCTCCAAGAAGAAAGGACCCAGGAGGTTCATAACTCCGGAGGAGGAGGCTCAGATAGCAGCCGATGAGAAATTGGCTAGGGAGATAGCCAAAGCTGATGCCGCGAATAAGCCAAAGAAGAAGCCTGCTAAAGGCAAAATTAAAGCTCCAGCTGGAGGCAAGAAGACTGGGGCTAGGCTGCCTCCTAGAACACTCAAGCTCAGCGACGAAGCTGACAAGGAAAAAGAGAAGGAGCAAAGCGAATAACCAACTCAAGCAAGGAGGGGAACATCTAAAGAGAAATCATCCACACCTGCTGACTCAGAAGAAGAGCTGCCTCATAAGCCCTCCTATGTTGCCTCAAAGGCACAGGACCAAGAAATGGATGAAATCTGGGCTCAGATGGAGAGGTACTTATACAGAGGTGAAGATGCCAGGCAGATAGAAGCAGCCAGAGAGAGGATATGGCTTGCTGACCTCGAAGCCCTTAGGCTAAGGACTGAAAAAGAAGCAAGTCAAAGGATCCCTGAAAAGGTTGGCATTCCCTACAGATACAGAAAATTCAGGAAGCCTACTGATCTTAAGACTCACAGATGGCCAAGAGTGGATGAATGGATGCCGTGGGAAGTCACTCAGAGGTGAGAAGCACTTAAAGCTGAATTCATTAAGAGGAACTACTTCTGGAGATTCTGGTCTGAGAAGCACAAGACAGTGACATATACTGAATGGATAAAGAAGTGTATGCCAGACTTGGAAATGTATGCCAGACTTCAGAAAGTTGTCAAAGAAAATATTGATGTCAGAGTTCCAGCTCCCAGAATCCTGCCACCCCCACAGAGACTTGACGGATCCATCCACTATGGAGTGATAGAGAAAGAAGTGAAGGACGCTGCTGAAGCCAAATTCCTAGATGAAGAAGACCCAGCGGACTTTGTTGAGATACTGAAGCTGAGAAAGATCACTTACCGCATGTATGGACTGCCGCTTCCTGAAACTCAATCACAGGACTTCAAAGACGGGATTAAGCAGTTCAAATGATTCTTGCTTCTGTATTCTCCTTGTATCTTTCTTTTACTCTTTTTAGTCTAGCAGAAGATGTACTTGTACTGATTGCTCATATATATAACATCTCTGTTTGGCTTTGACAATTCCTTATTGTCTGAATAGCCGTGTTTGTTTATGCTTAACACTCATAATCACTGAAGTGACTGCTGTTATTTATTGTCAGTTTTTGCTTAACTAGACTCTGATAGACTTGTTAGTATTAGGGGGGAAATGTTGTTAGAAAGGGAGAAAATGCTGATTAGATTCTGTATAGGTTCTGTCATTTCTGCCCTGATCCCCTCAGTAATCTAGGACTTGAAGAACAACTCCACTGATCCTACTTGTAATATTTTGTAAGGAGCTTTGTTTCTGATAAGTCATAGTGTAAGGTTGATTAGCTGATAGGTTTTGGCATCATCAAATAGGGGGAAAATGTTGGGTGATGATTCAGTCCCCAGCAACAGCATTGAATAGTGGGAAATGATTCAGTCTTCTCAGTTGACATTAACTCAGTAGCCCTGTGCTCTGAAAACTTACTAAAGATTTGAAGATCCCAAAACCCTATATTGATTTGTGAACCATTGCGTTGTAATCTGTTTTTGTCTCTGAGGTTTCAGACTCAGCAGACACTCTGCTCTGGTTCAGGCACTCAGTAGATTATCTGCCTCAGCACCAGAAGTAGAAGATTCAGTGATACTGGACTCAGCAGGAGCAATATACTGAAAGGAGTCAGTAGAACTGAACTCAGCAGGAGTAGTTTACTGAACTCAGAGCTGATCTTCAGTAGAGCCGACTCAGCAGGAGCATGCTACTGAATCAGAGATCAGACTCAGCAACGGCCACACAGTCTTCTGACTGTCAGGATCTTTAAAGTCAAATCAGTAGAGTCAATACGAGGAAGAGAGAAATCAGCTTCAGATCTTCTTGAAGTCTGTTCTGTCTCAACCACTTCTTGAACTTCGACCAATGACAAGCAACCACGTATCCTATATCTATTAAAGCTGCAAGTCAACAATGTTCCAGAAATGGAGGGAAAGGACACTGTCACCATACTTCAAAAGAGCCGTTAGCTACCCAAAAGAGAGAGAAAAAGGATCGTCGTCTCCAACGGATCTATCCTAATCTCTGCTCTATAAATAGAGGGATAAACCAAATTGAAGCTCACCGAACATTCGCATACACGAGAACACACAAAGCATTCAACGAGCAAATTCGAAAAGGCCTAAGTCTTCCGCAAGAAGTTCGAAGAAACAATCTCCGGCAAAAGACTACACTTCTGCTCTTAGGGAACCAAGCTGAATTGAATTATACAGCCTCTAGTATCCAAACGACGTTACACGAACCCAAAGCTCACACTCAGCTGTTCGTCGTTCTAGAAGCCACATCATTGTTCCCTATCCCTCTAACCTAAGCTCAACCACCTAAATCCCTAGCTTAGACGAAGGAGTTCACTTCTGAACTGATCCTTATTGTAAAGGGCTCCTTCACTATTGGAGAGTTTTTCAAACACTTAGTTTGATAACCTTGTAAACTGAGACTTGCTCAGTATAAATCTCAAGACCAGTGTTTGTCCAGCGTACAAACCAACTGAGACTATCTCAGTATAATACATAGCCTCCTGATCTTTCGGGACAGCGGACGTAGGATTGTTGGATCCTAACCACTTTAAAAATCTATGTGTTCTGTGTTCTTTATTTGACTGTTGCATTGATTTACTGTTCATACTGAAAATATCTTTCAAATCATTCAACTGAATTTTAAGCAAACTTAACAAACTGCACTAATCTACTGAAACTGTTTTGATATAAACGTTTTCTTAACTCAACTGAATTTGGGCCTACACTATTCCGCACTACTGAACTCTATCTGAACGATACTGAGTTCTGACTCCAAGTCAGCTAGCAGGTCTCATTAGAGTCAGTCACTCTGCCACACGATTCAGAACAGCTTATCTGGTCTGCTGAACTTGTTCAGTACGACACTTTCCTGAAAAGGACTGTTCGTGTTTAAGTTGAGAAACGGTTTTCAGGTGTATTCACCCCACCCCCCCCTCTCTCTACACCTGAACGTACTCTCGGGACCAACAACTTGATTCTCAATCGAAGACTTAGTGCGGATAAGTGTGTAGGGCCCGGAGATTTCGTGTCAGTTGAAAACGTGATTTTCGTAAACTAAATTATTTAGGCTAGTGCACTTTTCGAATACGTTTTATGCAAAGTATGAGTTTGTAAGAGATTTGTATGCAATGCAATAAAACAATAAATGACACAAGCAATTTTTAACGTGGTTCGGATACGCAAGATCCTACGTCCATGGTCCTGCTGAACAGGAGGTCTTGTTGATTAATTTGAGCAAGCCTCAGCAAGGTATATGTGCACTGGACAGACCCTTATAAGTTATAGTCCTGACTTTACAGTTCAAACCTAAGTTTGAAGGGAGGGGATTTTCTCCAACTATGAAGGAGTTCTTACAATAAGAACAGTCACAAATGTGAACTCCTTCGAATGTTCTAAGCTATAGATATGAACGATTGAGCTTAGATAGAGAAGAGGGATCTAAAGAAAGAAACTCTAGAGAGAAGAACTAAAAGATATTCTGCTAAGCAAGTTCTTCACTGGATCTTCTTGAAAGCGCTAGAGTGTTTCGAAAGCTTGAGCGTATTGTCCCTTTGATATCCCGTGTGTGGAGCTCGGAAATGCTTCTCTATTTATAGTTGTGACCCAGGCATTTGCCCGTTGGAGAGGACGATGCCACGTGTCACAAGCGTCCAAGGAAAACGGCCATAAGTTTGAATTGTTGCAGTAGAGTTATTGGTTACTGTGCATAAGAGCAGCTTTAGTAGGTCAGAGCAGGTAGCTTAGACGGCTTCTCATTGGTCGAAGTTTGTGGTAGGTGAGATCTGTCAGACATCGGTCTTCATCAGAGTTGACTCTCACTCTTCCTCATATGTTCTTCTGCTGATTTTCGAATGAAGTTAAAAGCTGGGTCGTTTCTTGTTGGATACAGTAAACCTGATATGGTCTCTGTCTTCTTCGTCTGAGTCGGCTGATAGGGAATATTCTACTGAGTGTAGTCAGCTGATGACTCTGAAGGTACTGAGCTTTGTACAATGAGTTCTTCTACTGATGTCGGTCAGCTGATGAGATGTCTTCTACTGAGTGATGGTCAGCTGATGACTAGAGAACATAAGCTCTTACACTGATGACGTGGGGTTCTGGAAAGTAACTTCCTACTGAAGATCAATCCAACATTTACCCCGTACAGGACTTAGACAATAATGAAAAAAATATATAATCTGTCTAGCCTATTACATCATCTAGTCTTATCGACACTACACAACGAATACAAGTTGGGTTTTGGGATCTTCAATTCCATAGCATGAAACACTATGATTTTCCCATAACTGATTTCCCAATATTACTAAGTATCCTCTAAGTGGTTGTTAAGGCAAACCACTGACTCATAACCCAACAATATGTTGTCGGTTCTAGGGTTGTTTATTGAGTATGCTTTGAGCTTGCTAGAGTTTTGTGAGCTTGAATGCTTTGTATTCTTGATATCTTCAATGCAAGGAAGACGATCTCTATTTATAGTCGTGACTTGTGAATAGATCCGTTTGAAGGTGATTAAGCACTATAGTAACACGACAAGCAAAACGATCTTCTCTTCAAATTTGAATAGCACTGTCGAGATTCTCTCTTTATCAGAGTTGACTGCAGGCTTAATGTCAGATTGGGTATAGCATAGGCAGTCTCTCATTGGTCGAGATTATTTGATATGTGAGCCTTGTTCAAACTCCAAGGCTGATGTTGAGTTGACTCTCTCCGAATAGATTCCTCGAACGCTTTACTAGTCAATCTCTATTGACATTCTTCTTGTCTTTAGTCAGTTGACCGTTGCTACTACTGACTCCATCACTCGCATTCAGAGGTTCCAGGACTCAACTAAACCTTATTGAGTCTTCAGATGACTGGTCGTAAAAAACTGTTGAACGAAAAATACATCATGAAAAATAGAGTAGCTATTGAAAATACTATCTAGCCTACTGAGCTCCTAACATGCTGAGCTCAACTAAGCTAAATATCTATTACATATATAGTTCATTAATCAACTAGGATTTTGGATCTTCAAATCTTATATTATACATCATCACCCACCAAGAATAAAGTTGTAAGTGCATCAATCCTAATTTCATTATCATATTCGTCCTTCCCTTCGTGTCACCTTCTCTTTCTGTTGACATGACCCCCTCGTAGCATTAACTCTCTTACACCATTGAAATACAGACGTTTATTTGATTAATTTCTTCCTTCAAGTAAAAAATTGGGATTGATTACTGTTTAAAAATTGAGGAAAGTCGAAGGAGATGACGAATATGATTTACGGTTTAAAAATTGAAAGATAGACGAATATGATTTATGGTTTAAAAATTGAAAGATGGATGACTAATTTGAGTGTTATGCGAAAGGTGGAGGGATGAATTTGGTTACGAAATGGAGATGTTTAGACATATATGACTCAATTGAATAATGAATGACCAGTGTGAATATTAGACTAGGAATACCGGTGAAATTTATTGCCTGGTTGGTTTGCATTTTGTATTCTTGTTGAATAAAAGAATATATAAATACTTACCAGGAGAGGGAAACGGGAGTGACTCAGGTTGGAAGGAAGAGAGAATTCAGTTGGGCGGTCACTCTTTGATTGACCAAGGGGGGTGATGCCACATGGCACCATCCCATTGGTTCTCGATATTTTTTGTATGTAATTAGAAAAATTATATATAAAATAAAATATTTTAGTAAAAATATATATATATATATACCAAAATTCATGGTATATTATTTTCACATCTTATTCACATCTTAAAATTATCTCATTTTCTCTCATCCTTTTAATTATCATGGATCTATATAATAAGAACTTCTCAAATTTCCAAAATTTTCCTTACTCTCAAGATTGCTATCCTAGCTATGAAAATTTCCAAAATTCCAATGAATTCGCATCACCAATGTTATTTGGCAAAATTCAACAGTGATAGCTGAATTTTCTTTACTTTATTGTTTATAATTTTAGTTTTTCGTTGTTTCAATTTCGTCTTTCAATCAATGTCTTGTGTTCCCTATATATTAGCTTGTATGATTTTCTGAGCTTTACGATTTTTTCTACAATTTCAATTAGTTTTTACGTCTTTAAAATATAAATAATTATTACTAATATATAATAATTATAATATAAAATAATTATAAAATTGGTGGAGCTTGATTGGGGGTGGTTAGGGATAAATGGTAAAAAATAGAGATGATTGAGTTGGAAGTAAAATGAAGTGTAGGAAGGAGAGAGAAATTAATTAAATATTAAAAAGGTTGAATTGATTGGATGTTTAGTGGGTCAGCGATATTCTTAATTTTATGGAAAAGCTGAATGATCAATTTAACATCTTAAAATATTTTGTCTTCAAAATAGTAATTTGTTCATGGCCTTTTCAATTATATTCACAAGTGAATGAAAATTATGGGTAGTATTTTTTATATCAACATGAATCTACCCATTAGATCAACACAATAAGATGAATTTTATGGTTCAAATTATTCTTTGGTATGTTCTCACTAGATATAAACCTGTATATATACGTGAGTACATACTAAAAGCATCTTCCTCCACATTCAAACTTCTCAAAAATTCATTACTTACGATTGAATGAAGTCAACACATTCATCAATCGACATATGCCCAAAGTCAGACTAATTATTAATTAAGCCATTCCCATTAATTATCATTTATTGTGAAAAATCTTTTTGTCCTTTGAAAAATAGTAGCATTTCTTTTCATGATATTGATTGACTTAATAATCTCTTTTATTAATTAATATAGAATTCATGGAATAAATATAAATAATATTTTCACTGTATTCAATCAGATAATCATTCTATATTGATTTGGGAGTGGAGGGCCCTGGCGTTTTGAGGCGATTTTGTTGATTGTACTTTAGAGCAAGTAAAGCGGTTGGTGTGATACCTTTCTTGATCTATCGCCACCGCCCTCCAACATAAAAGCAAACATCATTCAGTCTCCACCTGCACATGTAACCACACGAAAGCATTCTCTAGAGAGAGAAAGAAGAGGAGAGAGTCCCCCACATGTGAATAGGTAGCATCTAGTACTACATGTCACTGTAGGCTGTTGCAACTTTGAACAGCCAAGAGAATATGATAGGTTGAGCATATCACCTAATGTTTTGATATATATCTGGTATTAACTATTCATAAACTATGAATTATGTCATTTTCCGAAAGTATTGAATGATTCGATTGAGAAAGCTTCTATCTTTGACATCCCCCTTCTCCTTTTCTCCATAAATGTAACAGAATCATTTTCCCACATCTCCCTTTCCTCTTTCATCACAGAAAAAACAGAATCAAAGAAAGACGAACTTGATTAGCAATCTTCCTGAAGGTTTTTCCGGTTATGGGGGTTTGGGAGAAGAATCATGGGTTAGCAGTCGCAGGTGTGATGCTGTTGTTGATGGTGAGTACTGCGGAGAGCATCGGTGCAAACTGGGGGACACAAGCAACTCATCCCCTCCCTCCTACAACTGTGGTCAAGCTTCTCAAAGACAACGGTATCCAGAAGGTGAAGCTTTTCGACGCCGAGGAGCCGGTCTTGAATGCTCTCAGGGGATCCGGAATTGAGGTTATGGTCGGAATTCCCAACGACATGCTGGCATCTCTTGCTGCAAGTGTCACGGTTGCTGAAAGATGGGTGGCCAAGAACATCTCTGCGCACATCTCTTCAAACAGTGTTGATATCAAGTGAGTTCTTCTCTGCTTTTTTCCCTAGTCTCTTGATCCGAATCTGAATTTGAATTGGCTGCCTTTTGCAAGGTATGTTGCAGTAGGAAATGAGCCTTTCCTCTCCACATACAACGGAACGTTTCTTACCACAACCTATCCTGCGCTGCAGAATATTCAGGCAGCTCTGGTTAAGGCCGGACTCGGCAATAAGGTGAAAGTCACCATTCCGTTGAACGCCGACGTCTACGAGTCATCCACGCAGCAGCCTTCAACGGGGGACTTCCGAGCAAACGTAAAAGACTTAATGGTGCAGATTGTTGGTTTCTTGAGTCAGAACGGAGCTCCCTTCACCGTCAATATCTACCCTTTCATAAGTCTGTATAATGATCCCAACTTCCCTGTCGATTACGCCTTCTTCGATGGATACACCACCCCCATAGACGACAATGGGAAGATCTACACTAATGTGTTTGATGCCAACTATGACACCTTAGTCTGGGCCCTGCAGAAGAGTGGGTTTGCGAACATGACCATCATCGTCGGAGAGATCGGATGGCCGACGGATGGGGACCGGAACGCCAACGTAGGATATGCACAGAGGTTCAACCAAGGAGTGTTGGCCCATTTGAGCAAAGGCACTCCAATGAGACCAGGTCCGGTGGATGCGTATCTGTTCAGCCTCATTGATGAGGACGCCAAGAGTATCCAACCGGGGAACTTCGAACGCCATTGGGGGGTCTTTAACTACGATGGGACGACAAAATACAACCTCAGCCTCGGAACAAACTCGCGCGGTCTGGTTCCGGCCAGCAATGTCCGGTACCTCCCGAGGCGTTGGTGCGTCCTCTCGCCCTCTGTCAACTTAGACGAAGCCCAAGTGGCGCCTAGCGTCGACTATGCATGCTCACATGGCGACTGCACGAGCCTCGGGTATGGGACTTCATGTGCAAATCTTGATGCAAAGCAGAACATATCATATGCATTCAACAGTTACTACCAGATAAGCAACCAGCTGGAGACGGCCTGCAAGTTTCCTAACCTTTCGGTGGTCACGACGAATGATCCATCGACGGGGACGTGTAGGTTCAATATTATGATCCACACGTCTAGTATAGGAAATGGTGGGTTCTTGTTGGAGCCACTTGGGATCCTGATTCCAATGCTTGTGGTGGTGTTGAGCTTTTTGTGAGGGGTTGAGGTGTGATACTGTTGTTTCATTCTTTTGTCATATACGATGTACTTGTGACTTTTCTTTTTTTTTTTGTTTTGTTTGGTCTGCTGCTGCATCTTTGCTTCCATCCTGTGATTAGAGATCAAGCAATGTAGTTATAGAATTGGACCATGTTATTTATGGTTTAGAAATAGCAAGTTCTTATGATCTTATGCCACAAGTCATCTCCATAAGAATGCCAACATACCAAGTCGATAACAAATTACATGTAAATAACAATATGTTTTCCAAAAATAGTTACCAGTTTTTTACATAAAATGGCAGCCCATGTTAGTGGAACTAAAGTAGGTGCAGAGACAAATGGTGAATCTTGATGAGGGTATGTGGAAATTACATACAGCAGCATCTGATGTTATGTGAAGTGCGCTGCTCTACTACAATCACTTCCTGCATGCTGCTTCCGCAGACAATCTCTTGATCTAATGTCAGCCTGAAATCATAAATTCAAGCTCATTAACTATGGAAGGATGCAAAAACGAAAAGGAAAAAAAGTAGACAGCAGCAGCAGCAGCAACGATAACAACTACAAGAAAGCAACCACCTATTAAAATTATCAGCAAAGTTTGGAGAAAGCCTTGGCAAAGATATTCATGTTTTCAATTCTGAGGAGTTAATGAAGGAGAAGACTTTTCCACTGGACTAAAGGTTGTATTACTCACATCAAAACATGAAAGAAAAGAGAGCCATCATACAAATTACTCGTTCGGTACTACTAAGATTTCTCCTTTCGTTTTTGCTAGAATGGTTTATCTTATTTCTAATTTCTTTTTATTCATCATGTTGTTCCCTCTTTTTTTTATAAAGTTTGCAATATCATATCTCAATGCCAGTAAATTATATGCATATATACTAAGGACTAAAAACGAATATTAATTAGACTGATCTATTTGTTTTAGAAGACATAAGATTGATTTGAATAGTGTTTCTGTAGCCTTCACATGTTACAGTTCAAAATGGTCCCAGTAGTTATTTGAACCCATTCACCAGATATTTAACTTTGATTGCTACACGATTAACCACCATGATATCCTTACCTGTCTGGTGGGCTCTGGAACTCTAAACCTACAAGATAACTTCACAATTTCGATGGCAGTAGCAAGAGATATAGCATGACCAACTGAAATGAATATGGGTTTCAAGGATCCTTCAGTTGATCGCATTGCCTGCATGATAGTTACGGCTCATATTCTTCAGAAACAAAACCTTACAACTAATACATCAATATGGGTTAAACCACGTGATATAGAGAAAAGCCTTAAGGTTGCTTACTGCTCCTAAGGTGGAACCTGAGTCACCAATCAATGTGATGATATCACTAGACGAGTTCCCATTAGCTTCAACCAGTTGTTTCACTCTAGATTGTGTAAGACCATCAACATGGTGTAACTGACAATTACATCATAGTTGCTAGTTAGATGTCCATTTATGTAAGAGTTTCAGAACTCAAGTCCTATATAAACAAGATTGTAGTACATTCCAGATATTTCTAGAACCACTAAACTCTGAGCGGAAAGAGAAACAGAGCCACTATATAAGGTAAGCACTTAAAAAAGTATACCTGACAAACAACATGCACTAGATGACATAGTTGATAAAGTTACTTACATTCTTACCGATCCCAATCGTAGGAAGATCAGCCAGAACACCTAGATGACAAGCCAATCCAAAGCCTGCAAAACCATTGAACTCATTCATCAAAATGTGCAGTGAAATAACTATAAAATCTTCAAATTTAAGAGCTCTAAGCATTAGGTTGTCACCAAAACTAGTCGAAATGAGCTCTGCATGTATATATGACCAAATGATTACGAAGGAAGAGCTGTAGTAGCCATGAACATTCTGATGTTGAAGAACAGTACATTCTCTACATTCTAAAATCTTACTAGAGACTTTCATCCAGGGGCAGTGAGAGCTAACTCATAAGATAAAAATTAGGCATCTCTGAATGTGAAAGTTATCATCTAAATTCGTGAGTCGGTAGAAATAAGGAAAACTATATAAAGCAGCCTAATTTTGGAAAGTCTAACCAAAAGAATAGCACCACCAAGGCATAGATTCAGTCATGTAGCAGATGATTCAATCTAAATAAACACCAATGTCTTGTTTTTAGAAGATTGAAAAATGACTTGCCTCGAGGATGAAGCAGTCCATTGCCATCGACCATCAGTACCTGTCGAGTTACAAAACCAACAGGGTCTAAGTACTTCAACCTAAAACATCTATTGATGATCTAATATATAAAACTTTAATAAACACCTAATACCAGAAGAATCTTCAAGTGGATTTCACCCTATCATACAAAGTAAGTTCATGCATCATAAATATGATAAGCGTTCAAATTTGAGTGAAATATGTCTACTTAGTCACCTGGGGATACAATGGAAGAGCTGTATTCTTCATTTTCTCTAGAAGTTTTAAAAGCACCGGAGCCTGAGACAGAAAAGGAAGATAAGAAAAAACTCTGGCCTGCAACATTTCTTTTTTTCCTATTATATCGTGAGTCAATCCCTAAAAACATAAATTCAGAGAAGAAATTGGAATCATGTATAAAACCTCTCTGAATGCCAAGAATCCAGGAACGTATGGAACGCAAAGCTCAACAATGTTAGAAACTTCGTGCACCACTTCAAGGGTAGACATGTCCAAAACAACAAGGGTGGCACAGGCGATTGATGGATCAGTTTTAGAGAAACTCAAATCCACCCCACCGACATATTTGAGGATTCCACCACTGCAAGAGTCCTGATTTTCTACTGCGCCTTCAAAGACTGGGGGCAGTTTCCAATTGAATCTGTCGTCCGTGATCAGCTGCTTCTTCAGCGACTCTTGAATCCTGTAACGATTGCAATGATTCGTTAAATAAGACGAGAAACAAGCAACAGGGGTCAGGGAAGCAGAAAAATGGTGAAATCCGCTGAATTACTCGATCCATATGTTCAATAATTGGGGGGAGTTGTGGTTTTCCGAAGTAGAAGGTTCTTCTTCCGTCGACATATTGTGTTGAAATTGCGAGGGAAAATATGTGCAGTAAGTTTTGAAGGATATCAATTCGCCAAACTTGTAGAGATGGGTTTCATAAATTCCAATGATTCGTTTGGTAAATTTATTTATAGACTTGATGTAGAATTTACCTTATTCGATAAATTTTGCTAATGTAATTTTTAAAACACTTAATCCATCCGGAACAAGTTGGTTAAACTCTAGTAGAATTCATCAACAAACAGGAAAGAAAATGTCAATGGGTATGATACTTTTGATCAGAAATGAGAAACGTTGAACATCTAAGTTGAGTTTGTAGCAATACAAGACGGGGAGGCTACAAACTTTTCACACCTTCACTGCAGCTGCGGCCTCCTTGATTTGCTCGATCGTGAAAACGCCAAAGACATCATCGTCCACAACCGCGTTTATCACAGCAAATGCAACGTCGTCTACGCTCACCGGAGGGGCCAGAACCAAATCAGAGGCAGGCAGAGAGTTCAAGGGTTTGGTGAAGTTCTCAACCGCATTCAGAAGTTTCTCCACTGGTTCACCAATCAAGTCCAGAGGAATCTCAAATCCATCAACCTTTCGTTTCCCATATATGAACCCTGGTCTCAAGACAACGCCTGCTCAAGTTCAGTCGTAAACCATCAATGCTATATGACCAGGAAAACATGCATTCTGGAGAGAGGATATAATAGAGGTAAGTTAGCAAGTACCTGACATTGGATACTTCCCCAGAACCTCGGATTCGGCTTTCCTCTTTCCAGTGAAGTAACCATTTGACAGTAGAAACGATGGCAGATTATAATCATGAACTGAGATCAATATGAACTTGGGAATACCTGGATGGGAATGAAAATTGAATGACTGATCCACTGAACATAAACTGATAGTTATTGCAGGTAAACTGAAAATGTAGTTTAATAACCAAACACACGACCTCCATGGTTGGACTTTTCTTCTTAAGCCTTATCAGGAAAAGAGGACACGACTATTGATATAGTTTCGATGTCAACAGCACAAATAATCTATGTATCACATTCAAGGATTACTAAGAATGTTGGAGAAACTCAAAATAGGTATGCTCAGTGGTCAATCAATTATGCTATTAACAAGCTACCTTGCAATGGACTATATTCAGCAGTTTACCTTGCATAATTGAAGTGCATTTGTAGTACGAACTTAAACCACCAAAATCTATGGTAGCATGAGCATAATCAAGGGTATGATAGGACAAAGTATAATCACCATATACGGACATAAAGCATTGCGTATATTATACTTCAGCATGTCTTTGATGACGGGGTCATGGCTTACAACATATTATGTCAGTAAGCGTATATGATGAGATTTTATAAGCTATCACAAGATACGATTGTCTAGGGAGCAAGCTTAGAATAAATTTCTTAGGTAATGAAGTCAACTCAGTCATTTCGTGTTTATACCATTAGCACCATATATATACACAACTTCTGATTATGCAGTTTCACGTGTTTCATCAAGTTTGGCCCAACATGAACATAAAAGAAACTGAATGTTTAATATGGCGCATCTTTCAGAATGCACTGTAAACCTCCAATAATATGACCGGAATCCAAAAATGAAAAGTAGGTTTATCTACAAGAAAAGATGCAAAATATAAAGAGTTGCTGATATCCAACAACACAAGGTGATGATCTAGAGAGAAACAAGTAGGGAGTGCTTGGCTTGTGAAAGGGAATGGAACTGGTAATTGGTGCATTAGTAGAAGGGGAAAATATAAATACACTTTCGCATCAAAATGGAGGGATGGGGAACTCAATTAATGTAGATATCAAAGCACTGCTAGGGGAATCATACCACACTACCAAACATCCACATTTCATTCCTCAGCCATTTAAACCACTGAGCAACCACCCCACTAATAGCACAAGAATAATTGAGTGCACCTCTGTAAGCTACTCGGTTTTTGTTGCATAACATTGAAGGAAACGAAAGAATACCTACCAAATTCTTTAGCAGCATTTACTGCCACGACATTAGCCTCGCCATTGATCCTTTGCATTTGCTCCTCACTGCCAAAACCTCCAAGAGTTGAAACAACTGCTGTAGCACCAGCAAGCACTTCATCCCAATTTGCATAGAAAACATCTCCTGCAAGATTACCCAGTCATTTAGAAAACTAAATCATCTAAAGATGTTTAAAGTCTCTATACAAATGTTACAGACTTTTAAATGATCGCCTGCATTCTATATTATGTCACATGAATGAAAAAGGGACCTGCCTGTCAACCAATTGACCTGGTCTACCCATGAGTCCGAGTAAGATGGCCGGCCAGACCTATTAACAGATAAAGTTCATAATCTATAAGTGAATACCATCCAGAGGAAGCTGTTGTCAGTCTGACCCATTAATTTGTATGAATTTATAGGACTTTGCTGTCACATAAAAGAGAAACCATAATTCAGCTTCTTGGAGTGACATTCTTGCACCTGCTAAGACTAATGACCTCTATGCCCTTCGATACTGCAGCTTTGCATATTGCAGAACCCACAAAACCACTGCCACCTAATACAACAATCTGATGATCAAACAAGTGACTGTTAGTTTACAAAGATATTTGTGCTACTTGATCCAATATGTTACAAAGCAATGAGAAAAATCTCAACAGCATACTCGCTCTGTCTTAACATCAGCCACGACATCAATTGTACCAATACTCGAGTTCTCCCTAATGCCAGGGTCAGTGTAACTGCACTTCACACCAACCTTGCATGATCTACAAAAGAAGAAAGATAAAATATAGTATTTTCAAATTGGAGAAGAAACAACTATAGGATTAAGGGTGAAATCAAGAAACCAAACCGATGGTATGCAAATTCGACAAAATGCGGCTTTCCACAAAAGGAGGTAAAGACGGCTTTGGTAGATTGTGAAGAAGCTGCGGAAATGGAGGAGGCGATGCAAGAAAGTGACGCCATTTCTGTAAACCCCTTTAGTATTCTTGCGTAATTACGTAAGCCTGAAATACAATGTATGTATGTATAATAATTTGATGCAATATTAGTGTATTTATTGATGAACATGCGTAAATAGAGGGGAACGCGAGAGTGATGTTTTGCAATGCATACATCAAACATGACCAATCAAACCGACTAACCTAATTTTCCTTAGAAATCTAAAGAACATAAACCAAAATCTCAGAGCAAGAATAGATAGATAAAAATGTTTTATCTTGATTGGTGATCATAATTCATACATAATACCTTAGTAGTTCGAGGCTTTGAGCATAAAAATTCCAACCCTGATATTTATACGCCATCGTTTATGCAATTGGAGGTAAAACTAACTTCTAGTTCTGAAGTGTCGGAAGGTCTAATTGCAGTAATTCGAGGGGAAATTATCACCTTCCTTTTCTAATTTCACTTGGCTATGAAAATGAACATCCTTTTCAAAATTTAACGGCTTAAAATCATACCTTTTTAGCTGAAGGCGGGACGGCGGGCAAGGCTGTTCGGCGAAAATCGACAAACAACTCTGTACTGCTCAGTTTCACAGGTTTGCTGATTTTATTTTTCTGGACAAGAAAATAACGTGTCGACGTTCCAATTTTGGTCGTGTTTCTTACAATATTTTCTGACCTGTCTTTCTGTTTATGTAAAGGGAGAATTGCTGAAATAGGTAAATATATAAATTTATTTGTAAAAGTAGGTAAAGTGTGTATAAATTATAAAAATAGACAAAGATTATTTTATTAAATATTTTAAATTTTAACTACACTTACTCTAAATCCTACCCTGCAATGTAAAACTTGATTTTAAATCAAGTAGGAGAATTTTGCTGAAATTGAGAAGCTTTCATTATACAATTATTTTAATTTTGATTGGTAAATGTATATATATATATACAACTATACAAATTACTATTAAAGTTGATTGCCGACGTTCGGACACATTAAGCGGCAGTGGTGGTAATCTATAACATATATTACTATTATAAAATGCATACTTGAAAGCAGTATTATAGAATGTATAATAAGAATTATATTATATATTTATTATTATCTTTCAAAAATAAAATTAATTAGGATTGATATTATTAATAATTTGTGTAGTATTCATCAAGATAAGTGCTACGTCATCGATACACAACGTAAACGGTCGATTTCTTCTTAGTGCTTAGATTTTGCGCTCGAGCGCTTAGATAATTTTTATGAGCGATAAGGTGATTTTTTTTTCTTCAAGTTTTAGGTGATTTGCTTGTTTTGATTTTCTTAATTTAATTATTTATTTTTATGATACCCTATTTCAACTTTATTTTATGAATCAAGTTTAATTTTATTAATTTATCTCAAATATAATTTTATTAATCAAACATTTATTCCAAATCATTTTTCTTTCTTATTATTCTAAATTGACATATATTACTATTATAAAATGCATACAACTTAGTTGCAGTATTATAGAAATTTTAATTAGGATTTTCGCTTCTACCTCAACATTATTTTTAATATTTTTCTGCCCATTATAGTATTAAAACAGTACCTCATATAACCAAAAGAGCAATTTCTTTAAAATTGATTAAAGAATAAACTTTAAAACGAATTCTTTAAAAATTGATACTTGTTTTCAGTAAAACAAAAAGTTTTGTTATTTAATAGAGGAAAACAAATTTACATTATTTTATAAGCATGAGTATATAACGAAAATAGTTTGTTATGGTCGGGTAGATGAATGCAAATTTTTAGGATCGATACTAGTAATAATAATTATTATAATGAGGTAGAAATATAATGAGAAACCATTAACCAAATAAAATAGTTTATGATACTCCAATTTATCCAACAACACAGTCGCATACTCTAATGATGATTAACACACATATCTCATATGCGTACTCTCATAGAAATTCGATACCGTTGCAAGTCTTCTATTGATTTGATCATCTCAGGCGTAGGGATACCCGTTAGGATACGATGCACGTACATGGAAGCGTATGTACCGCAATTTATCTCATCTAACTGCTCATACTGCCATTCATTAATGCAATAGAGTGGACAACACCTATGTTCCGGTACAAAATCATCGCCATTTCTAGCTATCCAAAATCTGGCATATTGTAGTAGCTTTAACAACAAATGTGTCACTGGTCTTAGGATAATGACTCTGGAGTCCCGTCCTTTTTGGTCCATCCTATTCCACAATGAGTCATGCAACTCGATCATCCATTCATCAAGGCAAATGCGTAAGGTTACCCAATGCTCAGGTGACACGTTGCACACTGTGACAATCTGAAACATTGAGATTTTTAATTAGACATTAAAATTGACAAATTAACATAATTCAATATGATAATATTCGAATTACACTTACATAGCTAGTATTGAGGCAACAACGAATACGGTGTACCAGTCCTAAGAGAGGGCACCACCAATGATAATCCGTGTTATGCTCTAAAACACCTGAATAAGGATTGGCCACGACTTTTTGCCATTGCGCATCGAGAGCAGACTACAAGAAAGATCATATTACATTAATCTTCTTAAGGACAAACGAAAATAGAAATGAGTATAAAAGCGAAACTTACGAAAAAATCAGTATCAAAGATGATATAATTCTCCTGATTGACACCTTGCAGTAATCCCTCTCCGAGTCCCAGTAAGTGCCTCATTGTTGATAAATACAAGTCTATTATCTATTGCACCATATGTAGTGGTTATAACATGTTAGTGTTCGAACACAACTCATAAAGGAAAAAGGAACTAAATAACTTACATCAGAGGTCATCTTGTATCGAATATCCTGAATGTTGTCAAAGAAGGTCTGGTCTAATTCCCAATTTGAGGAAGGAACACGAATGTTTTCTGATATGGAACCCGTCCTCCAAGCAGTGTATCCCTGGAGAGCTTGTCGATAATTGAAACTGACTTCCTTAGTCGGTTGTCTAACTCTGGTACTTACAAGCTGCTGGAAAGGCGTCTTAACTAAAGCAGAGGGTTTCTTTTTTCGTAACCCACGCCCGTATTGAATATGCTCTTCGTCGCCCAAATTTGTCTTTCCTACTACATGGGCAACAGTTTGTAGAGGCTGGACATCAAGGACGGAATCGGTTCGTGGTGGGGAATCAACAGGTGGTGATTCAATAGGTGGTGAATCAACAGGTGGGGAATGAACTCGACCTCTAGAACCCCTTTCCATATAAGAAGTAGATCGACGTGAGGATTCTGTGGTCTGTCGATGAGATCCCGTGTCAAAATGTGAGGTCGAGTGTCGGGACTGCTCTAGGGACTGCACTCTATGATGGTTGTCTCGTGTATAGTCATGCTTAGCTGGTTTTCCTCGTAATTTACGCACCCAATCCTTCATCATTGGAATCACTCGAGACACGACGTCGCTAATTAAAGCTTCCCTATATTTTAGGTCTTTGCAATTTTTACAATCTCGTGCAGATTGTTTCCCTTTCCTAATCTTCCTTGTCTCTCGCCAAAGTGAGTCAGAATCTGACGACTTTGGTGACTGGGGCGGTGCAGTCTCTTTTCCTTTTGAGCGGGTAGATCGTCGACGCTCTGGTTGCTATTCATCATCGTTATCATCTGTTTGTGTTGGTTTTTTTGAACGACAACGTCTTGTAGCACCAAGTCCAAAATCTAGTTTTCGGGGAGGCTGGTAGGGAACGCCAAGTAGCTCGCTATGTTGTGTGCTTTGGTACCACGGGGTCAAAATCTCAAACATGGTAGCGCAAAGATAAGGAGAACATTTCTAGCTGTGGAAAAAAAAAAGTTAATTTAATAAAATACTATCAAATACAAAAATCGATGAAAGTGAAAATTGATCAAAGTGAAAATTACCTCTTCGTCAAAGAATCCGGTAAAGTCCTTTTTTATCTGAGGAAAATTCCATTTCATTATCTTGGGCATAGCATTAATATTAACTAAAATTGTCGCCTCGAAAGCAAATTGTGGTATGGCCTCGTATGCCCAAACCTGTAGAGCCCAAATTGGACCGTACATATGATAATATTTCTCCATTCGATGTTTCTCAGTGGGCACTAGAGTCCTGTAATACATCATGGCTTGGAATGTATATGCACCCCCATGGAAATCGATGCCAAGCAGGAAGATCATCCACCAAAACCCAAGCAAAATCATCTACAAACCTCCTCGAAGGATAACCCAAGGCAAACAGATAAAGAAAGAGGATATTTGCCACCTTGATATAGTTATTACTCATGGCATCCGATATCGATTCTGTTGAAAATCTATTCAACAAATCGCTTAAGTCTTTCTCCGCGCAGAAAACACTTATACACACCTATGTTAGACAGATCGTGTGCAACGCTGGGATCAAAAGAAGAGGACCCTAGACACACACCCGTGACCATCGCATGGTCCCGACATCCGAACCTAATCAACTTTCCACTTATTTGGAACCACATTTCTGGCTCTGTGGCACCAACTACTTTGACCTCGTGACACATTAGCTCGTGGAGCCCTTTATTAAAACTACGACCAAATTCCAAGTCCGCTAGGTGGCCGAAACACCCGGTCTTAAATAAATCATACAATTTAATCCCCCTAAGAGCAATCAATCTTTTTTTAATAATTGAAGGCAATTTCATCTTATAATATAAGTTGATATTCGACCATAGTCCACTACATTCCTCTCTAACCCAAGACCAAGTAGGCTGCATTCATAACAAGTTAAAAATTAATAATAATGAAGTCCCTAAATTAAATAATCTCATTAGTATCTTAAAAAACATATAATTCCTAATAAAAAAATTACGAAGTCAATTAGGTTAAGGAAAAAAATATAAATAAATTATTTGAAATCTAAATCTAAAACGTAATTATGAATCACCGTAGCGCTCAAAAATAAACATAAGCATTCGTAAATCGTACGTTAGTGTTAACGAAAAAACAAGCGCTTACGTTGTTCATTAAATCTATATAAATATTAAACATGTTCTATTAAAAAAAATTACAGATACGACAGCCAACATGTGTTATACTAATATAGATTGAATTCTATTTTTTTCAAATACTTTTTATTCTTATAGTCATGTATTAAAATATTTAACGTGAGGGATGCTACCCATTATTATAGTTCTAAATTCTCACAAAATCCAAGGTTCATATTAGATCCAAATCATATATATATTTCATAGTGATTGACAATCACACTAACTTAGTCCCTAAATTAAATAATCTCATTAGTATCTTAAAAAACATATAATTCCTAATAAAAAAATTACGAAGTCAATTAGGTTAAGGAAAAAAAAGATAAATAAATTATTTGAAATATAAATCTAAAACGTAATTATGAATCACCTTAGCGCTCAAAAATAAACCTAAACGTTCGTAAATCGTACATTAGTGTTAACGAAAAAACAAGCGCTTACGTTGTTCATTAAATCTATATAAATATTAAACACGTTCTATTAAAAAAATTACAGATAGGACAACCAACATGTGTTATACTAATATAGATTGAATTCTATTTTTTTTTTCAAATACTTTTTTATTCTTATAGTCATGTATTAAAATATTTAACGTGAGGGATGCTACCCATTATTATAGTTCTAAATTCTCACAAAATCCAAGGTGCATATTAGATCCAAATCATATATATATTTCATAGTGATTGACAATCACACTAACTTAGTCCCTAAATTAAATAATCTCATTAGTATCTTAAAAAACATATAATTCCTAATAAAAAAATTACGAAGTCAATTAGGTTAAGGAATAAAAAGATAAATAAATTATTTGAAATATACATCTAAAACGTAATTATGAATCACCTTAGCGCTCAAAAATAAACCTAAGCGTTCGTAAATCGTACATTAGTGTTAACGAAACACAAGCGCTTACGTTGTTCATTAAATCTATATAAATATTAAACATGTTCTATTCAAAAAATTACGCAAAAAAAATAGCAAATACTATTGAACATTTATTTAGATACAAACAAGCTAATGAATATAAAGCACTAAGGAATAAATATATAACATACCTGACCACCTCTTTCAATTATCTTCGTTGTCGTTCTCAAGAGGAAAATGTAAGTGTTTGATAATTTGGAAGTAGTGAAAAACTTAGGTGGAGGAGGTGTACATATAAAATATGTAGAGAATGTTTGAAAAATGTACATCTTTCCCGCGAATGCATGGCAATATTTGAAAGTAGTGTTTGATTTGCAGTTCACATGACAATATTCTCTGATAATTTGAAGCTTTAGATTTTTGCATTCTCCAAAGATATGCATACCAATTGTTACATTTATTTAATATTATATTATATTTGGTTGATTAAATCTAAATATCATAATGATATTATATATAGAGAGAGATATTATAGATATATAGAGAAATTTAGAGAAATCTTGAAATATTCAAAAATTATAAATTAAGTGAAAATTTATATTTCAATTAATATTATTAAACAAAAAAAAAGAGAATAATGATTGTTGAAGTAGAAACCAATTTATAAAGATTATAATTAAAATATATATAAGCAACCAATTTATATATAAGCGACCAATTTATGCTTGAAGTATAAATATTTTTATCGATATATATATATATATAGAGATATATTATAGATATATAGAGATATTTCTAAATATCTTTTTAATTTTACAATCATGCTTATAAGATATTTATAAGCACTAAGAAGAAATCGAGCGACTACGTTGTGTATCGATGACGTAGCACTTATCTTGATGAATACTACAAAAATTATTAATAATATCAATCCTAATTAATTTTTTTTTTGAAAGATAATAATAAATATATAATATAATTCTTATTATACATTCTATAATACTGCTTTCAAGTATGCATTTTATAATAGTAATATATGTCATAGATTACCACCACTGCCGCTCAATGTATCCGAACGTCGGCAATCAACTTTAATAGTAATCAACTTTAATAGTAATTTGTATAGTTGTATAGTTGTATATACATTCATCAATCAAAATTAAAATGATTGTGTAATGAAAGCTCCTCAATTTCAGCAAAATTCTCCTACTTGATTCAAAATCAAGTTTTACGTTGTAGGATAGGGTTTAGAGTAGGTGTAGTCAGAATTTAAAATATTTAAAAAGTAGTCTTTGCCTATTTTTGCAATTTATACACACTTTGCCTACTTTTGCAAATAAGTTTACATATTTGCCTAATTCTGCAAATGGGATTTAAAAAAAAATCAAACTCATAATATTCATTATAACATGGGATATACATAAAAATGACCAGATATGGATAAATAGATATGTTTTTTAGCCGCTGTTTTAAAAATGTAAGTGTTTTTAGCCACTCTGCTTTAAAATAATAATAAACTATGAAAGATCAATTATCCTTTTGTAAAAATTAAATTTTTATGACAAAAAATAATAATAATTTATTTTCCCATGAATTTGTATATAACCGCCTCTCAATCACCTTTTGGAAAGTTCTCTAATTTTAAATGACGATTTTCGTTTCATCAAACAAAAAATTCAAACGCGAAAAGAAAATTTTATGTAAAAATCCAAGAAATTTGTGTAAAAAATCCAAGAACCGAGAAGAAAAATCTTATTAGTTAAAGCATAACAAAAGCATGGATCCGGTAAGTTGCCATACTTCATATTGAATTGAACAATTTCTTATCTGATGCATTTTTCTTAGAAAAAATGTTTGTTACTAATTTTTCATTAATTATGATATGATTAGTAGATTTAATGGGTGTTTGTAGTAGCTGAAGCTTATTGATAAGCGTTGAAAGCGGCTGAAGGCTGCTGATTTGAGAATTTTTAGGTGTTTAGAAATAAGTGCTAAAAGTTGCTGAAAGTGAGAAAAATAGTGTTTGGAAAACTGTTGATATCAGTAGCTTATTTTAAGTTTTTAAATAAAATATCCGTTTTACCCTCAATGTTATTAAAAAATTATAATTTAAAATGAATAAATAATATTATTAATTTTTATATTATATAAATTTATAATATATCATATATTAACATAAACATATCATACTATTATATTTTAAATATTATTTATTTACTTAAAATCCATAATAATAATATTTTTATATAATTTTAATAATTACGTAGCTAAGAAATAATTATCATTAAATGAAAATAGAAAAAATATTAATTTAAAATTCAAAATTTTCAAAACCCACTATTTTAATTAATATATATTTAATTTTAATACTAATTATTTCATTAAACTTGAAGAATTTATAAATAATAAATATAAAATATTTTTTTATCAAATTACTAACTAATATATTAAACTATAATTATAATTAAATTTACAACTAAGAAAAATATTAATTTTAAAATTAATAATTTTTTTAGAAATATTTAAAGGATAAAATAATCAAATAAATTAGATAAGTTGTAAGCTGCAGTTGAAAGTTGGGTCATAGCAGCTTAAGCAACTTCTTTATCTTGGCTATATTTGGTAGGAAATTTCTGCTGAAAGCTGGGTGTTCCAAACACTCCAACTGTAGCTTAAAGCTATAAGCTACAGCTGAAAGCAGTTCCAAATACCACCTTATTGTGTTTATCTATATTATCTTCACTTAAATATAGTTTTAATATCATTGTATACATTTACACACACACACATAGGGAGCGGTTCCGGTGATAACACTCCTTGATGTAGGAATTAAGAACAAATATAAAGACATTTGATTGAGCTAATCTACAATTGAGATTGAATATTAGTGATTGGAAAATTCGGCGCACTTTTTATGGAAAATAAATGCACGAAGGGTAATATGGGAAAATTACCATCTTAAAAATTAGGGTAGATGCGGTTCCAATTCAAAATCTTTCAGAAAAAGCTTTGTCTCACTCTCTTGCTCGAAACTTTCGACTCCTCTTCAAAGGGGTTGCGGAGATCGAGAACGACGACATGGATGAAGAAGGTAACGAATTTTGTGCGAATTGTTGGGTTTATGAAGTTTCAATTTTGCGAGATAATTCAAATCTAGGGTTTATTAGATCCATTGAAGTATATTGAACCAAAAATAAGGTTTTAAATGATTGGGCAAATGAATTTTGTGAATGAATTCTTCTTGAATGAATATGATTCGATTCATTTTGGTTGTGAATATTTGGTATTGATTGTGCTTGACATTTCTGAGTTAATTTTGAGAAATTGCTTCAATAGAATGTTGGACATATGAATTTAATAATTAAGTTTGGGTTCAATTGAATCTTCGTCGACTAATTTTAATTTTGATTTCTAGGAATTGATTTGGCTTCTACTGATTTTGTTTTGTTTCGCGTCAACTAAACTGTGCAGTAAATTTATCATAAAAGTGCACTTAATTCAAATAATTTGTGCAGCTATTGAATATAAATGTTTTGAATGTGTTCTATGAACTGCAAATAATGAGTACTTATGAATGAATTATTCTTAAAATGAATCTGGTTCGGTTGATTTTGGTGGTCAATTTTAGGGATTGATTGTGCTTCAATTGAATTTGTGAATGAATTATGAGTTAATCTTAAGAATTTGGGAATTGAATGATTGAGTATATGTATTTGGGGAATGAATTCGGCTTCAATTGAATATTCTTCGATTGATTTTGGTTACGAATTTTTGGTAATTTATTTTGCTTCTTCTAAATCTGCTTTGTTTTGTTTCATCTAAATTGTGCAGTAACTTTATCATAAAACTACAGAATTCAAAATATTTGTGCAATTACTGGACATATAAATGTTGTGAATGAATTTTGCTTCCGTTGGATATGATTTGTGAAATACATATAATGAATACTTGTGAATGAATTCCTACAGAATCATATCATTAAGATTATTAAAGACTTGATTCTTATACATGCATGTTCTTCTTGTTTTACAAAAATGAGAATCCTACAAGATAGTTCAATGGAGGAAGACGAAACATAATGTTCCATAAGTTGGGAGATGATTCAGTATCTCCACAAATTGTTGGGATATAGCTCAGTAGCCTAGTGCTCAATAGATTTGAAGATCCCAAAACCCTACTTTGACTGATGAACCATTCTGTTGTAATTGTTTGTTCTGCCTCTGAGAGTTTCAGACTCAGTAGACACTCTTCTATATGGTTCGAGCACTCGGTTACGTCCGCCGGTTCTTCACGAGACTATCGGCCTCGGTACCGAAAGAAGAAGACTCGGTAGTCTTGGACTCGGCGGGAGCGATATATCGCAAGGAGTCAGTTGAACTGAACTCAGCAGGAGTAGTTCACTGAACTCAGAGTTGATCTTCAGTAGAGCTGAACTCAGCCGAAGTATGCTACTGAACATAGATCAGACTCAGCAAAGGCTAGACAGTCTTCCGACTGTCAGGATATCTCATAAGTCAAATCAGCAGAGTCATACGAGGTATAGAGCAGTCAGCTTCAGAGTCACCTTGAAGTCTGTTTGTCTCACCTACTTTCTTCAGCCTCGACCAATGACGAGCGGCCAGCTGTCTACTTTCTGATTAAAGCTGCAAGTTAACAACTCTCCAGAAATGGAGGGAAAGGACTCTGCCACCATACTTTGAAAGAGCCGTTAGCTACCCAAAAGAGAGAGACACATGGATCGTCGTCTCCAAAGGATCTATCCATGTCTCTGATCTATAAATAGAGGGAAGATTTCAAATTGAAGCTCACCGAACGACATAGACAAGAACACATGAGCATTCACGAGCAACTCAGAAACGACTTAAGCTTTCCGCAAGAACTTCATAGAGTAATCTCCAGCGAAAGGCGACATACTTGCTCCTAGGGAACCAAGCTGAATCAGATCATAAAGCCTCTAGTATCCAAGCGACTGAATACGAACCCAAAGTCTATACTTAACCATTCGTCGCTCTAGATGCCACTTTCTCGTTCCCTTTCCTCTAACCTAAGCTCAGCAGACTATATCTATAGCTTATAATGAAGGAGTTCATCTTTGAACTGATCCTTATTGTAAAGGACTCCTTCATAGTTGGAGAGTTTGTCAAACACTTTAGTTTGATGCCTTGTAAACTGAGACTTGCTCAGTATAAATCTCAAGACCAGTGTTTGTCTAGTGCACAAACCGACTAAGACAAACTCAGTATAATAAAATAGCCTCATGATCTTTTCGGGACAGTGGACGTAGGATTGTTGGATCCGAACCACTTTAAAATTGCTTGTGTTATGTGTTTTTACTGTTGCATTGATTACTGCTCATACTGAAAATATATTTCTAAATCATTCAACAGAGTTTCAGCAAAGCCTAACAGATTGCACTAATTTACTGAAATTGTTTTCTTAAAAACGTTTTCTAACTCAACTGAATTTGGGCCTACACATTTCCGCACCATACTGAACTTCAGCTGAACGGCACTGAATTTTGACTTAAGTCAGCTAGCAGGCCTCAGTGAAGTCAGTCACTCTACCACGCGATTCAGAACAGCTTATTTGATCTACTGAACCTGTTCAGTACGGCATCCTCCTGAAAAGGACTGTTCGCGTTTTAAGTTGAGAAATTGTTTTCAGGTGTATTCAACCCCCCCCCCCTCTACACCTGAACGTTTAATCTCGGGACCAACATTTGGTATCAGAGCAGGAGTTCTCTAAGACTCTTTTTTTCTGAAACTGGTCTACTTGAACGAATCCAGAAAATGTTTTCAGTGCATATCATTCTTCATTCATATCACTATTTTCAATGTCTGATATGTCAGGAATCGGGATGGTGCCCATGTTCTCAATAGAGAACTACGGAGTATGGCGAGTCAGAATGGAGGCACATCTAACTTCCCTCCACGATAGCATGACAGAGGTACTGGCAGACGGACCTATCGTTCCCATGATTGATAGTGTCGAAACTCAGGACCCAGCACAAGGAGGAGGCATGGTGACCGGGAAGAAGATCCCCAAAGATAGAAGTCTCTTCACCCCTGAGGAGAAGAAGCTTCACAACTTAGATCGGGTTGCCAGAAAGGCTATACCAGAGGCTATGGAACACTCAACATTGGAACCACCACAGTTCAAAGAGTATCATATGTTGAAGGACTTCAGCATAATCTTCTCTCTGCTACTCAATTTTGTGATAACTCGAATAGAGTGATTTTTTACGCTGGTTTCTGTGATGTCATTGATAAATCTATAGGGAAAACAGTGTTATCAGGTTCGCGCAAAAAGAATATCTACGTAGCTGACTGGAACTCAGCTGAACCTGAAGCTTGTTTGTTAGCGAAGAACGACAACAGAACGGGGTGGCTCTGGCATAGAAGACTTAGCCATCTCAACTTCAAGACGCTCAACAAGCTAGCTAGAAACGCTCTAGCAAGAGGACTGTCGAATGAAGTATTCAGCAAAGACACTCAGTGTGAAGCATGTCTGAAAGGAAAGCAAACAACGAAACAAAATCCACCTGTTCCATCGCCTTCCACTGATGGAATCCTTCAGCTGCTACATATGGATTTATTCGGTCGAGTCTCTCCGGTGACGATCAGAGGCAAAAAGTATGTTTTAGTGGTCATTGATGACTACTCGCGCTACACATGAGTCATATTTATTGCCAACAAGTCTGACGTCAAAACAGAGTTACCTACACTTCTGAAAAATCTCAGTGTCGAGAAGAACACCAAGATTATAAAGATACGTTCAGACAGAGGAACTGAGTTCCTGAATTCGATGGTGGAGGAGTTCTGCAAAGCTGAAGGCATAGAGCATGAGACGTCTGTCACGCGCACGCCTCAACAAAACGGGGTTGCTGAAAGGAAGAATAGAACACTCAAAGAAGCAGCAAGAACCCTGCTCGCAGACTCTGGACTCCCAACCAAATTCTGGCAGAAGCAACTGATACTGCATGTTACACTCAGAACAGATCTCTACTGACTAAGCAGCATAAGAAGACACCATATGAACTATGGAACGGAAGGAAGAATCTCATATCTTATTTCCACATTTTTGGGTGCTCGTACTTTATCCACAATAATGGGAAGGACCAATTAAAGACTTTTGATAGCAAGTTAGACCAGGGAGTCTTCTTAGGATACCCCCGGGTCAGCAAAGCTTTCAGAGTTTTTAACTACCGGACCCTTTGCGTGGAGGAAAGCCCTCATGTTGTTTTTAATGAGTTTGCTACTGAAGACAGGAGCAGGAACTCTAAATCAGAATATGAGGACATCAGTAAGCAGCTACAGGATCTGAGCCTAAAAGATAAAGTTGAAAATATCCAGCTGTGTTGGGATGATGATTCAGAAGAGGAAAATAAAGATAAGACAACTGAATCTCAGCCAGCAGCAGAAGTAGCTGAACATATTGACTCTACTGAACAGAGTCAATCCCAGGTAACTCAGGTCGATGAAGAAACCCCAGTGGTAACTGAGACCTCTACTGAGGATAATAATTCAGGGGGAACGAATGAAGTTCCTAAGCTAAATGTCCCTGAACCTGGTGACTCAGTAGACCCAACTCTAGTAACTGAATTGCTTCAATCTCAGAATAGTACAACTGAAATGCCTAACTCACCTACTATCTGTGTTGAACAAATCTCAGATGAAGAGTTGAAACATCGTCGATCGAGGCTGGACCCTCACACTTCTGACCTGATTATTGGAGATCCTTCAGCAAGCGTAAAGACAAGATCCAGATTTTGTCAGGGAGAAAGCGCATTATATTCATGCTTCTTGTCTACTGAAGAACCTCAGTCAGTTGAGGACGCACTCAAGGAGGCTGATTGGATCGTAGCTATGCAGGAGGAGCTGAACCAGTTCACGAGAAACAAAGTATGGGAGCTTATCGACAGACCCCGGCATCAACATGTGATTGGAACTAAATGGGTCTTCAAGAACAAGTGAGATGAAAACAATGTTATAGTAAGGAACAAAGTAAGACTCATGGTAAAAGGCTACTGTCAAGCCGAAGGGATAGATTTCGACGAAACTTTCGCTCCAGTTGCAAGATTGGAGGCAATCAGACGATTCCTAGCCTACGCAACACATCAGCAATTCAGAGTTTATCAAATGGATGTGAAGTCTGCGTTCCTGAACGGCATGCTGAAAGAAGAAGTCTATGTAGAATAGCCTCCCGGCTTTCAGCAGGGACATCAGGTCTACAGACTCAAAAAGGCTATGTACGGGTTAAAACAAGCACCCAGGGCTTGGTACGATACCCTGTCTGAGTTTCTTCTTCAGAAAGGTTTTCAAAAGGACACAGTAGACCGCACATTATTCAGCATTCGATTGGAAGACGATATTTTACTTGTGCAGATCTACGTAGATGACATAATTTTCGGATCGAATAACGTTATCATGTGTCAACCTTTTGAGAAAATGATGAAGGATAAGTTCGAGATGTCAATGATGGGAGAGATGAATTATTTCCTCGGTTTTCAAGTCAAACAATCTGAGAAAGGAACATTCATCAATCAAGGCAAATACACTCGAGACCTCATCAAGAAGTTCGGCTGCACATCCGGTAAATCAATCAAGATCTCGATGAACACGAATATGAAAATTGATCTTGATAAAGAGGGAGTATCAGTAGACCATACTGAATTTCGTGCTATTATTGGTTCATTATTATATCTAACTGCCACCCGACCTGACATAACTTATGCTGTAGGTGTTTGCGCTCGATTTCAGGCGAATCTCAAGCAGAGTCACATGGACTCAGCAAAGAAGATTCTCCACTATCTCAGAGGAACACCTGACACGGGTTTATGGTATCCAGCAGATGATAATATTGAACTAACTGGTTATTCTGATGCTGACTATGCATGATGTAGCATTGACCGAAAGTCAACTTCTGGAACTTATGAGTTCCTTGGCATTAAGTTGATTTCGTGGTTTTCAAAGAAACAACATTCAGTAGCAACGTCAACTACTGAAGCTGAATATATGGCTGCCGGAAGTTGTTGCGCCCAAATCCTTTGGCTGAGACAGCAGCTACGCGACTATGATGTCATTCAGAATGAAGTGTCGATCTTCTGCGACAGCTCCAGTACGATTGCAATCACTCAGAACCCTGTACTTCATACTAGATGCAAGCACGTGGACATCAGACACCACTTCATTCGTGATCATGTCGAAAAGAAGGATATCAGGATGGAGAAGATCCATACTAACCATCAAAGGGCAGATATTCTGACCAAGCCTCTAGCTGAAGCCAGATTCAGAGAACTTTCAGTAGAGCTAGGTCTGCTGGACCCTAATGACTCCAGTCAGTAAGTGGATTCAAGAGAGATGCATTCAGCAAGGGGGAATGTTCACTCTTAGTACTGAACTAATTCAGTACGTAGAGACTCAGCAACCATATACACGAGGTATCAGCTGACTACGATGTTCAGCTGACAGGTTTGCATATCTCCACTCAGTAGCCAATGAAATATTATGTGCATTAATGATTCAAATTCAGCTTCGTATTCAATGCCTTAGAAAATGTCATTTAATATAACGGTTTACATTTAATACACGACATTCTATGGAAAGTATGCGGAACTCTGCAGCGCATTAAATGCATGTCTAATCAAGTTACTTCTTTGGCTATATACAACTGTAATTTGACTTAGGCGGCTAAATTGATCATTGCCTATTTTATAACATTAAATCCTAGTCGTCCATCTCATAAAGTAGATTTAAACTAAACCGTGGATTAATAACTGTTCATCTTCTTTATCATATAAAAACATGTTCAAAGTTTAGAAACCGCCATTTTACTTTGTAAAATTTCACAACCCTAGAATTTCTGAGAAAGCGCTCGTTTACTTGCATACTTCTATTCCAATCTCTCAGAAATATCTTTGGTAAATCTTAATGATTATTCAGCATCGTACATGATCTTGATAATATTTCTTTTCGATGGTGATATTTTTCTTTTGCAGATTATAAACCATAGCAGGAAGTGACATAAGTGTTCCACTTGATATGAAGGAGATCCTCGAGAAGGATCGGGTTTGGTGTGAGCCGATGATGGAGTTCGATGATTGCGACCTTGACTTCATGGTGGAAATATTTGACGTGCTGAGGGCGTCAGGGCTGGAGGCTTTTCTCTCAAGAAAACCTTCATACTTCCTTCCACGCCAAATCGTTGAGTTGTATCTGAACTCAGAATCAGTTGAAGGAGATATCAGATGTTGTTTTGTCACTCATCAGATTGGTGACCCCGCTCGTGTTGTGCCAGAAATAAAGCTGATGTTGATCAAGGAAGCTCTTCAGCGAAGCTTTCAGCTTCCAAGCGAGGGGTTCAGCACAGTGGGCTATAAGGACGACATTATGGACGAATACTTGGAAGTATTTTGCGAGAAGCCTACCACCTTCAGAGCCGCCTTCCCAAAGAATGTTATGCTTCCTAAGTTTAGAGCTCTTGCCTACATCGTCACTCAGATACTGACGAGTCAGGCTGGCTCATTTGACCAAGTATCGAGGCCAAAGATTCAGATA
Source organism: Lavandula angustifolia (assembly GCA_028984105.1). Lineage (NCBI taxonomy): Eukaryota > Viridiplantae > Streptophyta > Magnoliopsida > Lamiales > Lamiaceae > Lavandula > Lavandula angustifolia. The sequence continues at coordinate 28,755,547 of CM054807.1, forward strand.
ATGATGGCCATCTACGATCAAGCGAAGATTAATTGGACTGAGTTCTTTTTAAAGGAGTTCATGACTCAGGCCACTCAGGCCGCCAAATTTGACAGATCCACAAACTGCCTAGCCGTGAAGGGAAAACTCCTCTACGGCCTGAAGCTCTCAGTGATGATAGAAGATCTATGTGGAGCTGACCATATAGTCTATGCAGACAAAATGTACTTCAATCCAAAGAAGGTGAGGTTCCAGAGTAGGGCAGCGGCCCTTCAGCAGATTGGCTCAGGGCCTGCTGAGCCCAAGCCAAGCTCTCAAAAGACCTCCACTCCATCAAAGAAGAGGTCACCTCCCAAGGCAGCTCAGAAGACACCGACCAAGAAACTGAAAAAGGTTAGTGAAGTTGTGGTTGTACCTCCATTACAATTTAGAGATGAGGCTGAGTCCTCTGAGAAGACGGTGTCAGTGGAGAAGGTTGTCTCCACTGAACAAGGAGAAGCAGTGGACTAAGGGGTAGAAGTTGATCCGATCTCTCCTACTCAGATCCCCTTGGATATCCCACCGATCAGCAGCATCCCACTTGCTGAAAAACAATCATCTCCGATAGAGGTTGAGGATTCGGAGACTGCATCAGAGTCAGAGTCAATCGGGATGGAGGCTTCAGCGTTACAATCCAGAGCCTCCCGGGAAGTTTCAGAAGCAATCCCAGAGATAGCCAGCCATTCAGATTTGATTATATTGCAAGGGAGGCAAGGCTCCATACTCTGATTCGGTTCCAGGTGTGGTCAACTCTGAATAAGTTGATCCAGCACCACTCCTGCGAACAACTCCATGAGGAGGAGTTGATGATCCGGGAGAAGATAGGCTATTCAGAGCCTGCAGAGATTTGCTCCTTGGAAGATCTGAGGGCGGCAATGCTCGCTTTGCTGAACGACCGTCTACCCACTTCAGCGGCCGCTCCCTCAGATGGGTTTGATCCTGACGATCAAGACCCGCCCCGTGATTCAGGCCCTGAGAAGCCTGATGAGGGAACTCAACTGGAGGAGGATGCTCCTACTACAACTGTTGAACCACCTCTCAGCATCCTCCCTCCAGGATAGTCGGCGGTTAGTACCTCTCAGTCCGCGGACCCAGTACAGCTGTTGCTGGAGTCTGCATTTGAGGTAGCGCCTAGCCCAAAGAGCCGATGATTGAAGACAGTGGCAAGGGCACTGAGGAGTTAAGGTGCTCAGAATAGACTCCTTGCCCGCGCCGTCCACAAGATGTGGAGGCAGTCCACTCAGGCTCAGAGTGCGGAGATCAAGGGGCTCAGAACGTCAATACAGAATACACCTGCCCCTGACTTCTCTACTATATTGACTGATGCACTAGCCACTCAGAGAGCCAAATTCGAAGAGCAACAGAAGCTGATGGCAGCTGCCCAAGCCAAACTTCTTGAAGAATACAAGGCAGCCCAGTCAGCTCACACATCATCCATATCTTCCCTGACTCAGGCCTCAGAGCTCAGACTCCAGACCATTCAGAAGGCCCTGGAAGACAAAATGGATCAGAAGTTGCAAGCTATTCAGACTGTAGTGGAGAACTCTCAGAAGAAGTACAGTGAAGAACTCACAGATGAGAGGAATGAACTCCACGAGAGGCTTGTCAAACTTCAGGATGCTTTAGATAAGCTTGCCTCAGCCTATACCAGTCTAGATAAGAAGGTACAAACACCTACCATTGGCCTATTTGCTGATGCCAAAAAGTGGGAAGGTAAAGAAAAGGTACCTAGAGCACCAAGGGGAGTAAGGACAGTGGCAGGAGCAACTCAGACTCAGCAATCAGCTCCCACTGCTCCCACTGCTCAACAAGAACAGGGTGAGGCCTAGGGTGTCTCAGCAGCAGGGGTTGTAGTACCTGCTGAGACCGGCCCAAGTGGCTCAGGACCCAAAGAATCAGCAACTCAGGCAACTCAAACTCCTAGTGAAATTATTAAGGAAGTTGCTGAGTAGGAGGACTCTGAAGAGGAAGAAGTCCCTCTACCTCCTCCAATTCAAGGGAAAGGGAAGAAGATATTGAAGCTCCCCACCCCACTCAAAAAGAAAGGAACTAAGAGGTTCTTATCTCCTGAGGAAGAGGCTCAGATTGCAGCTGATGAGAAGCTGGCAAGGGAGATAGCCGAGGCAGAGGCTGCAAAAAAGCCAAAGAAACAGCCTGCCAAAGGCAGAACCAAAGTTCAGAGGGGAAGGAAGCCTGGGACAAGGCTACCCCCGAGGAATCTAAAGCTCAGCGATGAAGCTGACAAGGAGAAGGAAAGAGAACAGCAGCAGCAACAGCAAACTGGTCAGCAGGGCACTTCAAAATCCAAATATTCAACACCTGCTGATTCAGAAGAAGATCAAGAGCACGTTCCATCCTATGTCCCTTCTAAGGCTCAAGAGCAAGAGATGCAAGAAATATGGGATCAGATGGAGAGGTACTTAGACAGAGGAGCTGAAGCCAGGCAGATTAGTGAAGCAAGGGAAAGGCTCAGACTCGCTGATCTAGAGGCTCTTAGGATCAAGGCTGAGAAAGAAGCAAGTCAGAGGGTTCCTGAGAAGGCTAAAATTCCATATAAGTACAGAAGACTCAGGAAGCCCACAGACCTCAAAATCCACAGATGGCCCAGGGTTGATACTTGGATGCCATGGGAACGGACTCAGAGGTGGGAGACGCTGATAGCTGACTTCGTTAAGAGGTTCTATTTCTGGAGGTATTGGCCTGACATGCACAAGTCAATTGCCTTTGCTGAGTGGCTTCTGAAGAGAGATCTAGAGATTTACGCAAGAGTTGAGAAGGCCTTAGCTGAAAAGGTTGATGTCAGGGTCCCAACTCCAAGACGATGCCTCCCCCACTGAAGCTTGATGGTTCTCTACACATTGGGATCATTGAAGGAGAAATTAAGAGTGTTGCTCAAGCCATTGATCTCGATGAGACTGATCCTGCTGATATGGCACAGATTCTGAAGCTGAGAAGAAATACATACAGGATGTATGGACTGCCGCTTCCTGAAGAGAAATCTAAAGACTTTAAAGACCAGATTCAGCAGTTCAGGAGATAGATGATAGCTTATGTATCTTTGTCTTTCTTTTCCTTAGAATAGCAAGATTGATGTACTGTACTGATATTCCTACTGATATATAACATCATTGTTGTTCGGCCCTGACAATTCCTTATTGTCTACATGGCCTTGTTCTTTTATGCTTAACACTCAGAAACACACTCACTGAATATTTATATTTTTACCTGTGTTTATCAGTTTTTGCTTAGCTTGCTAGATTCTAGTTTGATAGATGTATTTGGGGGAAATTGTTGTTAGAAAGGGGGAAATTCCTGTTAGTTTTCTGTATAGGCACTGATATTTCTTCCCTGAACTCTCTCAGTAGTCTAGAACTTGAAGAACAACTCATTGATTCTACTTGTAATATTTGTAAGGAGTTTGTTTCTGACAGTTTGTAGTGTTAGGTTTTGGCATCATCAAATAGGGGGAAATTGTTAGGAGATGATTCAGTAGCTCCACAAATTATTGGGAGAAAACTCAGTAGCCTAGTGCTCAGTAGATTTGAAGATCCCAAAACCCTACTTTGACTGATGAACCATTATGTTGTAATTGTCTGTTCTGTCTCTGAGAGTTTCAGACTCAGTAGACACTCTTCTATATGGTTCAGGCACTCAGTTTTGTCCGCTGGTTCTTCAGCAGACTATCAGCCTCAGTACCAGAAGAAGAAGACTCGAGTAATCTTGGACTCGGCGGGAGCAAGATATCGCAAGGAATCGATTGAACCGAACTCGGCGGGGTAGTTCACCGAACTAAGAGTTGATCTTCAGTAGAGCTGAACTCAGCAGGAGTATGCTACTGAACATAGATCAGACTCAGCAACGGCTAGACAGTCTTCCGACTGTCAGGATATCTCATAAGTCAAATCAGTAGAGTCATACGAGGTATAGAGAAGTCAGCTTCAGAGTCACCTTGAAGTCTGTTTGTCTCACCTACTTTCTTCAGCCTCGACCAATGACGAGCGGCCAACTGTCTACTTTCTGATTAAAGCTGCAAGTCAGCAACTTTCCAGAAATGGAGGGAAAGGACTCTGCCACCATACTTTGAAATAGTCATTAGCTACCCAAAAGAGAGAGACACATGGATCATCATCTCCAACGGATCTATCCATGTCTCTGCTCTATAAATAGAGGGAAGATTTCAAATTGAAGCTCACCGAACGACATACACAAGAACATACAAGCATTTACGAGCAACTCAGAAACGACTTAAGCTTTCCGCAAGAACTTCATAGAATAATCTCCAGCGAAAGGTGACATACTTGCTCATAGGGAACCAAGCTGAATCAGATCATAAAGCCTCTAGTATCCAAGCAACTGAATACGAACCCAAAGTCTATACTTAACCGTTCGTCGCTCTAGAAGCCACTTTCTCGTTCCCTTCCCTCTAACCTAAGCTCAACAGACTATATCTATAGCTTAGAACGAAGGAGTTCATCTTTGAACTGATCCTTATTGTAAAGGACTCCTTCATAGTTGGAGAGTTTGTCAAACACTTTAGTTTGATACCTTGTAAACTGAGACTTGCTCAGTATAAATCTCAAGACCAATGTTTGTCTAGTGCACAAACCGACTGAGACTAACTCAGTATAATAAAATAACCTCCTGATCTTTTCGGGACAGTGGACTTAGGATTGTTGGATCTGAACCACTTTACAATTGCTTGTGTTATGTGTTTTTACTGTTGCATTGATTATTGCTCATACTGAAAATATATTTCTAAATTATTCAACTGAGTTTTAGCAAAGCCTAACAGATCACACTAATTTACTGAAATTGTTTTCTTAAAAACGTTTTCTAACTCAACTGAATTTGGGCCTACACATTTCCGCACCATACTGAACTTCAGCTGAACGGCACTGAATTCTGACTTAAGTCAGCTAGCAGGCCTCGGTGAAGTCAGTCACTCTGCCACGCGATTCAGAATATCTTATTTGGTCTACTGAACCTGTTCAGTACGACATCCTCCTGAAAAGGATTGTTCGCGTTTTAAGTTGAGAAATTGTTTTCAGGTGTATTCACCCCCCCCCCTACACCTGCACGTTTAATCTCGGGGCCACCATATACAAGTTTATCATTTGTGAAGGAAATGGCATAAAAGAAGAAGTTGTGAAGAAGGTCGTTGAGCTTAACTCTGTATTTTGGTAGTTTAAGACTAGCATTATGAGACTAGTACTTATGAGACTAATATTATCTGTATTTGAATTTTTCACTTTGTTCTTGACACAACTGCACTTTTTACATAAAATGTGTGCATTGTTAATGTAGTTAAATTTCACTTTTTAAATACATTCATAAAATTCACTATTAATGTAAATTAACTGCACTTTTCACGAATAATAGTTGCACGGTCTTCAAAAGTCAATTGCATGTAGCAATACATATCTCATATTAATAACAACACATCATTTAGTTCAATAACTAAGAGAAAACCGAAAAGCAACGCAAATTAATGCATAATAAATCTAGAACCCTTCTTCACTTGTTTGATCGCAATTCTGTCTAAAACAAGTGTATTAATTTGCTATCTACATCAGCACATAACTCAAAAGTATCAAATCGAACGTCAAATCTACAAAAATGAGCATAATCTCGATATGATTATATCCCCTCATCCAACGTCATAAATTTCATCCCAACGAAAGGTTTGCGTTCAACAAGACAGTCAGGAACAATTTCTCGAAAGCATCTATATCATCGCAACTACACGAAATGAAGTTTCATTAAATGTGCATTAAAAAAACCAAAACGTACATTTATTTAAAAAAAATTAATTCAACACATAAACTAAATGCAGAAAACCAAAACGAGGATCTGGTACAACTAGCACGAAGACCTAGAGGACATAGTACACTTTCTTTTATTCTTATCCAATTTGCTGACAACTCTATCATAAGCGTTATGTAGCTCACGATTACACGACACGTATTTATGCAATACGGTTCCATCGGTTTGCTTACGATTGGTAGCAAGTTGAACGTCAAATCCATATAAACAGGCATAATCCACATCGATTTGGGTTCAGCATGACAATCAGGAACAACTTTCTCGACAGTGTCTATATCATCGCCCCCGCCTACAGGAAAATGAAGTTTGATTAAAATTGCATTAAAAATAACCAAAACGAGCATTTATTTTTTCAGAAAAGTGAATTCAACACAAAACCTAAAATCTAGGAAAAAAAGAGTCTCTCCTAAAACTACCACAATCGAATTCAAACAGCGATTTTAAGCAATCGGAACTTATGGCATGCAGTTGAGACGTGGGGCACATTTATGTTTAGGGTTTTATATGTAACTGCATAACTGTTATTCTTCTTCTTTAAATAGGTTTCGTATTTACTCTGTAATCAAGTTTTCTATGTATGAAATAAACTCTTAAATTTCCTCTCATATGTATGAAATAAACTCTTAAATTAGCTGATACTATAAGTTTATCTAAGTCTAGTGTCTTCTCTTGTGATAGGGATTGTAATTCTACTGTTGATGTTTGGCATAACCGACTTGGTCATCCAAATCCTCCTATTTTACATGATGTATTAATGAAAATTAATGTTGGTTTTAAGGGTGTTCACTCCTTCTTTTGTGATGCATGTAAGTTGGGCAAGTTAAGACAAAAACCACACGTTTCAAATGCTTTTGCGGCTCGAAATCCCTTTGATCTGATTCATACAGATCTCTGGGGGCCGGCTGCGATTGCTTCTTCGTCTGGATACCGGTATTACATCCATTTCATTGACGACAAAACACGTTATACGTGGATTTATCCGCTGAAACTAAAGTCTCAAGCAGCTGATGTGATTAAAAAGTTTGTTTCGATGATTAAGTGTCAATTTGGGGTTCTCATCAAGTGTATTCACTCAGATTGGGGAGGAGAATTTCGTCCTCTAGTTTCGTTTCTTGCTGACTTGGGCATTCGGTTTCAGCACTCTTGTCCTCACATTCATTCTCAAAATGGTACAGCAGAAAGAAAACATCAACATATTGTAAGCACTGGTCTCACACTTCTTGGCAAAGCTCAGATTCCTTTTCGGTTTTGGTGGGAAGCATTTGAAACGACAGTTTTTCTTATTAATCGATTACCAACACAGGTACTTTCTAGGTCTTCTCCTTATTCTTTCCTGCTTAATAAAGCTCCAGATTATCATTTCCTTCGAATATTTGGTTGTGCTTGTTATCCCTATCTCCGTCCTTATAATAAACACAAACTTCAGTTTTGGTCATCAAAATGTGTTTTTCTAGGGTATAGTTCAACCCACAAGGGTTATAAATGCCTTCATCCTTCGGGTAGGGTTTACATAGCTGATACGGTGGCGTTTAATGAACATGAATTTCCCTTTCCTCAACTTTTTTCATCTCCTACTTCGACTGTACCCTCTTTTCCGCAGTCTACCTATCCTCTTTTACCATCCTTGCCTTTTTCTTATTCACCATCTTCTTCAAATAGTAGCGACTTACTTCCATCAAATTCCACTCGGCATGCTTCTGTTACAAGTTCCATTCCAAACTTCACTTCCAGTTCCACTTCGAATTCCACTCCGCATACTTCTCCTACCTCCTCCTTGTTGTCTTCTACAAGCTCTTCTTCTTCTCCATCTTCGTCTTCTTCAACATCATTATCACCTATCCTCAACACACATCCAATGGTTACTAGAGTTAAGCAAGGGATTTTTAAACCAAAGCTTTTTCTCAGTTACTTTACTTCTTCACTTCCTACTGAACCTTCAAGTGTGTCATCTGCATTATCCCATTCTGGATGGACAGCTGCCATGAAAGAAGAGTTCGATGCATTAACACGCAATCAGACTTGGGTTTTGGTACCCCCTTCACCGGAACAACATCCTATCAGCAACAAGTGGGTGTTTAGGGTTAAAACGAACAAAGATGGCTCACTCGACAAACTCAAAGCTCGCCTTGTTGCTCGCGGTTTTGAACAATTGGCTGGTATTGATTATCTTTAGACATTCAGTCCAGTGGTTAAAGCCACTACTATAAGACTTTTGTTTGCTCTCGCGGCTTCATATGGATGGACAATTCGGCAATTGGACATCAACAATGCTTTTTTAAATCGCATTCTTGAAGACACCATTTATATGCATCAACCCCAAGGCTTTGTTGATCCTCTTCGACCTCATCATGTATGTCGTTTGTCGAAGGCTTTATATGGTCTTAAACAAGCTCCCCGAGCTTGGTATGATCGGTTGAGAATTTTTCTATGTCGAATTACTTAATTTTGAAATTAATGAACATTAAGGAAGGAGAATTCAAGAAACATTCACATTAAGCTACAAGAACTCGATTCACATTCGACCAAAATATAGCAATTCTTCATGGTTTCCGCCAATTATGGCAAATACTAATCCATCATTTTCAATAATCGGTGCTAAATACGAGTATATAGCAAAGAAAATGATAAAATTGAACAATGATTCAACTACCCATTACAATTGGTTGAAGAACGAACGATTTGGAGCTTGAAATGTAAAGTCACAGCCGTAGAGGAAAAGGTTTACGTTTGCGCGAGAGAGACTGAGAGAGAATGGAGAAAATGTTGTAATTCTCAAACATAAACCTGAAGATTACCAACCCTTCGAGTAGTTAATTTGAGAAGAAAGTGCACCAATTTTTTTTAAGTGAACTACCGATCTAGACATTCAGATCGCTCGATCAAACGGTTGTGATTAGTTCATAATTCCTACAACAAGAGGCGTTCTCATTTGAACTCCTACCCCCCCCCCCACACACACACAGCGCCTGGCCATAATTGCCCCTTTCTGGCGAAGTCAATTGATGATGACAATTATTATGTTATAAAATTTTCCCTGCTTAGTTAATCGTCATCATCTACTAAACTAATCGAATTTATCGTATTATAGATTAGATGGAAATATATTATTCTTTGACATGGTGGTTGTTGGGATAAATCTGAGTATAAATGTGGTGATGAATTACGATTTTTCACGTCGACGAATTTCAATATCCATCAACTGCTACAAGATATTCACTGCAACTTGAAGACCGGTCTTTTCCATACATGCTATGAGTTACTTTACTATACAAATACTTCTAATGGTAGAAGAACTAAGGTCCCTTTAAATTGTGACAATGATTTGATTTGAATGCTTTTAGAGGTTAGAAGTGATACAATTGTATTTACTATTGGGAGAAATATCGAACTAAGAAACAATCATCCTAGCAATGAACCAGGTCCGAGCTCAACCAACTTAGATGATAATGATTAGCCAGAAGATGAGGATGAGACAGTTTCTTCGGATGATGAGGAGGTTGAGTAGAATGTGATTCGTAGTTGAAAGCTCTACTAGCTAGGCGCCAACAAAAGTGCACTGGGTGTCATAACAGTAGATATGGCCATAACAGATCAACATGCACCAATGATATGTCTATTGAAGGTATGTCAAAACTTAATTACAATTGACTTTTATATTATTTTATCTTAATACGTGTATTTCATTATTAAGACCTTAATACATTTTCACAAGATATGGAGTCGAATATGCGTAGACCACGACAATCGAAGAAATGCAGCAATTGTCATCAGGCTGGTCATACAATCAGAAAGTGTCCCATGAGTTTTCGATGATAGGGTTTTCTTTAATAATAGAGGAAACATGATTTGTCTAACATTGCTCTCTCTAATATAGCCTATCTATTTTTTTCTGGTGGTTTGCTAAATATTGCTTATCTATTTTATCTCTTAGAGGTAATAGATGACCGCTTGGCTGTAAATCATAGTAATAGATGATCGTTTGGATGTAGTAGATCATTTGGCGGTAATAGATGATCGCTTGACTGTAATAGATCGCTTGATGGTAATAGATGATTGCTTGGAAGTAATAGATCGCCAAGCAATTCATCGGAATAGGATATTAATATTTGATGGATTACCGTCTATTATTATATATATGTATGAATTAATCTATATATTAAATACAAATGTTTAATACCAATCCATAATAAATGAATTAATAAATAAAAATTAGGATCAAATTCTCTCTATTAGAACATTCAATAACTTCAAGTAAATAAGTAACTTGACTATATATATTTGAAAACAAGTCTTAGTATCGAGACGATTATCATAGAAGCATATATGATTAAATCATCATCTAACAAATGTATCTTACACTCTATCTTTATTATCATGTGATTACCCTTTTTATTAAAAATATTGTATACAATTAGTGAGAAAATTGAAAGTTTAGGGGCCTAAGGGTTTAAACCCTCCCTTAGGGTTTGAGGATTTGGGGTTTAAACCCTGAGGGTTTGAGGGGTCTCGTTTAGCCTAGTGATTAACTACTAATGTCAGCCGGTTACAAGCGTGATGATTTTCTATTAGTGTCATGTGATTATGATTATGGAGTATCTATACTAATATGGGTGATTAGGCGATGGATTATTGGATATCACTAGGAAATTATTAACTTCCGTCAGACGATTACTTTTAACTCACTATTAACACCCGCTCTCCGATTATCTTTGTGTTAGGATTTTGTATGCTAGAATCAATTTTTATGCTTGTATACAATGTGTTTTGTCCTTACCACTATTTTATTCTCATATATATATATATATATATATATATATATATAAATATATATATCCTTTATCTTATACGTAAGTTAGAATGTGCAGTGTGTTGTAGATCATAGAAGACTACTCAATTGGTTGACTTGACAATATATAAACAGTTATCACAGCTGAGACAACTTTAGGATAAGTTATCGGTATAAGCTACAGTTTAGATAAGAAGTAGTTTGTCTTAAATGCTTGTCTATACTGGCACACTTAAGGTGATGTATTGATAGATCACAGTGAGATGTGTTCTCCTGATTGACCTTAGTGGAGAACTAAGATCTCGGTGACTTAGCTGGTCTTAAGCTTGGTAAGACTTCAACTGAGTGCATTTGACTATCTATCACTTTGACCTACTAAGGTGAACATCATCCCGACCGGATCTACATATCTTGGGTGCTAGTAGTCATTTGTGGCTCGGGCTGGTTTTGTATGTTGCAACCGTATCCTAGTAAAGTGGGTTGATAATATCCCCCGAGGAACTCGTAAGGATTATCACACTATACATGATCGATTGATTAAGTAAGTTCAGGTGTGTTAATAAGGTCGAGTGATACTACTCAGGAATATAATAAGATGTTAATTAATTTAAGCTATCAGTTGGCTTAATTAATTAATGGATATTTCTATGTTAAATATGGGGATCGATTAAGTCTAAATACAAGTCCATGCTCAAGTTGGGATAAAGGGGTAAGTCAGCACGGATTCTCTAGTGGAATGAATCTGTGTTTATTAATTGATTTTGCTCTGGGCTGAGTATAAATAATTAATTGATTTGATTCCTGACTTTATTTGTTGTATTATATCCTTGATCTAGCCAGTTAGTTGCCTAATTATTTATTGTCTCTCAAAAATCATTATTCGTGTATTAATGTATTTTGCATTATTTAATAATATTATTTATCTAAAATTAATTGGTTGGACCAATTAATTGATAAATAAAAGTAGCCCAATAGATTAATGTATTATATTATGGGCCAATTAATGTGCAAGCCCATTAGAAGTATAATTAAATTAATGGGCTACAAATATTAATATAATATAAGCATTTGAAGCCTATACATATAAGTATTATGTTCATAATCAGAATACACTTAATTCTCACATGCACATATCCAAACGCGTGAGATAGAGAGTGAGAGATGCATAAATTATTTTCTTCAATTCTCTAACTACACAGAGGAAGAAAAGAGCCGGGACACAGATCAGAAGATCTAAGCAGGAGCAAAAATCAGAGCGACTACAACATACGAATGAGGCAGGTAAATTCCTTTCCTTCACTTTGTCCTAAAGATTACAAACACCTTCTACACCGACTGAACATACTAATATAAAACCATATCCATAAGCTGAACACAAATCCCTTGGACATACTAATATAAATCCATATCCATAATCAAATTCAATCACAATACATGCCCTCGGTAGAACAAACTGAAAATTATTAAACTGACAAAATTTTTGTACGCCTTAAACTCGGCTTGACAATGTTCTATTGGCAGAAATCACCTATGAATCTATCCAAATACATCATGATGAATGTACCACATTGTCCGACATAAATCTCAATTTGCCGATATTGCTCCTCTTTCGGCCTCTTTCCAGCGAGTATTACCAAATTCTTGATTTACCCAGCACATTCGATCAATATTCCCAATTACATTAATTCCAAATAATTGAATCAAAACCCAGTATATACGAGGCAGCAAAATGGAATTGTGTTCGTGGTTTGATACAGTTTCATGAAAAGAAGGATCCTAATTGATCGATTACTTCATGCAACTTTACCACTTCACCTGATTAAGATTCTAGACAATTAAGAGAGAGGAGATTTCGGTGTTGGGCGAGAGAGATGAGGTGTTGGCGATGAGGTGTTGGACGTCAAAAGGAGAGGCCCTAATTTCTGCTGTTAGAGATTAGACGATTTGTGATGTTGGGTGAAAAGCATCTATTAATTTCTCAAATATAATTATTATATTAATTATAGCAATTATCATTCTCAAAAGTTTCTCGTTAAACATCAATTACTTTTAATAAATTAATTATGGCAATTATCATTTGCTTCTCGAAAGTTATCTTTTACATCAATTACTTTTAAGAAAGTGGGTAGAAATGAATAATTGTGTAGTTAAATGTGGGGTTCTTTATTTTAATTAGATCCAAATATTTTTTCTCTCTCTTCTAATTACTCTACAAATCTAATCTCTTCTTCTTTTAACATAACTATAATTTTTATTGTTTTGTTGTTTTAATATTTCATCCTCTCTTGTAATTTAGATTGCCTCCAAATAAGGAATGTTAACATTTGAAACTATAAAATATTAAGAGATGAAGACTTCAAATTGTTTTGGTCAAATCAATAAACATTACAAATAATGGAGCCAAAAATTTGATCACATCAAGCTTCTTCCCTCCTATTGGGAAATAATACTCCCTCCATCGTGCTAAATTTGTCTTACTTTCCATTTTCGGTTGTCCCGCTAAACTTGTCTTCATCCTAAAATGGAAAAGGAAGGTGTCATTTTTGTAAATATGGGAGTGCTCATTTCCATCTAATTAAAGTAGAGGACCCCACATCTTACTACACAATTACCAATTTCTACTCACTTTCTTAATCTCCGTGCCGGAATCTACTAAGACAAATTTAGTGGGACGGAGGGAGTATAAGTTTTGAATGATCTCAAACCCCTATTTGATTGATGAACCAGTCTGGTGTAACTTATAGGCTTGTTTCAGCCCGCGTCTGTATAGTCAGGATGAACGTTTTGTTATCAGTTTAGGTTGATCAGGTTTTGTGTGTTCAGATTGTATACAAACTGAAATCAGTTGCGCCAAGCTCATAACTTCATGTTGAACTCAAGACCAAGATCCTCATCAGACCGTCCTCAAATGCATTCAATATGAAGATTGTACAAGGTACAAGGCACGATATTCAAAAAAGATCGTCTACGGAGCATAAACGTCAACATCAGAATCAACATCGACCAATCTCAGGCCGCCATGTCAGCCCTCAAAGGGAGACAACATAGTACCTTGTATAGATGCGCAGAACCAAATGGAGCGTGGCACGTGTCCATGCATTTAATGCATAAGACCGTTGCCCACACAAAGCCTACGGGAGATCGATCTTGTTCAACAGATCTATCCCAAAGCTCGCCTATAAATAGCGGAAGACCTCTCTCAACGAGTTTACAGAATTTCTCAATGCTCAAGCACACTCAAGCAAAAGAACAAAGTTCTCACTCTTTGCATACAAGTTCTATAGCTTAGAAATTCCCACTGTTGTTCATACTCCAAGAAGTTTAGCTTGAATATTACAAGCTTGCAGTAGAGAATGTTTCATACTCTCATTGTTGAACACAACCCAACCTTACTTATCTCAATTTAGATAGAAGTTGATTGTTAGTTCGTTTGATAGATTGTTAGTCTGTTAGATTGATTGATTGTATTGATTTGTACTTGTCAGTCTACGAGTATCCTTAGTTGATTCCTGCTTAGAAAGCAGAAGAGTGGACGTAGGATCTTGTGAATTTGCACCACTATAAAATCGATGTTCTTATCTGTCTCATTGCATCAGCTTACTCTTTCATTCACTACTCTTCAAGTTAACTATTGCATTTAGAAAAGCATTTTCCTTAAGTGCCTAATCATTTTTTTCCGCATAGCTTCTCTGGCTGACTTACCATCAGTCAGCCTCTGATATGATAAAGCAAAGTTTTTGGTATCAGGTGTATTCCACCCCCCCCCAAATACACCTGAAATCTCACCGGGACCAACACCTCCTAATTCAGATTTGTTTCCATAAATACAAGTACTAATCATATTCATTTAACAACACACTTCTCATACACCTCTAAATACAAAACCAGTTCAGTATAAACACAATGGGAAAAGATGTTGATACAGCAACGACGAATAAAATCGTCCAATTTATGATGCTAAATTCAACAGTAGGAACGATCAATAAATAAAGGAAAGGCTTTGGAAACTAGCCTGCTCTACGCGGACCGTCAGACGTCTTTAGTGTGCAAGCAATAAAACAACAAAGTATAGGCGAGGTTATTAATGTTAGCGGTTCAAAGCCAAATCAGCCAAGATCAAAGAAAGTTGTAATTGTTATTGAGTTAATACAGAGCTTACCTCTGGAGAAAAGGGCCACAATCCGAAAGCTAGGTAGAGGAATCAGTTGCAGCAAATCAACCGTGGGAAGATGGGTTAAAAAAGGTTTGATCAAAGCACAAACAAATGTCATTAAACCCAACCTTACTGCCCCTAACAAACTGCTTAGATTAATGTTTTCCCTTAAAACTTTAGAACTTGATAGAATACTATATATATTAAGTTCAAGTCCATGGATAACACAGTGCACATAGATGAAAAGTGGTTCTACATTACTAAAGGAAAATTACATATTCTCCAGGAGAGACAGAACCTCATATGACATGCCAAAGCAAAAATTCCATAACGAAAGTTATGTTCATTTGTGCTAAATGTAGGTCATTGTTTGGGGAAGACGGTTCAGTCCGTTTTTAAGGTAAGATTGAGATATTCCCTTTTATAGAACAAGTTGCAGCACTTAGGAAATCAAAAATAGACCAGCTGGTACTTTAGAAACAAAACGCATTCAATCAGTTACCAAAGAAGTCATTAAGGAGTCCCTTATCAACAAGATATGTGAGCATAGATCTTTTGTATTTTCAATACAGTTAGAAAACAAGTATGTATATCAGGATTTATTCTAAATCCATAGTATGTTCAAGTTCAGTTATTTGTAATTCATAGAGATGAAAGCATTTCAACATTTATTTCAACATGTATTTCAACCTTAGAGTTCTCATAAGCATGTATTGTAACCAATATGAATTAATGATATTGTTTACAGATTATTCCTGCTATCAAGCAAAAGTGCCAGCAAATGCAAACAAGTTGATTTTCATTCAACAAGATAATGTAAAGCCACATATAAAAGACATAGATCCTAATTTCAGAAGGGCCGCAAGCAATGATGGTTTTGATATAAGACTAATTCATCAGCCACTGAATTCACCATATACCAATGTCAATGACTCAGGGTGGTTTTGAGCCATTCAAATCATACAAATTGAAGAAGCATGCTATAATGTAGACCTTTTAGTAATTGTTGTTCTCAACTCTTTTGAAGAACCCTCTCCACATACCCTAAATAAGGTTTTCCTATGTTTACAAGGATGAATGGTTGAGATCATGAAAGTTAGGGGACATAATGCATATAAGATACCTCACATGAAAAAAGATACTCATAAGACTAGATGCATTTCTAAGGGATTTGGAAGTGCCTTTTTCTTTGGTAAGAGAGTGTATAACATAGGCCAAGATACATGCAATAGAGGCTAAGGTAGAGGGATTCTTCCAAATTATAAATTAGTCACAGTTAGGTAAAGATCTCACCCGCTTAAAGAATGCAGAGAGGTAGACCTGAAGCATTGTCTCCGCCTTCATTCTCTGCGAGCGTCACTTGTCGTCCGTTTCATCAAACTGATCCGGATCGAGATAGTAAGTTGGTCGTTTCAAGCTACCCGGATGTGTAGGTGTATCGCTCAGATCACCCATGCCCTCCACCTTCACCGCCACAGGTGTAGGCTCTTTTCTTACCAGAGGTCGATCATTGTTCGGATCTGGTAGATCGACGATTGATAGGCCACGATCTGGATCTGAAACTGACGTTGCCGACAGTTTTCCAAATTTGAGTTCGACTAAGCATAGATCAATTTTGGATGTTATTCGATCGATCATCACCTCGGCGGCTAATAAGGTTTTCATAAGGGAGAGTGGGGAGGGTTTCATCCTAGCGATTGTAGAAGAAATGAGGGAAGGAAGGTTTCGATTCTCGGATGGGGCAGCGCAGGGGAGAGGAAGAAGGAGAGATAGAAAGTGTATCGATCAATTATGGTTTTGAGACAGAGAGAGAGAGTAGGGGGCGGGTGTGAATTAAGCGGAGTTAAGATTAATGATGTCCCGTTTTACAAAAATGTCACCGTTTCTTTTCTTAATATTTTTTTCATTTTCGGATAAAGACAACATTAGCGGGACACCCGAAAATGGAAAGTAAGATAACTTTAACAGGACAGAGGGAGTATAAAAAATAGGACTGGCGATGGCAATTCATTTTATTACTTGGTGATGGTGATTTTTTGGGATTAGGGCTCGGTGATTGCCATTTGGTTTTATTGCCTAGCGATGACGATTTGGTTTTATTGCTTGGCGGTGACGATTTGAGATTAGCGTTCGGTGATGGATTAGGCGAAACTCTCTTACACCTTGGTCTGACATTGTGGACTCAACTTAAATAAAATAATGAAAACTTTTCAGAAGTGGTTAAAATTTTATCTTTTTATCTCCGGCTTAAGAACATATTGTTGGGTGATGATTCAATCCTCAGCAATTGTTGAAATGTTGGGAAATGATTCAGTCTTCTCAGCTGATAAGTTAACTCAGTAGCCTTGTGCTCTGAACGTTTACTGAAGATTTGAAGATCCCAAAACCCTATATTGATTGGTGAACCTTTTCGTTGTAATCTATTTTTGTCTCTGAGGTTTCAGACTCAGCAGACACTCTGCTCTGGTTCAAGCACTCAGTGGATTATCTGCCTCAACACCAGAAGTAGAAGACTCAGTAATACTGGACTCAGCAGGAGCAGTAAACTGAAAGGACTCAGTAATACCGGACTCGGCGGGAGCGATGGCGAAAGAGGTCAGTGGAACTGAACTCAGCAGGAGTAGTTCACTGAACTCAAAGCTGATCTTTAGTAGAGCCGACTCAGCAGGAGCACGCTACTGAATCAGAGATCAGACTCAGCAACGGCCAGACGGTCTTCTGACTGTCAGGATCTTTAAAAGTCAAAACAGCAGAGTCAATACGAGGAACAGAGAAGTCAGCTTCAGATCTCCTTGAAGTCTGTTCTGTCTCAACCACTTTCTGAACCTCGACCAATGACAGGCAGCCACGTATCCTATATCTATTAAAGGTGCAAGTCAACAACTTTCCAGAAATGGAGGGAAAGGACACTGCCACCATACTTCAAAAGAGCCGTTAGCTACCCAAAAGAGAGAGACAAAGGATTGTCGTCTCCAACGGATCTATCATAATCCCTTCTCTATAAATATAGGGATAAATCAAATTTGAAGCACACGAGAACCCACGCGAAACCTAGAACACACAAGAGAACTCACAGAGCATTCAAACGAGCAAATTCGAAAAAGCCTAAGTCTTCCGCAAGAAGTTCGAAGAAACAATCTCCGGCGAAAGACTACACTTCTGCTCTTAGGGAACCAAGCTGAACTACTTAAAACAACCTCTAGTATCCAAACGACATTACACGAACCCAAAGCTTACACTCAGCTGTTCGTCGTTCTAGAAGCCACATTCTTGTTCCCTATCCCTCTAACCTAAGCTCAATAGACTAAATCCATAGCTTAGACGAAGTAATTCACTTCTGAACTGATCCTTATTGTAAAGGACTCATTCACTGTTGGAGAGTTTTTCAAACACTTAGTTTGATAACCTTGTAAACTGAGACTTGCTCAGTATAAATCTCAAGATCAGTGTTTGTCCAGTGTACAAACCAACTGAGACTATCTCAGTATAATACATAGCCTCCTGATCTTTCGGGACAGTGGACGTATGATTGTTGGATCCGAACCACTTTAAAAATCTCTGTGTTCTGTGTTCTGTTTTTACTGTTGCATTGATTTACTGTTCATACTGAAAATATCTTTCAAATCATTCAACTGAGTTTCGGCAAACTTAACAGACTGCACTAATCTACTGAAACTGTTTTGTTAAAAACGTTTTCCTAACTCAACTGAATTTGGGCCTACACTATTCCGCACTACTAAACTCTATCTGAAAGATACTGAATTCTGACTCCAAGTCAGCTAGCAGGTCTCAGTAGAGTCAGTCACTCTGCCACACGATTCAGAACAGCTTATCTGGTTTGCTGAACTTGTTCAGTACGACACTTTCCTGAAAAGGATTGTTCGTGTTTAAGTTGAGAAATCGGTTTTCAGGTGTATTCACCCCCCTCCCCCTCTACACCTGAACGTACTATCGGGACCAACACACATCTACTTATCCATATATGCTATATAAAGAGTTAGGGTTTCGGGTTTATCCTTATAAAATTATACTAAATAGAACCCTAGTAAAAAAAAAATTAGCAGCCATACTTGTTAGATTATGTATAAAATTATACAACAGCAAAACCTATCTAAATTAATATTGTCGGAACCGTGAGATTTTATTATTTTATAAATTAATATCTATTAATTTAGAGAGAGTTTTCAATTGTCATGACTGTTAGATTTTATTATTTTAGAGATATTAGTTTATTTAAAAATTAACATATATTAATTTAGTGAGAGTTTTCGAACTTCAACGGAATCGAATTTTAATTTAATGAATATGAGAAATTTACATTTATTTATATATTATATTTAATATCATTTCACTATTACTATATAGAAATAATGAATTATATTAATTTTTAAAAATGATGAATTTATTCATTTAAAAAATAAGTACAATGATGTAGACAATCAACACTAAAAACACTAAAGATAGTACAATTCATTTGGAACCAGTTACGTGCAATGAAACATTATTCACAATTTTATGGCACAGTTTGAGAAAAATAATACCAAAACTTTTTGATGCAATTAGAAAAGTTAAATTTAAGCTTAAGAAAAAATATGCAACATTATAATCATATTTTAGAAAATTATCTTAATTTTACTGATAATTTTAAATGATTATTAATTTAAGATATTGACGAAATCATAAATTTACATTGAAATTTTTTGAAAATTATTATTTTATAAAATTTGAAGACTTTTTATACTGTTCGAATCAAAAATGAAGAAAATATTATTTTAAAAAGATTAATAATCTACCAAAATTAAGGGGGTGTTTGCAACTGTTTATTATAAGCATTTTTTATTTATTTTTGCTTAAAGTTAAAAATAATTGCTTTTAAGCAAAAGTATGTAGTTTTTGGTATTAATAATAAAAGGCAGATATATTTGGTAGTTTCAAAAATTATGTTGCTTTAAGCACCTAAAAGCATCTCAATAGATGCTTAAAAAACTGCTTAATTAAGCAGTTTAGTTGCTTAATTTTAGAGAAGCTGCTGCAGTAAGCAGATTTACCAAACACAAAAAACTGTTTATTCCGCCAATAAACAGATAAGTGCTTAAAATAAGCATTTGCAAACACCGCCTAAGTTATAGAGTTCTACTGTATGTGCGTATAGGGAATGGATCCTACCCGAGCAAATTATTAGTTAGGTAGTAGTAATTTGGATATTTTCATAATTAATTAAGGAAATTGAACAAGCAGTTGGTAATTAGCCATATTTAATCACTGAAAAACAATAAATAATTTCAAAGTATTGACGAACAAAATCCGAGAACCGCAATATATTTCTTCGTAAAAAATGGCGATGGCTTTCTTCTCGCCGACCTTTTCTTTCAAAATCTCCGCCGCCACTCCTCAACGCCGCCGCCGTTGTTTTGTTAGGTCCTCTCAAGCCACAGTCTCTGTCGAGACCCCTTCATCCTCAACCACCGATGTCCTGCTTCAAGTTAAAGATCTCTCTGCCGTCATCTCCGAGTCCAAGCAGGAAATTCTCAAAGGCGTTAATCTCACCGTCCGCCAAGGAGAGGTACTTACTAATTTATCCAAATTATCAAGCGATAGGGTGTACAATTTTGCTGATACTTTTGTTTTTATGTTTACTTTCAAATTATTCGTTTGGAAGCAGTTAAATGATTTCTTGCCTGCTTAGTTAGAATCATTGAATATAATAAGTTAGATTCGTTGCTTTTTCTTTGGCTACTAAATTGGCAGCTGAATTTTAAAGGTTCATGCTGTGATGGGGAAGAACGGCTCTGGGAAGAGTACATTTGCAAAGGTCAGTGGTTACATTTTGGTCAATTTCTGATTTTGGGTTTTTTAGTTTCTCCGGCTATGGCTGGATTTTGCTGAATATCTGATGATAGTCTTGTTTAATTACTAATTATTAAGGTGAGGATTTGGGGCCAACAGTGAAGCTTCAGCTGAGATCCAAAATCATGCTCGAATTTTTCTGTTCTGAAACTTGCTTCAATAAGACTGTTAAAAAGCTGCAATAACATAATGTAATACCAGCTACTTTATATTGAGGTATTCAGTGGCTTCTAAACTTTTAGTGCTTGCTCGTCCATTTTGGAACAAATTAAGCCAAGAGAAACACTTCTTCACTTTATTTTTTCGTCTAGTAGTAAAACAACAGTGTGCCTGTGTTTATTGCCTATCGCGAGGATGATTTTTTAACAAAGTAATTCAGAAAGACAATATTCTAATTTTGTACTACGTACACATTAAGCTAATAAGATTGGTTAGAAAGAGACTTACACATGGCTGTATTTGGTCATCTATGTTCTACTTTGACTTTTTTAAGTGTCACCTTTTGATATGATTCTATTCTTCCATATATAAGCTGTATATTTCAACTGACTTAATTTACAAATAGTTTCTGGTTGAACTTGTGCGTTATTGTTTGATTGTCTCAGGTCCTTGCTGGTCATCCAGATTATGAAGTTACAGGTGGCAGTATAACATATAAAGGGTTTGATCTGCTTGAGATGGAACCTGAGGAAAGAGCTGTTGCAGGATTATTTATGAGCTTTCAGTCACCAGTTGAAATTCCTGGTGTGAGCAATATTGACTTCTTGAACATGGCTTACAATGCTAGGAGGAGGAAACTTGGATTACCAGAGCTTGGTCCAATTGAGGTACTTTTACTTCTGAAATTTCATTTTTTATGCATAGTAATTCTACTGTAGGGTACATCTTGATGGCCGATGGTTTTAGAGAAATTATATCGACTTTTTGATGGTAGATTGAAGAGTTCTGTTCAACTCCACTGAGAACACATCTTTGCATGTTATGCCTTACAAAAAAGATTTGATAAGTGCAAATCAAACTGGAAGTCTGATGTTTATTTAACTATTTGCATGTAATGTATTATTTCCTCTGTGTTACTAGTGTTTGTTTTGCAAGTTTATATGTTGGAGTGGGTGCTTAAGTTCACAGGTTACTTTTCTGTACTCTCCTTATGTTGTTTGCTCCTCTTTCTTGGGGGAGTGTGTCTGGACAGGTCTGGTACATGTGATATTCGTGATTAACTCGTAACGGATAATTTTGATTCTTGCAGTTTTATGGCTATGTTGCACCTAAGCTTGAGCTTGTGAATATGAAGATAGACTTTTTAAACAGAAATGTGAATGAAGGATTTAGTGGTGGAGAAAAAAAGCGCAATGAGATCTTACAGCTTGCGGTACAGGATCTGCACTTTGTAGTTTTTTACATTTTCTATAAGCATCAGAATTAATTTCATATGGTTAATTCAGATTATAATTTATCAAGATTATATTTTGTTTCTTGGGGAGCTCATACTTATTCCTGTGCCTAATTGACTCAAAAGTCTTTTAGCTGTAGTTGAATCTCTTGGAAAATAGTATTGAGATAGATATTTAGATGCTTTTGCCTAGAAAACCTTAACAGTCACAAACAATTCTATTAACAAAATTGCCCCTTCTAATTCTCCACGTACATGGTACTCCCTTTTTCCTAGTGGAAGCAATAGCTTAAAAGATCTTAAATGTCCAGAAGGAAATAGAACTAAATTGAAGGGGATAATTTAGAATTGACTCATTCTTGAGTCATACCGATCATTCTGAGCCTACGCCAAACTGCTATTTTTTTCATAATTTTCTTAAAGATGGCAGTATTACTTATGTCTGACTTTGTCTGCATGCTGATTAAAATGCCATCCTTTTTTCTTGGTCGGGGAAGGGATAGGCTGTTGGCATTTTCTCCCACCGCCCCCCTCCAAGCGTAATGGGTGGTTATTTCTTGAATGCTAAAGTGTTTTTGGGTATTCCTTGGAATTGGCAAACAAATATGCACTTATAAATCATCCTTTCAGGTCCTTGGTGCAGAGTTTGCTATACTAGATGAAATTGATTCTGGTTTAGATGTGGATGCTCTTCGTGATGTGGCACAAGCAGTGAACGGACTCCTTACCTCAAATAATTCAGTTCTGATGATCACCCACTATTTACGTCTTCTAGAATTCATAAAGCCAACTTATATCCACATAATGGTAAGAAAGCCATGTCATATAAGTACTTTGAAAATGGATACAATCTCAATTTAGAATTATCTCTGATGGCATGCTTCAATAATCCTTCTTTTTGCAGGAGAATGGCAGGATAGTGAAGACTGGGGATATCACCATAGCTGAGATTCTGGAAAAGGAAGGATACAAATCAATTTCTGGAATGTAAACGGGATGAGTGATCAGGGTTCGATCCGTTGTTACCACCGTGTCTCCTGTATAGTTTTGACAAGCTGCTGATTCTACATGGTTATTCCTTGTTTCCAAGGGTAAACTGCATCTTTCATTACTATAAACCTGCTCTACTATTAAACATTTTGCATCTTCCATGAGTATGATAAAGAAACAGTCCAGGCTAGTTTGTTTCAGAAATAAATGATGAAGTCTGGTATCCATTCTACCAGTTTAGCTCCATAATTAATTTCTATTTGTTTCCTGCTGTATAAATGGCTTTTGTTTGCTATACAACGAGAAACTAGAGTCGCTACTCAAGTCGTGTGAACTTCACTCCTATTAATAGAGTTTAATGATAATCTATTAATGTTTATATCAAATGGGACGAAAATTTGTATCCATTTACAACCTAAAGGTTAAAAAGAAATTACTACTATAGTAATATATATATATATATATATATATATGTATATTAAGTGTTACTAGAATCAATTACCAGACAATTAGCTAATTACCTAGCTTTGTTAAGTTTGGGTTTTCTGTTTCAGCAAATTGGCAAATTTGGTAACTATTTTTTATTTGTTTTTTTGGTTCCGGTCCTCAAATTTTATTTTTTAGTTCTTTTGTCACCGAAGTTTTTCCTTTAATCAATAATTTCTTTAAAGAATAATTAAAAAATAAAGGGCAATTTTGGATTAAAAGATAAAAAAATTGTTTGATGACTTATTTAGTAAAATAAAATAAAATAAACTAATTTCACTAATTTTAGGTAAAACGAGTCTAATTGCTTCGTATTAATAAAATTATGAATTAACATGTTTATTATTATAATATGAAAAAACAAGAAATGGAAATCACCTTGGTTGAACCAGTTTGGTTCAACCGCCAACTGGTTGAACAGTTAGGTTGATTGGGAACCATATTATAATTATTATAAATAACCCACCACTAATAATAATAATAAAATTATATATGTTCATCAATGAATAATTTAGTGACGATTTTCATGTTCGTCCTTTTTTAATATTTCGCAGCACTTTAGCTACAATGACTTCTTTGTAAATCAATTCGGGTCGTTTAGGAAATCATTAAACTCAAATTTGTCGAAAGCAATTACAGTCAATTGCATAGGGGGGGTGGGCAGTAGGGGCCACTCCCCCACTGGATTTATAAATTTACGGGAATGTCAAAACTACACATTTCCAACTTAAAAAATGCAACACTATACATGAATCCTTATAATTGCAAAAATGTACATTTAAAACTATTTCACATTTAATGCTTGTGCAGTGTGTGTGCTGAGTATTTTTGAAAGTGTGTGCAAGTGCGTGTTGCTTTTTTTTCTCCTTGTTTTACTCACTTACCTCGGGAATGACGAAGGAAATTCTCATGCATGCATTCATGAACCCTACTGACAAAATTGCAAAATGTTGGCAAAAATGTTCAGTTGTGCCTAATAAGGCTTTTCAGAGTAAGTGAAGGTGTGTGTGTTGCTTTCTTTCTTCTTGTTTTACTCACTTGCCTCGGGAATGACGAAAGAAATTCTCATGCATGCATTAATGAACCCTACTGACAAAAATGCAAATTTTGTGTCTAATAAGGCTCGAACCTTAGACTTGAAGGATTAAACAAAATAAACTTACAAAAAAGCAAAATTTGTGTCAAATAAGGCTCGAACCTTAAACCTGAAGGATTAAACAAAATAAAAAATCAGAAATATGATTATTTGAGACGGACATGGCTTGAACCCAAGACCTATTAAAATTTCTCAAGCTATTAAACCATTGTACCATCACCCATACTCATAAATTTAGTTACCTATTTATCTATATAACTAAACGTATTTATAACGTGAAGAAAAAAAAATGTTCAGTTGTGACTAATAAGGCTCGAACCTTAGACCTCAAGGATTAAACAAAAAAAAAATCAGAAATATGGATTAAACAAAATAAAAAAAATCAGAAATATGGTTATTTGAAGCAACCAAGGCTCAAACCCAAGACCTACTGAAATTTTCTAAGCTATAAACCACTGTACCATCACTCATTCTTGTAAATTTAGTTACCTATTTATCTATATAATGAAACGTGAATAAACCCAACTGCTAGGGTTCATGAATGCGAAATTGTACTGATTCTTTCTCTATCAACTGAACAATCATAGTAAGAAAATCATAAGATTCAGTTCAACTCATGTTTATCCACTTTAACTTCACCATCTCTCTCTCTCAAGACATGTATCATAAGTTTGTCCTTATCCCTTTCTCCTCAATTTCTACCCAAACCACAGCTTTACTTTAGCAGGAATAAGAATATATTCCCTACTACTTTCACCCTCCTCTTCTCAGTCCATAACATAGCACGAATTTTGTGGTTTAGGTTTTCTCACTACTTTCACGTGATATTGCATGCAGTGGTGGAACCATGATTTTAATTCGACAGGTGCTAAATGTCGATGTAAATGACCGGTTGCTAACCAACACCAATGATGATTAATACTCCAACAAAATGTTAAAAACTACATATTACTCTTTCCATGCCATTAAAAATGACATTTTTCTTATTGAGACGTCCCACTATAAATGATACATTTCCTAAAATGACAATGATTGTGTGGACTATATTTAACTAATAAAAAGTCAAACAATCTACACAATACAACGCCATTTTTTTTATTCCCCAGCACAAAAGAAACATGTAGTTTGTAGTTGGACGGAGGAAATATATTAGTAATTTTCCTTTCTTGTGTTGCATATCGTAAAAGGTCTAGATTTTTATGAAAATTAAAGAATCAAATATACTCAATACTTATTTTTCAATCAAGGTTTTTCAAGAAAAAAGAAATTAAAATATAATTGGGATTTAAAATTAAAATAACTAAATAATAAATAAAATAAAATAACTTGGAATTGAGAGTAACGGCTGGCAACAAAAATTGCTAATAAAATTATCTAAATATAAGTATAACTAAAATAATATCAAAAATGTCATTGGCCAGAATCAAACACGAGTCCTCCAGGCTATGCTAGAGGTAATACTACCATCTGCCCTAATCACTATGGCTCACTATTTTAATAAGTTGAGAAGACTAATTTATTTTATTTCGGGGGTGCTACAACACCCCTTAGCCCTATGCTGGCTCCGCTAATGATTGCATGGTGGACAAAAATGAGGAGATTTGATTAATTTGTAACAGATTTGATTGCTTTCTTGGTTCTTTTTTAGAAGAAAATGAGTATAACATGCAACCACAAAAATCTGTCTCTCTCATATCTCATTTGAAGATTTTCTCTCTCTCTCTCTCTCTAAAATTGAAATGAATATCTATATGAATTATTGATACGAAATTAGGATGAAATATTGAAAAGGTAGAAAATAAACTAATAACCGAAAATATTGATATAGATTCCTCTAGATCTTATGCAAGTAATTAAGGCAAAAATCATTCACATAATATAAATTATTGTACCACATTTTTTAAAAGTCGAGTTTGTACCACATTTTTTAAATTGACTCCAATAAATATGTAAGTAATTAAGGGATTATTAAAAGAAACCACATGTTATACCTAAGTTTAAAAATACCTAAGTTCCCTCTCCACTTATTTCTCTCAAAACTATGAGTAATTCAAACAAACTCCAAAAAATAAGACTAAAAATTAATCAAATTTATTTTTTTGCAATCACACGTCTATCAAAATAGAATATATTGGAAATTTACACATATTCTTAGTGGGCTTTGAATTATTAACACTTCTTTCCTTTACTCTTAATACTTCTCACGCCATATCCATCATCATTTTCAAACACATTCATTCACACACCATATCCATATCTTGACATGCAATTACTGCACCTTCACAGGCCAAGGTCGGAGCTTGGTCTACTCTATCGAAATGAGAAAACCGTTATCCCTCCGAACTACTAGGCATCGATGATTTATTGTCTTTTGCCTTGGTTTAGGGTTAAAAACTTTCGCTTGCATACGTACTCGCTTTCGCTTGGTTTAGTGTCATTTTTTGCTGCTTGTCCTTCGTCACCAAGAGAATTAGATGAGACAATAATCGATGCACGCATATTTTGAATATATATAATCGATGCACACTATTATTTAAACAAATCTTATATTGGTTTTATATAATTCATTTTCAATGAATCAAGACTACTTTAAGAAATCCTTTTCAAGATCCCTTTCAAAGGTTTTATATGAAAAATTAGGGATTATTTAAAGATAGGAATTCATGCTTGATTAAAAAAGAATTACTGTAGTTTTAGGATTTACGTACTTGATTTATAATATATACTAATATATTTTATTGTTTCGAAATACCGTAATTAAGGTAAGTATAGGATTTTTTTATAAATTTTGTTGTTTAGAAATACCGTAATTGATGAAATAGATAGCAATAAATAACATTATGATTGTTAATAATTAAGCAAAAAACCAATCAATCAATATGGGCATGAAGATAAGTCATATACGACAATCTAGGTGCCAGAGACCAACAATTGTTGTTAGAACGTCCTTCTTCCAAAAGATGTTGCCATTTCCGAGAATGCCCGCTTGAATATTCTCTATATCTGTACAACCAATGACTCCTGCTTGACCTGGCGGAATAATCGGCACTACCTAATTTCTGACTTC
The DNA here is from genome assembly GCA_028984105.1 of Lavandula angustifolia. Taxonomy (NCBI): domain Eukaryota; kingdom Viridiplantae; phylum Streptophyta; class Magnoliopsida; order Lamiales; family Lamiaceae; genus Lavandula; species Lavandula angustifolia. The sequence goes on from CM054807.1 coordinate 28,783,206, forward strand.
TTCGACAACTTCATTATCTTCGTCTTGTAGGATGAATGTTATGTTCTCTGGCTGTTCTAGAAGGTCATTAGCCATTTAAAATCGCCTTCCCCACGAATCCATGATGCAAACTCGAACACGATTCTGTAAATGTTTTGAGCCCCAACATGTTCGTCTTCCTCATCCTCTTCCTCAACCGTATAATTCTCGATCATCATCATTATCATCAGCACCATGATCTTGTTGTTCTTCTTCTTCTTGCTCCTCTTGTTACTCTTCTTCTTGCCCCTCTTGTTGTTTTTGCCTTCCAAACTGATGTTGAACTCCAAACTCATATGCAGCTCCGCTTTGACCATATGCATTATCAAAAATATCGAGAAAACTAAATTGCCCACTTAGTACATATGTGTTCTTTGACACAAAGTAATCAAATGAAGGGGCGTAATGTTCTTGTTGTTATGTTCCGGTACAATTGTTAGTAGTCGTCAAAACGATGTACATAGTTGGGTCGGTCTCTAAGTTGATGAGTCGAACCAAATCATCATCTGTCATCATTCATGACTTAATCAATTAAGTAAATTTCTAAGCATTTTTCAATTACTCAATTAATTTCATAGGAACCGTGTTATAAGTACCTAACTCCTTATGTAATATGATGACATAATCTTAATTAAATTGAACAAAATTAACTAAATAAATTGTAAGACGAATTATAAATAAATTTAGTCAATTAATTAAATTTGATTGCTACAGAGATTAACAACTCAAAACAAATTTCCCAACCTAATCTATTTTTTTTTCACATACTCATTCATTTGCCACATAATCTCCAAGATGGAAAACCCTTTTTTTCCCTAATTATAATCCCTATATATATTCCTTTTTATAAAGGAAATACCTCTAAAAAATGTTCGTTGTTATTCAAATATATTAATATTATTGTGCAGTTTTGGAGGTATTTTAAACCTCATGTGTTGTATGTGACTTTCTGGAAAAGGTATTGATAAAACGCAAAACAAGTAGAAAAAATAAAGTGAACAAAGCTTTGCATGATTTCTCTCGCTCTCTCGCTCTTTGACTTCACGCATGTTCCCAATTTTTTTTTGCTTTCTCTCTCTCTATGTGCTTCACGTTTCTGGCCATCGGATTTCCATTTGACAGATGGAAAAAATAACTCTCTGAATTTCCGAATTTCAGAAAGCTTTTCGGGTTTCTCATTGTCGTCTCTATTTTTGCATGCATGTTACGTAAGAGAGAGAGAAAGAGAGAGGAACATTAAAGTTTTGGCCAACTCATCACACACCTTCACTTTTACTACAAAAACTAAGAGAAGAGAGAGGACTGATGCTTATAGTTGCAGGAAGCTAGAATGTAGAATGCTTTATAGGTTTAAAATAACATAAATGTACTTTTTGCATTTTGGAGATGTTGTGCACATTTTTAAATTTTTGGGTATTTGAAGTGCACATTCTTACACATCCCCTTATAAAATTGTTAAGTATAATTTATTTTTACTAAGTGTGAAGGTGATCTAGCAGTAGAAATCTCATGTACTTCTCTAAGAGGTCTCATGTTCAAGGCATGTTTACATGCCTAAATATATGGTGGCCCCTACTGGACAAAATGTTGTCTACGCCACCAATTACAATGAATTTGATTGAGGGAGGGAGCCCACGAGAATGGTGCCGATTTAATTAAAAATCCAACGCTAGCACCTCAATTTCATAGATGAAAAAGATTTAACCGAAAAGATTTTGGAGTTTTTGGAAGGAAAAAAAACATAACTAACTTTTTTAGAAAAAAAGCGGCTAATTGATTCTTCAAGAAAATGGAGAACAACACGTTAGATCTGTAGGAGAAGAAATTGAGAGTCCTAGGAGCGCAACGTTGAAAATCATCGGATTACGATATTGAGCGAATTGCGGCATTATGATTTAGGGCTTCCAAAATTTTATTTCATTGTAATTTTGTTTTTTTGAAGACCTAAACCGGGTTGACCGAATCACCGAGTCTCAGGTCAACTCGGAGACCCAATCGGATTACACCGGATCAAACCAAAAAAGAGTTGAACCAGATATGATGTTGGACCACGGTTTAATCAATCGAACAGACCAGTTTGGGCCGAGTTGACAATACTGGTGAAAGGCAATGACACCGCCAACCAATGCCCCACCATCGAAGGCAGTATTGACGCCTTCACCTTTAAACCGGAAAGACCTAACATGATTTTGTTAATATGAAGCAATTAGGTTCATTTCACTAAAATTAGTGGAATTAGTCCTCAATCTTTTTTGTTTTGCTAAATTAGTCACCACATTTTTTTATTGGTAGCATATATCTTTTAATTTCAAAATTGTCATATGTATTTTATTTGTTTTTTATATAATATTATTGACTAACGGTGAACGTAACAGAAAAATTAATGGAAGAATTATTATCACAAACGTAAGTTTCTTGGTGAAAAAAAAACAAAAAAAAAATAAAGTTTTGAGGACCAAACACAAAAATGGCATGTTTAAGGACCCAATTTGTCTTTCTATTATAAATACGAATTCATATTCAAAATGATATTTTATTTCATCGGGATAAAAGATAAAATAAGGGAGAGAGTACAAAATAGACTTCTTTCTTTTCTTTGATTTTTTTTTAAAATTCAAAATTAAACAAAAAACTCATTTCAATTAAAACTAATATAAAAAAACCAAAATTTAAATTACCAACTAAATTATGAAAAATTATTTTAATTTTTAATAATATTTCAATATATAATAATATATATTTAATAGAATATATACTTACTATAGATATATTTAATATATATACTTACTGTGATGATTCTTAATAATGACTACTGAACATTTGATTAAAGATGCTATACTTCAATTAAATACATTATATACTTAATTTCAAATTGATCTCTTAACAATTACGCGTTAATATCATAATTATTCCGAACACACTATAAAATTTTAATGTAATATAATAGATCCATCCAGAAAGCACGAATTTGTGGTATATTTGGACTTTTGCTCTCTTCTTTCTTTAGAGAATCTATCAGTAATCCGGGAAAATTGCATTTTGTCCCGTATGTTTCGTCTACTTGCAATTTTAGTCCCATAATTTTTAATGTCGTATTTTTGATTTCATATTTTTTGTTTACTTGTGATTTTGGTCCCGTAACTTTTAATGTTGCTTTTTTATCCCGTATGTTTTCCTTTACTTGCGATTTTGGTCCTATAACTTTTAATGTGACACTTTTGGTTCTCGTAAGTTTCAATACCAGCGGTTTTGGTCTGAAAAAAATCAAACCATACTATAGACACAAAAAAGAACAAATTCATAATTACTAACATCATAATATCCAAAACTAAGTCAAGAAGCAAAATTCTTAGCACATAACACAAAGTCTTGAAAAATAAAATCATAAATTAAATTCAATAAAAGCCTCAATAATCATATAAACACTTCTGCCGAAGATTAATATATGATATTATGCCAAATATGAACATGCATACATGTGTATCGCATTAAGATAAAGAGGAAGAGATTATGATTAAAGTGATTTTCTGTATTTTTAATAAATCAACAACTGTACATCTATTGTATTTTTTTCAATTTAATTTAATTGTAAGATTATTTGGATTTAAATCGCAGTTAAACGAAAGTTACGAGAACAAAATTGTCGGATTGAAAGTTGCGGGATCAAAATCATCGATATTAAAAAGTTACTGGACCAAAAAACCGTATTAAAAATATGGGACCAAAATCGCAAGTAAACAAAAGATACAGTATCAAGAAGCAACATTAAAAGTTAATGGAGCAAGATCGATATTAAACGAAAAATACGGGACAAAAAACGCAACCTGAAAGTTAAGGGGCCAAGATTGCAAGTAAATGAAAGACACGAGACGAAAAACACAATTTTCAATAATATATGTTCTAATAACATTTTTTTTTGGTATTATAATTTAAAGTTTATAGAAGAAAAAGAACAAATACGATAAGGAAAAAAGGTGGCCTAATCGTAGTTTCGAGAAACTTAGAAATGAGATCGACTTATATTTGCTAATAGGGGTGTTTGGGGGAAGTTTAGGCAAAATATTAATCCAATTCCACTTAGGAGTTAATTAAATAACAAATCGTAGATGATACTTTTATCTTAAAATATATTGGTAACTTACAAATGAACGTTTATCTTAAAATATACAGGTGACTTACATAAGAGCGGTTTGACCGATGAGAAATATTACACCAATAACTTTGCAATCATAGAATACAAATTTACAATACAAAACCAATAACTAGAGCATTATAGAACAACACATGATATAATCATTAACCTCCTTAGGATGCCATGACGATTAAAATGTTTAACCTATGACTAAAAGTTATGCGTTTAAAATTTTCTAAGATTGATATGTGTGAGTCTATCACATATATATATAGTCTAGCGTGGTTAGCTCCTCCTGTATAATTTGCAGATTAATATATATGAACGAGGTTTCTTTAATGTACGCTTCCATAACTGTTGCATTAAAAAAAATATGTTGGACAATAGATATTCTTTATAGTAAAATAATAAAAGAACACTTAATCTTTAAATCAAAAGAAAATGAAAAGATAGAATAGAAAATATATGAGAAGAAATATTGGTTGGGTTAGACTGTTAGCAGGCAAAATTTTCCAGTCTGCCAGCACCAACTGTCATGTGCGCGGAATTTCACGTGCGACACTAGCAACTTGACGTCGCCTCGAAACTTGCTAGTCAGCCTACCCTTGAACAAACACACTTTTAGATAGAGAAAGTAGAGAGAGAAGCTCTTGGAGAATACTTGTATATTACTCAAGACTTGAATAATTTACAAATGAATGAAGTTGGGGTATTTATAGCCCCCTCTCCTACAATGAACAGCTTAGATCAATTCGATCTAAGAGCTCTTATCAATCCGTGATCAATCAAATCAATCATCTAATCAATCACCTATCAATCTTATCAATCAACTATATCTTTTCATATTGATCTAGGCCTTATCTACACACCTAGAATATTGCTCGTTAGCCCCTCTCGAACATGCGGCGCGTGACATTCTCCCTCACTCAATTTGGCGATGTCCTCGTCGCATCCGACTTGTATGCTTCGAGCTCGCCTTCTTATAGCATCGGCCCCCGCCTTTGCTAACTTCAACAAATCCGTGTTAATCTTCACTTGAGCAATCTTGAGCCTCGCGGTCCCTCGATCGTCTTCGATCATCCTCGCTGCCCTCCTCAAGCCTTGTTTTGTTGTTCCACCCCTTCGGGTGATGGACGTCCCGCCTCCCGTCGGGACTTTGTTGGCCCTCTCGATTTCATCCAATAGGTGCATTGCCGAGACACGCTTGGTTGATTGTACCTCTTCCCTTGCTAACGGCACCGCGTTTGACTTGCCACCCTCCGTGATGAGCAGGATGTCGACATAAGGAATTGGTTTGGCCTTTACTCGATCCACAAACTCTATGCCAAGCACCATTGGATATTCGTCCATGACCACAATGGAAAAGCCGACACGTCCACTCCACGTGCCGAGATCCACCTTGACGTCGTAGGTCATTCCCACAAGTGGACTAGACGCCGAATTAACGGCCTTGAGCATTCCCTTCCGCTTGGTATACTTTATACCCAACTTCTTTGCCTCCGCGACCTCCAAGAAGTTTTTGGATGCTCCGGTGTCCACAAGTGCCTTCACAACTTGTCCACCGATGTTGGCCTTCGTGTAGAGACGCATCTTCCTCTTGGACGCTTCTCCTTTCTCCTTGATGGCGCTGAGGATTTGGAGCGAGCCGACCTTCACCGGCATCTCCCCATCACCCTCGGACTCTTCCATCTTGTCAGCCCCTCCATCGAGTAAGGCAGATAACTTGTGCTTTGTCGGAAAGTCTCTCACGACGTGCGGTCCATCGCAAAGGAAACACTTGAGAGCAGGTCTTTCTTTACCTTTGTCTCTGTCGGTGTTCCTCCCCTTCTCGGTCTTGCGGTGCTTTGGAGGACTCTCATTGCCACGATGGTCTCCTCCACTATTCGCCTTGTCCTCTCGATCTTTTGGTGTCCTTGGGTCCTCTGACCTTTTGAACTCGATCAACGACTCGGCAATGGTGATTGCAGTAGCTAGGTCTGGCGCTCTTCGCCGTTGGATCTCCAACTTGACCCAATTTTGCAACTCATCCTTGAAGGCAAACAAAGCCTCCTTCTCTGGATAATCTGGAATCTCCAAAAGCACATCGCAAAACTCTTTAACATAGTCGCGAATCGTACCTTTCTGCTATAGATGTCGCAACTTGACTCTTGCCTCCTCTGGGTAGAATTGTCGTTTCATTTCTCCCTTGAACTCGTTCCACGTCTCAATAGTACAAGTTCCTTAGTCGATGTCGTCATACCATCGCCTCCACCACACCATGACGGTGTCCTCTAAGTAGAGTGTGACACTATCGACTCGATGTGCGTCCTCCTCCACGCCCAGCGCTTTGAAGTACCTCTCAAGGCTCCAAAGGAAGTTGTCAAACTCCTTTGCGTTCCTCAACCCCTTATACGCCCTTGGCTTTGGAACATCAACCCGTCCAGAGTTGGCAACCACCGTCGGTTGGGTAACACTCCCTCCTTGAGCAATTGCCCGCTTGCAAAGGATCAACTCGTCCTTCACATCTCTCAACTCCGCTTGAGTTTTCTCTGAGTCGGTCCCCAACGAAACAAACCTAACCTCGTACATGTCCTCCAATGCCCCGACGCAATCCGTAAGCTTAGTCAAGACCTCGTTCAAGGCACCTTACATCTCTCCACAGAGCTCGTCCCTTCCCTTGTCGAGATCCTCGATGCGTTGGTCCATCTCGTCGAACTTGTCTTGCCCCGCCAACCGTTAGCTTGACCCTCACGAGCTTAGAGTTTAAGATCCGCTATCACATCCCGAGAACTTTTCCTCTTGGCATTAGCTTTCTTCACGACCTCCACGTTCTCCACATTCTCAGCTTCACTCGTACCCGCCATTTCTCTCGTGTACTCGGACCATACTCCCTCCGGAGCTCTAATACCAACTGTCACGTGCGTGGAATTTCACGTGCGACACTAGCAACTTGACGCCGCCTCGAAGCTTGCTAATCAGTCTACCCTTGAACAAACACACTTTTAGAGAGAGAAAGTAGAGAGAGAAGCTCTTGGAGAATACTTGTATATTACTCAAGACTCGGATGATTTACAAATAAATGGAGTTGGGGTATTTATAGCTCCTCTCCTACAATGAACGACTTAGATCAATTCGATTTAAGGGCTCCTATTAATCCATGATCAATCGTATCAATCACATATCAATCGTATCAATCACCTAGATCTTTCCATATGGATCTAGGCCTTATCTACACATCTAGAATCTTTTATAAGTATCTACAAGCCTCCAAAAGGGAAAAACCTAGAAGTCTAGCCCAAGACTAGCTTCTAGTAAAACCCGACCCATTTGACCCAATGCTCCGCAACATGCCCGTTAGCTCCTCTCGAACATGTGGCGTGTGACACAACACCTGCCAAGTGACAAGTCAATGAAAAGAACGAATTGTGGGCATTTTTTTTTCTTTAGAAAAAGATGTAGCAGTGGGAGTGGGACGGGTTAGCCGGTCTTGCTCTTAAATCATACACTATTTGTTCATTTAAAGTAATACATCTTATTTCGTTACAAAATTTAAAAAATGGTATAATGTGATGCAGATAATCAACTTTTTAATAATCAAATGTGCCATATTAAAACATCTCAATAAAAAAATCACTTTAAATAAGAAAGAAGGAGTACTTCCGAGTCAAGTATTTTAAGATGTACTCGTAGTTTAAATGAGTTGAGTTGTGTTTGAAATACTAAACAAGTGTAGATTGGAAGTTAGAATTGCATATTCAATAATTACATAATGTGAAATACTTATTTGCAAATTCTTATATTTTAGGTGACACACATATTAAAACGGATGTTTACATAAATATCCGTTTTGAAATTTTATTTTCAATTTATATCTTCAAAATAATATGTGTTATTTTACTCTAAAAGTTGGCGATTGTGGTCTTTTAATATTTTATAATTTGTGAAATTGATCCTCAAATTATTTGTGATTGATATATTTGATCCTTATAAAATATTCTTTTATTTTTAATTAAATATTTTTTATAAAAAATATTATTAGTGAAATTAGTTCTCAAACTTTATACAATTAGCATGGCCCCTGAAAAAATTATTATGAAAACACTTTTTTATTATTTTGTTATTTTTCCTTAAAATGATTGACTAACAGTCGAAGAATTAACATAATTATCAATTCAACCAAAAATTTAATAGTTTGGGAACCTAATAATTGAGATTATGGACCAATATGGCAAGGTTCAATAGTTTGGGAACTATATTGTCCAATTTACCATATTTAAAAGTATATTACAATACAAATTTTTATATTTTTTTAAAAGTTCACATATTCATTATTATGTAATATAATTATAAAATATATAATGATTTAATAGTAAACCACTAGAACAGTTCTAAGTTATATTAAAGATTTATAACAAAAAAATAAATAAATCAAGTACTACAAGGATTCATAACAATTTGCAAATCCAAGTACTAAATTTGTAGTATAGGATTAAATTTTGAGTAAACCCGACTCGCAGGTCACAGCTCTCAACGCAAACGGGTCGGGTCTCTCAGAACTTTCTCGGACTCCACCGAACCGCGCTACCTGCAAAATAAATAATTAATTAATTGAAGATAGAAATATAAAGAAACCCTCAAAATGCAGTACCCCACGCTTTAAAAACTGTACTGTTACAAGCCCTGTGTTGCTTTCCCCACTCGCCCGAGTGCACTATACACAACACACAGACTCAATTTTCCTCCTACTTCGTAAATTTGGTGTTCGAATCGAAAATTTAATTTGAGGAATCTATAAACTATTTTTTGCCCTATAATTGAAGCCGCCAATCGCGTTACATTGCTTTATCAGTCAGCTGTTTTGATGGAAGGTCCTAGGGAGGATGAGCCTCAAACACAGCCGGAGCCATTCTCCTTGGCGGCGGCGGAGGGGGCCGAGGAACGGCAGGAGGAGGATGAAAACGATATATTGATGGCAAAGGCGCAGTCGTTGGTGGATAAAATCACGGCGAACCCAGAAAACCCTAGCGCCAACGTGCTCCATGCCCTCGCCACCATTCTAGAGACCCAAGAGTCCAGGTAGAATTTGTGTTAACTGGTATATACTTTAATCAGTGTGCTGAAAAACTAGGTTAATATTTTTTTTGATCTTTCTCTCTCGGCATCGCGGGGGATGGATGCTTGGTTCGTGTTAATCGTTTTCCTTGAGGCGGTTTTCTTTTATGTTGTCCAACGTTGCTTTTGTTTTAGGCTTTTAGTGGTAGAAGGAAAATAAATAGAACCATAAATTGTACTCCCTCCGTTCCACTCCATTAGTCCACTTTCTTTTCGGGATGGAGATTAAGAAAGTTGTTTGTTGTGTGGAAATAGTATAAAGTAGTGGGGTCACTAAAATATATAAGAATGTTATTTTAAGTTAAAAAAGAAAGTGGACTAATGGAGTGGAACGGCCCAAAAAGAAAAACTGGACTAATGGAGTGGAACGGAGGGAGTATTAGTTTCAGCAGCAAGGGCTTTTTCTTGAATAGTTTTGTTTGCGGATGGACATTAAGATGGAAGCTTCTATGCTTCTACGAGGGATTTTCTAACAAGAATACTGAAATTCTATGTAATTAGTGTTTCCCCGGGCTTTGTAATTTTTTTGCGTGTGGGGTGTGTGTAAGGTGTAAGGGGCCGTTTGGTTCAACAAGGGGAAAGGAAATGAATCAGGAACGGGAAAGGAAAGGAAAGGTTTTGGAATGATTACTTTTTTGCCATACTGTTTGGTTCGGACCCAGGAAAGGGAATCGATTCTCTTTCCTTCCGTTTTTTACTGTTTGGTAAATGCAAGGGGAATCAATTTTTTTTATATACATAAAATTCAAAAAATAGCCTAAAAAAATAGAAACTTTGTAATATCTGCAAAAAGTAGAAATATAATCTTCGACATCCAAATATAAATAAAATTTAACATGAAATCCAATTACAAATCCAAAGAAAAATAAAATAAGTCATTACAAACTAATAACCAAGTCAATAACACAACCAACACTATCACTCCGTATCATTGTTGCCATCCCCAGAGGCACCAGAACCAAGTATTTCTTTCACAAAATCAACTCTGAAATCAGGAGGACATCTAAAAAATAGTTTGAGTTCATTTGGTTTAGCTGTAAGAATTCTTTCCATAAATATCCATCATAGCATTCAAGTAAGGAAAAGACACCCCGTACAGATTTTTGCAAGAAAGATGAACCTATGAAAATCACAATAGTGGTGAGTATATAAAAAACTCCATTCAATGAATTAGTAAATAATAAAGTAAAGTTAACTTTACCTTGCAGTATTCATCATATACGGATCTTTCGACGGATATCATATGTCTTTCATCATCCCATTTGAATCCACTTGTTCCCAACATTTGTAGAATAGCCCTAAATTTGCTTACAAGGGTTTTTAACCTAGAATCAATGTGAGGATTTGCTTTCAACTCACATCCTGCCATTGCCTTTTCCAACTTCTTCTCTAACTGAATCATATAGCCTGCTCTAAACCCATTCTCACATTTCCAATGAGGTTCAATAGATAACTCATGTAAAGCTCCTATGAGGGCCTTGTCCTCTTCACTAGTCCAAAAACGCTTATTTCTACCCCTTCCTTGGCTAACACTTGTAGTCATGCTAGTTAAAAGATTGAAACATAAGTCAGAAGATTGAAACATAACAAGTAGAGAAGAGGCAAGTAGAGAGGTTGCTATACAAAGAGCATGATCATGTATACATTCTGTTATGTAATGGTTATCATGCTAGCGTTTGCAACTTAGACTGATCATGTATACATTCTGTTATGTAATGGTTATATAAAAAGACTTGGACTTGACTTCTTCATAATTTGGAGCGGTTGGTACATGTAAGTGAATAGTGGAATAATCAAGGGGCTTTAACTGTCCGAGAATGATGAAGGAATACACTACAGAAATATTTCTGTAGTGATAACAAGTATTCACATTTTATGCTGCAGGAAAACAAACAATCCACGGCCAAACGAAGGCAAGAAATCGTCCAGATCGTTCTTTAAAAATCCAGATCAAATCACATAAAGCCATAAATCAAATCGTCCAGATCGAAGCATACAAAACCATAAATCAAAAACAGCAAAAACATACGAAGACAAGAAATCGTTCAGATCTGGTTCAGGTATTACATCGTCCATAAATCAAAAACAACAAAACATACGAAGGCAAGAAATCGTCCAGATCTTGGTCAGGTATTACATCGTCCATAAATCAAAAACAGCAAAAACATACGAAGGTAGCAAAAAACAGCAACGGTGGCGGCGAAGGTAGAAATCGTCCAGATCTCGATGAGAGAGACAGGAGAGAGAAGCTTGGGGGTGGGGTGACGGGAGAGAGAAAGAGAATAGAGAGAAGGAATCGTACCTGTCGAACGGTGGCGGCGATGGACTTCTACAGCGGAAGGTCGAAGGCACCGGTGGCGGCGATGAACTTCTCCGGCGAAGGAAGGTCGAAGGAAGAAGAAAGATATATTTTTTTTTTTTTGGTGAAGAGCTAGCGGGGAGGGGAAACAAAATCAAAAGGGAATCCAAGTCCTAGGGGGTGGGGAGGGTTTCAAAAAGTGGAGTTTTGGGGTTTTCAATTCCCCTAAATTGGGTGATCAAATTCCCCTAAAAGTCAAACCAAACGTTAAATAACGAAATCGAAAGGAATCGATTCCCTTTCCCTTTCCTATTACCCCCAACCAAACGCCCCCTAAGTTTCTACCGTAATGAATGTAAAAGCGCTAGAATAGTTTCTGAGGACATTCATACTAATAAAAGGTAAATTGTTTAAAGAAGTGGTCCAAGTCGAGATACTAAGTTCGCGTATACGACATATATACCTGACCACCTAGTATGCGATTTTATTTTCTGCAAAGCTGGAGGAAAATGGAAGTGTGGGATTATAAGGCAAAAACACTTCCATTCCATTTTACTGCATTATCCAAATTACAACTTCTTTCCCGGTCATAATATTTTAATACCATAAGTTTAATTTACATAATCGGCAGCAACCTATTAGCTGTACTGTCTTCCGGTTAACTTTTTATCCTCTATTTATTTGATGTTCACATGTTGACTATAGAAGCACCTATTTTATCTTTTTTAAATTTTGTATGGGCTAATGTATGTAAGTGTGAACAGAACGGAAACTATTTCAATCTATGTGAGGCTTGAAATGCCTGATTACCAATATTTCCCTGTTGGTCATAGCGTGATTGTAGTCTGTTCAGTTTGCTTTTGGACCTAAGAAGTTGTGTCAAGTATACCTTGTCGGCATGGTTATATTGCTGATTGATTCATACACTAAGAACTTGCTACATGCATTTTAGTTGATGAGAAAGTCACTACCCACACAAAAATGTCTCACCACATTTGTTGGAGGATAATATTCACAATAATCTTTCATCCTTGTTGGCACAGCCGCATAGTCTCGAAAAATCTTCAAGGCTTACATCTCAAGGAAGCCTCAAGGCTCGCCTCATAGTGAGGATGTCGAGGTCGCGCCTCTTCTCAATCCTTTGAGGCTTACACCTAGGCCATGTGAGACTTTTATGATGACTATTCCTTTGAATTCTAAGTATGAGGACTATACCTTAAGATTTTGCATAAGTTTTGGCTTTTGTAGTATCAATATAGTTTTCTTTTTGGTTTAAGTTATTTTAATGGACACTTTAACAAACTCCTAAAATCTTGAAAGTCGTAGACATCACTCAAATCTCTCCCTTGCGGGTCAGGATGAAAATAATAATTTCTTCCTATTTCTAGGTGCCTCAAGTCGTAGCGGTGGAAAACTGTCTGTGAGGTGCTGCTCCTACCCTACTAGTTAGGGCTTTCACCTCGCCGGTTTGAGGCAGGCTTGAGGTGTGCGCCTTTGAGTTTTGAGACTAGACGGGAACCTCACTCTTTTACATTTTTGGGCCTTTTTCAGCTAATTGATGGGTGGTTCATGGGATTTCTCTTATGAGTTTTTTATTAGAAGCATGAGCTCAGGTTAATATCCTAAAACCAGCTAAACTTATCTCGTCTATCCGACCTCTATTCTTTCGCTTGAATACCCTAATATGGAATAATAGAATAATAGACCTATGTTCTTATGCGCGATAGGGGCAAGTAAAGCTCTCCTATTTCATGTCCGTCCTCTCCTCTCTCATCTTCATCCTCGCATACGGCATGTCATAGCAGAGTAAGTGAAGTGTTCAATGCTGAGTAACTTTCTCACGAGTGAGCTCTAAGCTTTTCTTTTTCTTTCACTCATTTGTGAATTGTGATGCCAACACCTAGTCCACACATGTCTAATCTTCATCTCCCATCAATTAGTATATTTCAGGATGGTGAATTTATATAAATATGTAAAATATTATGATAAGATGTGACTGTTTTGAATGAGTGTGCATGCATTAATTGGGAAAAATAGACCGATCGAGTTTTTGACTCATTTGATATGAAAGAAATCAAACTTCTTGATTTTGCTTTCAGATTAGGCAAAAACTTGATTTTGATTTTTAGGGTAAAATCGATTATGAGCTATGATTCTATGACCTAGATTTATTCTTAAGGCAGAGACTTACGTCTCAGTTCGTCTCCAGGGTTAAGCCTCGAGTTGCTACCCGGAACATCTTGATGCTTAATTAGGATTTTTAAAACCTTGCTTGTTGGTACTATTTTTTAAGTATTTCTGCAGTTGTATTTTCTTTGTGTTGGTACTGACAAATTGTAATTTGGGATGTATAGCTACATGGAAGGCGCGGATCAGTCGTCGACAAATAATGGCAGGTCTTCTCACAATGTTGGGCGACTTGGCAATCTTATTCGGGTATTTGACTATTTGTTGCTCACTTCTGCTATCATGAAATTAGTTTTGAGATTTTTTTTTTTTTTTTTTAAATTTTAAATAATTATTTCTTATTTTTTGCCTTTTTCCTGCAGGAGAATGAAGAATTCTTTGAATTGTTAACTTCAAAATTTCTAGCTGAAAGTAGATATTCTGTATCGGTACAGGCAGCTACGACAAGGCTTCTTTTCAGTTGTTCGCTTACCTGGATGGTATGCTTGTAGCTATTTATTTACGAGAAACTATATAATCTATTTCTTCAAGTTTGTTTGTTTATAGAAATTATCACTTTCTTTTTTTACAAATCTTTTTTCCTTGCATGATTTTGATATAATGTAAACTGGAATGTAGTACCCCCATGTATTTGAGGATGATGTCCTAGCTAAATTAAGAGGCTGGGTGATGGAGGAGCTACCCCGCTCGTCTGGTGATGATCATTATTGGAAGCATGACTCAGGAAAAAGAAAGACATCAGATTTTGAAATGTTACGCACATACTCTACTGGTCTTCTTGCTGTATGCTTGACCTGGTATATCCTGAAACTTCCAATTTGTTTCTCCCAGTACTTTTGTGCCCCACCATTCTTCTTGTTACATTTCTTCTTTTTGTTGGGTTTCAGTGGTGGTCAACTTGTGGAAGATGTCTTGACATCTGGAATATCAGCTAAGCTAATGAGATATCTACGCATTCGGGTTTTGGGTGATGCAAGCACAAATCAGAAAGATGGTAATCCATCAATTGACAACAAAAATGCATCAGCCAACACGTTTCTGAAAATTAAAGAGGAAGGTAGGGGAAGGTTGCGGCTTGTGGCAGAGACTCCTCCATATCCTACCGAGAAGGATCATGCTAGAGATGTTCCCCTATTGGATGATCCTACTAGAGATGGGATCGATGAGGAACCTCCTGATAATATGGTTCTCAATGTTGATGGTTATGATGCAGAAGCAGATGGTGAAGAAAAAAGCAATATTAGAGATTTTCGTGAGTCAAAAACAAAGCATTGTGGAAAATCACTTAGGGAAGAAGACGTAGAAGAAAATTTAAGAGATGACTCTTCTAGACGAAAAACAAACCGTGGGTTTTCCCGATCACGAGGAAAGGTTAGGTCCAGTGAAGGAGTATATGAGAATGAGCAAGCTTTGACTTCCCCGAGTTCTGGCAGTAGGTCAGGCCAGGCACGTAGTGTGAAAGACAGGAGTGGGGCTAGAAACCAGGATCTAAGAATAGTTTCAGATGCTAAAATAATGAGGAATGATGTTGATAATTCAATCCCTCAAAGAGACGACAATGATGATTGCTTCCAGAACTGCAAAGTTGGCAGCAAAGACATAACAGATTTGGTTAAAAAGGCTGTAAGAGCTGCGGAAACTGAAGCAAGAACAGCCAATGCTCCTGCTATAGCCATATGGGCTGCTGGCGATGATGCTGCTGAACTGGTGAAGACTGCTGCATTGGAGGTGAGTATTTTTGTTTTTCTTTATTTCTGAATGCTTATATTATATCTGTGAATTATTTGTACATATCTGTTTTTCCGTCAATGCAGGAATACAGGAAGACAAATGATGAAGAAGCAGCTGTGCTTGCTGCTTCAAGAGCTGCATCTACTGTCATAGATGCTGGCAATCCAGTTCCTCTGAGGTGGGTAGTTACGAAAACCTGTATAAAATAATACATAATTAATAAACTCTACAGAATAATTTTCTCCAATCCTTACTTGGGTCAGTTCTAAGAATCATTCATTTATCTATATATTCATCTCTGTAAATCAATGCAAATATCCATTTTTATGGTCACACTGACTCCCGAGGTTATAGATTTACAGAGATTTTACTGTATTACACGGAATTCCTTGCTGCTGATCAAGTAACTCAACGATTCATGTGTTCTTTGTGAACATTTTTTTCACTTAGATTTTCACTTGACCTTTTGATCCTTGTAGAAACACAAGCAATGTTGACAGTGATCCAGGGGATTCAAAGGCTACAGATGCAGAAGTTAATGAAGATATTACAGAATTTTCAGTCCCAGACAATCACTCTCTTGCAAAGCTAAGGGAGAAGTTCTGTATCCAGTGTCTTGTAGTTCTGGGGGAATATGTTGAAGTTCTTGGTCCTGTACTCCATGAGAAGGGAGTTGATGTCTGTCTTGCACTGATGCAGAGAAGTCTTAAGCACAAAGAGTCATCAAGTAGTATGCTTCTTTTGCCTGATATTTTGAAGTTGATATGTGCCTTGGTTGCTCATCGGAAGTTCGCTGCATTATTTGTGGATCGTGGTGGCATGCAAAGACTGCTTGCTCTTCCAAGAACTGTACAAACATTTGTTGGTCTTTCATCATGCTTATTTACTTTTGGTTCAATTCAGGTAATTTGCTGTATCTTCTCCAGCCACTGCAGTTCTTATTGTTCTTTTATTTTGATATGATCTTGTAGGTCCTAGTATGTCAATGCTCTTAGGCCTTATGTGCTATTATGGTTATTTGAAATTCTTCACGAGCCACTTTTCACCTAAACAAGATAACTTTGCAGGGCATAATGGAGCGTGTTTGTGCTCTTCCTTCAAATGTGGTCCACCAGATTGTAGAGTTGGCTCTACAACTTCAAGAATGTCCGCAGGATCATCTAGCCCGAAAGAATGCTGCATTGTTCTTTGCTTCTGCTTTTGTCTTCAGAGCCATCATTGATGCTTTTGATGCACAGGACGGTTTGCAGAAACTTCTCTCTCTTTTGAATGATGCTGCCTCAGTAAGATCTGGGGTTTCTGCTGGTCAATCTAGTAATGCAGGATCTCTTCGAAATGATCGGTCTACTTCAGATGTGCTGACCTCTTCAGAAAAGCAAATAGCTTATCACACTTGTGGAGCACTGCGTCAATATTTCAGAGCACATCTCCTTTTGCTAGTGGATTCTATCCGACCCACCAAAAATATTCGAAGTGCACCTAGAAACATTTCCAGGGCAGCATATAAGCCACTGGACATAAGCAGTGAGGCAATGGATGCTGTTTTTCGTCAAATACAGAAGGATCGAAAACTAGGCCCTGCACTTGTGAGGGCCCGTTGGCCTGTAGTTGATAAATTTTTGTTCTCAAACGGTCATATCACTATGTTGGAGTTGTGTCAGGTTTGATTTCGTCTTTTGCTGTTCCTCTGCATTGTAAAATTTCAGTGCTGTGTTAACTTGTATGTTTACTTGTAGGCCCCGCCAGTTGAGCGTTATTTGCATGATTTACTTCAGTACGCCTTTGGCGTACTGCATATTGTAACCTTGGTACCTTATAGCCGCAGACCTATTGTTAATGCCACTTTAAGCAATGATCGAGTGGGTATATCTGTCATTTTGGATGCAGCAAATGGAGCTGGTTATGTTGAACCTGAGGTAAAATTTGCACTCATGTTTGCCTTTTTCTAAAATACTGTTTGTTTATTTGACTGCTTCGTATTCACTTCTCATTTTCAAACTCTCAGATTGTTGAGCCAGCATTGAATCTGTTGATAAATCTTGTCTGCCCTCCTCCATCAATTAGCAATAAACCAAGCTCTACCATGCAAGGGCCACAAGCTTCTTCCAGCCAAACTGGAAATGGTTCTGCAATGGAGTCTAGGGACAGAAATCCTGAAAGGAACATTGCAGAGCGAGCAGTGAACGTTCCTGTCCAGAATGAACCAAGGGAAAGAAATGGAGAACCTGCTTCCGTGGATAGATCATCAGTAGCTCCATCATCTGTTAATAACACCACAACACAAACACCTTCGTCTACAGTGGCTTCTGGCTTAGTTGGAGATCGAAGGATATCTTTAGGTGCTGGAGCAGGTTGTGCTGGGCTTGCTGCACAGCTGGAACAAGGCTATCGTCAAGCTAGAGAAGCTGTTCGTGCAAACAATGGTATCAAGGTTCTTCTTCAGCTTCTCCAACCAAGGATGGTAACATCCCCTGCTGCTCTTGATTGTCTTCGTGCTCTTACATGCCGAGTTCTTCTTGGGTTGGCCAGAGATAACACAATTGCCCATATACTAACAAAGCTTCAGGTCTGAATAGCCTTATGTCTGATATATTTTGGTTCACATCAACTCAAAATCAAGTATAACATTTACGCTCTTTGTAAAAGATGAAGGTTTGCTAACGGTTCTGTTGTCATTTTGGTTTCTTTTTCAGGTTGGGAAAAAGCTCTCAGAACTTATTCGAGATTCTGGGGGCCAGTCTGCTGGAGGTGAGCAAAACAGGTGGCGAACAGAGCTTGCCCAAGTGACTTTCGAATTGATTGGAGTAAGCACTAATTACTGCAGTTTGAATAGTTTTTGGTGCACAATGCTAATTACTGCAGTTTTAATACCTTTCTTATGTGAAAACCATTCTGTTTTCATGTTCACCCTAGTCAAATGAATGTAAGCTAGTAAAATATAGCCAACAGTATATTAGCTGAATAGGGATACAAATGACATGATTTTGTCTTTGGAACTCCACCCCAGACCTCCATAAGAATATTTCACATTTCACATACATCTCCATACCTTTTGACATTAGTTTTCTTTACTTTGCTAATACATATGAAAGTGCTATTTCTAGAAGTCAATCTTTTAGCCATGAGCAGGATTTTTATGCAGATTCTTTTACTATTCAATATCAGCATGCTGCATTATTTTTGTTATTTATGTTTGTGGTTTTTCCTGCTATCTGAAGGTTGTAACTAATTCCGGGCGTGCAAGTACTTTAGCAGCCAGCGATGCTGCTACCCCAACTTTGAGGCGTATTGAAAGAGCTGCCATAGCTGCTGCTACTCCCATTTCTTACCATTCTAGGTATTTAAGGATTCTTGTTCTCGACTATAATGCTATCATTTTCTTAAGTTTGTTTTATCATATATGCCCCTTCAAATTCAGGGAACTTTTGCTCCTTGTCCACGAGCACCTTCAAGCATCTGGTTTAGCAGAAAGTGCTGCTGCACTTCTTAAAGAGGCTAAGTTGACACCGTTGCCATCTTTAGCTGCTCCTTCATCTTTAGCACATCAAACCTCTGGACAGGAAGCTTCGTCAATACAAATTCAATGGCCATCCGCACGTGCTCCTTGTGGATTCTTATCAGATAAATCAAAAAATTCTCTACATCCGGAAGATGTCAACTTCAGATCTGATTCAGATTACTTGTTGTCAAAGAAGAAAACATTGCCATCATCAGGTGCTCATAGTCGCTCTAAAGTTCTACCTAAACAATTGGACAGCCCGGTAGCATCGAGCAGCAAAATAAATGTAAGTTCAGATGATACAGGAACTCCATCAGTATCTATTCCAAAATTTGGTGGTGATATGGACACTCAGGTTAGAACTCCAATTGTGTTGCCCATGAAACGGAAATTGACTGACGTGAAAGAACCTGGCTTAGGCTTATCAGCAAAAAGACTTAACACCGGTGACCTACCTCTTAGATCTCCTTGTTTTACCACGCCTAATACTTCTCGTAGAAGTGGTCTGTATTCAGATGCAACCCTGTTCTGCACACCAATCTCTACTCCGAAAGAGCATCAGAGTCGGGTGCCAAACATGTTGTCATCCGATATTGATGAGATTCAGTCAACTGGTCTAGCTTCTTCATCCCAACGACTTCTGAATGAACAACCTTCTGGCTCTGAACGGCTTACCTTGGATTCTCTTGTTGTCCAGTACTTGAAGCACCAGCATCGTCAGTGTCCAGCTCCTATTACGACTTTACCTCCTCTCTCGCTCCTGCAACCTCATGTTTGTCCGGAACCAAGAAGAAGTCTTGATGCTCCGTCAAATGTGACATCTCGTCTTAGCACCCGTGAATTTAGAAGTAAACATGGGGGAATTCTTGGTATTCAAAAGGATCGCCAATTTGTTTATAGTAGATTCAGACCATGGCGAAGTTGCCGAGATGATGCAAGTGCACTTTTAACTTGCGTTGCATTCCTAGGAGATTCTTCTCGGATTGCTGCCGGTGGGCATACTGGGGATCTGAAAGTGTTCGACTCTAACAACAACACTGTGTTGGACAGTTGTACAAGTCATCAGTCTCCTCTCACACTTCTGCAGACTCACTTCTCCGGCCAAAATCAACTCATACTTTCTTCAAGTGCAATGGATGTCCGCTTGTGGGATGCATCTTCAGTTTCTGCTGGTCCTAAGCATTCATTTGACGGAATCAAAGCTGCCACATTCAGCAACTCAGGAGGAATGTTTGCTGCAATACGATCAGATACTCCGCGGAGGGAGATTCTTCTTTATGATATCCACACGTGTCAATTGGACTTGACGCTTACGGATATGCCTAGCAATGTTTCTGGCCGTGGGCATGCATATTCTCTTGCTCAGTTTAGCCCATCAGATTCTATGCTGCTCTGGAATGGAGTGTTGTGGGATCGAAGGGTCTCAACTCCAATTCATCGTTTCGATCAATTTACAGACTACGGCGGTGGTGGCTTTCATCCTGCTGGCAACGAGGTATGATAGTTTACATTGTTAGCTGGGTGTTGTTGAATATTGAAGATCTTTTCCTTGCTAGCTTACAGCTTGCCTTGATATTCATTTCTTTTTTTCCCTTTAAATCTTTTAACAGGTGATTATAAACTCTGAGGTTTGGGATCTTCGAAAGTTTAGGCTGCTTCGAAGCGTACCATCATTGGATCAGACAACAATAACATTCAACTCCAGCGGCGACGTTATTTACGCCATCCTGAGGAGAAATCTTGAGGATGTAACATCAACATTCAACCCTCGCCGTATGAAGCACCCTTTGTTCTCTGCTTTCCGCACTGTCGATGCGGTGAATTATTCTGACATCGCCACTATTCCCGTGGACCGCTGCGTGCTCGACTTTGCTACCGAACCAACTGATTCTTTTGTGGGTTTGATCACAATGGACGACCAGGATGATATGTACTCCTCTGCCAGGGTCTACGAAATTGGAAGGCGCAAGCCAACTGATGATGACTCGGACCCGGATGATGCGGAGAGTGAAGAGGAAGATGATGATGAAGGCGATGATGATTCAATTTTGGAAGGTGAGCTTGATATTGATGGTGATAGTGATGGTGATGATATGAGCAATGACGAGGATGACAGTGGGAGTGAGTTTGACGAGGAGGAAGAAGAAGACGGGGATTTCATGCTAGACGGGGTGGATTTCGGTGATGGTGGGATTCTGGAGATTGTGACTGATGGCGAAGACGATGACAGCGACATTCTTGAATCTTTCAGTAGCGATGATGAGGATGATTTGTAGAATCGCATATCCCTCTGGAGAAATAAGGTGGTGGTTCAAGTGGGAAAAAAGGTAATTGAGCTGCCTTTTTTATTATTATTTTATTTTATGAATTATAAGATTATAAGATATGTAATTAGTTTACGTTTTTGAGGTGTTAGGGAAATATGTTAGATGACATTCTTTTTCATTTGTAGTGGGATAATGATTTTTTGAAGAAATGAGATGATTTTGCAGTATTAGGCACCCTGTAAGAATGGATTTTACTTATATATACATCATCAATCTTTCGCGGTCTATGAAATGTTGTGCTAACAACTGATCTTTATGTTCACGGTGATTCAGAAGGCGTCGAGAGTTCTGCAACACGCAAGTAATATATATAATGAAATGTAAAATAAAATAAGAAAAACTCAATATAACTAAAATAAAATTAAAATCTTAAATTTGCATCATGCATGAGATCATAATAAATTATACCTTTAGAAGATTACACAATTATTTTATAAAAATATATAAAGAAAAATATAAGAAAACATAATAACTTATGGCGGTAGTACGTGTTGTGTATACGTATCCTATATGATAAATTGAGTTTTTTTTTCGTGCTTTCTATGCATCTTATATAATATTAAAGCAGCAGCCCTTTTTTCCCTATTCATTCGGTCACATCGTATCCCTCCCACTCACAAAAATACTGTGCCGCTCGTATCTCCCCCACCTCACAAATACGGTGCATAAACAATACGCTTTACGATTAGCTCACTTCTCTCACGCGCTGCCAGCTCCTCCTCGCCTCTTCCTCCTCAATTTCAATGTCGAACCAACAAGCTTGCAGGTACATTTCGCCCCAAATTTCCTCCATCTTCTCTGCTTCTACTTTTCATACTTACTCCCGCCGCAAGTAGATTTTGCCCCAAGTTTCCTCCAACTTCCTTTTCAATTCAAGCTATAGGGATGTTGAATTTCTATCACGTGTAGGTTACAGTTCTCGTCCTCGTCTGTCTTTGCCCATACCTCCTCCCATTCTGTGTTGAATTTTAGGTGCGCTTATACTGTTTTCGTTGTGGATGCCATAATATAGTCGGTTTACCTTTAATCGGACCTTCAATCGGAAATCTGCTCCTCTTCATTTTGAAAAAATTAGTTGTCAATACGGTTGTGTTCATTACGATAATATAAGATTCAGTTTTCTTTCATTGGTTTGTGTATTTCATTCATATCGACTTCGAAATTGCAATGGCCACACAGTGGTGTTTGGTTCGCAATCTTGACGGAAACGCGTGTAAATCTACTGGCCTCAAACTCCGTCTTCTGCATTTCTACGAATCCCTTTCGTTCAATAAGAAGGATGTACAGTTTCTCCAAACCGTATGGCACGATGCAGGGGTATGTTTGTTTTACTGCTGCTTGGTTTTCTTCTTCTTTAATATTTTTATTATTATATATGTTCAGCTACTTGGTTTCTTGTTTTTTTGGAAATAGCTTGAAACTCTTGCAGTGCTCAGGGAGTGGAAGTCTTTTCTGCTTTATTTTCGTTCTATCTATTCTTATACCATCACTATTTTCGAGTTTCGGCTCACAGTTTCCGTTGGTTTTTTTTGGTTTTCTTGTTCTCCAATCTTATCTCGTATCATCTCGTGTCATCTGATCTGATTTGATTAGCTTTATTATGTTTGTAATCCTATATATAGATATGCAATGCTCAGGGTGTGGAAGTATTTTCTGCTTTATTTTCGTTCTATCTATTCTTATATGGTTATGATTTTCGAGTTCCAGCTCACAGTTTCCGCTGGTTTTTTTTTGGTTTTCTTGTTTTCCAATCTTATCTCGTATCATCTCGTGTCATCTGATCTGATCTGATTAGCTTTATTATGTTTGTAATCCTATATATAGATATATTGTTTTATGCCTAAACCTTATCATCGGGGTTGCTTGGAAAAAGATTCAAATATAGACATATATATGGACTTAAATGTATTATTATCATTAGCCTTATGTTTGTAATCCTGTCTGTGGATATTATTTTTTGCCTAAACCAAACACCGTACTGGTTTCATGGAATGAAATTAAAATTTCGGTCGCTTTTGTGCTTTGTTGTTGTGACCTTTTATACTATCATGGTTGTGGACTGTGTGTGTGAATATTTTTATGTTCGTAGTGTGTGGTTTGTTTGGATTACAAACCAAGTTATGTATAACAATGTGGCAGTTAATAGAATACTGTTTTTATTGTTGTTTAGTAGTTGTTGTTGAATTAGATTTTCCTTATGTCAAACAACTCCATATTGCTGTAACAATACTCTATTGTTGGTTGCTTAGGAAGTGTGTATACATTTATATTGGTCTACTACCTAGCTATTAGTATTATTAGTGCAGGTTTTGGCCGTATACTTTTTCTTATGTACAACAATTGCATTGCATCATGGAATACATTTAATTCTTTCATTTTCTTAAGGAGGTATGTATACATTTTTTGTATAATATATAAATGTATTATTATCATTAGCCTTATTTTTGTAATACTGTCTGTGTATATTGTTTTTTGCCTAAACCAATTACCGTACTGGTTTGAAGGAATGAGATTAAAATTTATGTGTCCTCTATGCTTTGTTTTTGTGACCTTTATACTATCATGGTTGTGGACTGTGTGTATGAATATTTTTGTGTTCATCGTGTGTGGTTTGTTTGGATTAGAAATCAAGTTATGTACAACATTGTGGCAGTTAATAGAATACTGTTTGCTTTGTTCTTTAGGACGTGGTGTTGAATTAGATTTTCCTTATGTCCACAACTCCATATATCTGTAAAACAATACTCTGTTGTTGGTTGCTTAGTTAGTGTGTATACATTTATACCAGTCTACTATCTAGCTATTATTATTAGTGCAGTTTTTGCACGTTTAATTTTTCTTATGTACAATAATTGCATTGCATCATGGAATACATAATTGTGTGATTTTTTTAGGAGGTTTGTATGTATACATTTATTGTATAATATATATTAATTAATGTTGTTCTGCTGATTCGGGGTCTTGTGTTTAGGAGGATCGTATTCACGCGACTATTCCGAAAAACAGCATACATGTATTTAAGGATAATTTGGAGGTAGGTGCAATATATGGATTAAAGGATTTTCGGGTAGCTGTGAATGCTGGAAAGTACAGGGTGACGACTTGTAAGTTCAAGCTTGTTATTTATGAAACTACTCAGCTGCCCCAGATTCTTGTTCCGGATTTTCCAAATAGGCGTTTCTGGTTTGAGTCTTTTGATATTTTACTTCAGTTGGATGATGTTGAGTCCCTTGCTTTAGTGGGTGAGGTTTTTTAATGAGTTTATGTTTATATTTTTATCTTTGTAGACTTGTGAGATAATGTGATTCTATTTTATTCGTTCTTACATATGGATTTGTAGATGTCATTGGTGTATTGGTGGAGGTTGGTGATGTTCTGACGCAGACCACGAGTAGTGGTGCTGAGAAAAAAAAGATTGATATTGTCCTTCAGGATACTGAGTATTATTTTTCATTATATTCTGTAACTTTTGTTTCCTGCATATTGTGTATATGTATTTCCAATTTTTTTTATCTTTTGGTTTGTTTTGTTGTTGCAGAGGTAGGAAATTGCCCTGTACTTTTTGGGATGATTTTGCTGTTTATTTTCAGAATGAATTTGTCAAGCAAGTTCTGGAGCCTGTTGTTGTGATTGTACAGCTATGTAAGCCAAATATTTATTTAGGTATGGCTTTATATTTTTTTGAAATAACATATTTGCGTCTATGGTGTATTTAATTTGTAAAATCTTTTTTTTTTTTTACATTCTTTTGGTTGTTTGTAGCTTCAAGGAAAGTCAGTAATGTGTTGCAATTTTGATGTTTGATTGTCAACGTGATTTAGCTTACCTTATTGCATATCCGTTACCAGCCAATTTGTTTACTAAATTTTATCCGGAGATGTGTATTGGTAAATCTCGAGGATATCTGCACTATGTTATACTTTCTGAGCATGGGTTGCAAGTTTGGGTTTTAAAAGAACCTTATGAACCTCTGTGGAAGGTTGAGTCTACTGCAAGTTTGTTTGCAGTTAATGATGTGGATCCTGTGATCTTTTGCGGACTAAAGAGGAAATTATTTAAGTTTACGAATACGCCGTTCATGGAACCGCTTGCTTTTGTTAATGGTGTGGTTGTTTTACGTGTTTCTAATCTTGTCTATGTTGGTCCGGAGACAAATATCAGGTGTAGAGGGGGGGGGGTGAATACACCTGAGTACCGTTTCTTCTTCTCAGTGAAGGTCAGCTGAAGCTGTTGGTTGCAACTGATGAACAGTGCCAAATAAACCTTCGATCACGGGACAGAGTGAGTCAGCTACTGAGCTCTCCTACTGACTTTTGTCAGTACTTCGAAACTCAATCGGAGACTATAAGTGTGCGGATAAGTGTGGGGCCCGGAGTTTGTCTCTTTTTGAAAACGTGTTTTCGCAGATTAAATTCCTTTGGCTGTGCGATTTTAGAAATACGTTTTATGCAAACTTATGATTTTCAAAGGTTTGTATGCAATAAAACAGTAAAGAACACAAGCAGTTTAACGTGGTTCGGATACGCAAGATCCTACGTCCACGGTCCTGAACAGAGCAGGATAACTTGTTGATTAGTCTGAGCAAGTCTCAGCAAGGAAACTGTGCACATGACAGATCCTTCTAAGTTATAGTCCTTAGCGACTTTACAATTCAAACCTAAGTTCGAAAGGGGGTGAGAACAGTTCTCCAACTAATGAAGGAGTTCTTACAATAAGAACAGTTCACTAAAAATGAACTCCTTCAAATCTAAGCTATAAATCTGACAATGAGCTTAGGTAGAGAAGAAAGGGATCTAAAGACTCTAGAGAGAAGAACCACAAAAATATTCTAGTAAATGCAGATTCTTCGCTGGATATTCTGATTGAGTTGCTAGAGTGTTTGAGAGTTTGAGCAATTTCCCTTTTTAATTTCGTGCTTCGCGCTCTCATGGAGCTTCGAAATCTTCTCTATTTATAGCTGTGAGCTATGGCATATGTCCGTTGGAGACGACGATGCCACGTGTCACAAGCTTCCAAAGAAAACGGCCATTAATTCGAACTTGTTGCGGCGGGCGGTTAATTACTGTACATGAGAGCGACTTTACTTGTTTGGAGCGGTAAGGCGTTGTCGGCTTCTCATTGGTCGAGGTTTGTGGTTGGTGAGAATGTCGAGTTGACCGTTCAAACAACCTCGTATGATCTTCTCGCTGAACTTTCGAAAAGACTTAAGTAGCCGGGTCGCTTTACGTCGGATACGATGACCGCAAAGTCTCTGTCTTCTTCGACTGAGTCGGCTGACAAGGAATGTAACTTCTGAGTATGTCAGCTGGCGACTGCGAAGGTACTGGGCTTGCATGAGTTCTTATGCTGATGACTTATCAGCTGCTGGATTGGCTTCTACTGAGGTTTATTCAACTGATGACTGAAGAACACAAGCGATTACACTGATGACGTGGGGTTCTGAAAAGTATCTTCGACCGAAGATCCGGTCAACAATTAACCCCGTACAGGACTTAGACAAGAATATAAAAACGATTACAACAAGTCTAACCTATACATCAGCTAATCCTAACGACACACAGAACTACTGATATCAGCTCGGTTTTGGGATCTTCAATTCCATAGTACTACTATGATTTCCCCCAATTTTCTTTTAACCACGAACAGCTGAGTATCATCTACTGACTCATATCCAACAGTCTATATGTATAATATTGAAATGAAGACGATGACGGTGTTTGGAAGGATGCATAAAAGAGGTAGTATATATTATACCATGATGATACCCTATACATCTAGCTTAGTTCGTCTTATGTAAATTAGTTTGTGTTCCCAGTTTATTAGATTATAGTTTTGTACTTTTTGCTCTATATTCTAGTAGTAACTTATGTATTTTGGTATACTTCTTTTACTATGTATGTTTATAGTTGCTTGTTCTGAAGAATGTGTTTTGTGTTGAAGATATAATGAAGATTCCAATTTTCACTTTCTTTTTATAAATGTAATAAATGTAACTTAAAACTGATATTATTTTTTACCTAATTTCACAGTTTGATGTTAGGGTTTGTAAAGTTATTTCTTATTCTATTGATGAATATATGGAGGTATAATATTTACAGTATAGGATGATCTTGTTTTGTATAGAAAATTGTGGTTGGTTTATTTCATAGATGTAGATGAACAACATGAATGTTGTTTCTCATATAACAAGTATAAAAATGAGTAGTATCAACATTGTTTTTAGAAGTATATTTCGTGTGAATTTCTCAATTTATTTACTGAGTTGTTACTTATTATGTAATGTATAATATAATATAATATATAATATTATATTACAAATACATACTATATTAGTTGATGAAACAGTTATAAAATCATTTTATTTATAATTGAATATATTATGTAGTTTATATTATTCTTAACTTATATAATCTTCAATTATTTTTTAAATAGTTAATATTTAAAATTTTTTAAATTAAATGGTATAACAATATATATATATATTTATATATATATATATTCTTAATTCTTAATAAAATTGGGTTACAATAATGCATGTTAAGTGGGCTGTTTTCGGGTCCAATAAGCAACTTTTATATCACTCATGATACATTATTCTTTTTTTGGATGTAGCCCAATATGGATTATTAGTATTTATATACTCCCTCCGTCCCATTGAGTTGTGCTCATTTCTTTTTTGTACGTAGATTAAGGAGAGTTGTTAGATGTGAGTGAAGTGGTGGGTCCCATAAAAAGAGAGTGAGTAATTGTGTGTAAAAATTTGTCTTTTTTGGAAACAGGAACAGATGAGTGGGACAAACTAAAAAGGAAAACGAGCACAGCTCGTTGGGACAGAGGGAGTATATATTTTTTTTATGTTTATTTGTATGTTTGTATATATATTTGAACAACGAAAATGATCTAGGGTTTTTTAACGCCCAAACATTCTCGCTGCTGGAAGAGTTTGCTGCTCACGCCGCTTCTTGTTTCTCACGGTGCGTTTTTTTCTTTAACTCTGATTTTGTTGTTTATTAAAGCCTGTTACTATAATATTTTGCTGTCTATTACAAATTATGTGTCTGTGCATTGAAAGAATATAAATCTTACATACATAAATCCATTTTCATTGTGCAAATCACTGTGGTGCAATACTGGTAGAAACAAAAATCGTGCATTATGAATCAGTTTGATGCGTGTTTCGCTGACCTGGATGATATAATTGTCTTCGACTTTTTACACGAATTAGTACTTGTTGTATGAAGTAGTTCATTGTTCAGATTTATCAATATTCTGTATTTAATTTAGCAACTGTGATTTCCCTTCTTCTAATTTACTTTCATAATGTAAATCAGATTACTCTGTTTAGAGAGTATTAATATATATGCTTTGCTTGTTGTTGGTTTTTATGGTAATGTATGCCGTTACTTGTTAATTATGATTATCTTTCTATTTAATGTTAGAAATATAACATAGGGATTAAAATAAATGGATTACTTGTTATTGTAGTTTTTGTTATCTGGAGAGTTTTACTAATTAATAATGAAATAGGTATCAATCCTCTGCAGATACCAACACCCTTTACAAGAACTGCATCAATGTTTATGGCTTTTGTATGCATTCTAATGATTTTGATGATTTTTTATTCAATTGCGAACTTCAGAACAAGCTCCACCTAATAGAAACAAGGCATTTTGTTACGTATATTACTAATTTTAAGGTTATAATGTAATCACAATGATGTTTGTAGAAGAATTTTAATTTTTTGTTTTGCTTGATTAGTGTAGTTTTTATTTATTTGCTGTTCTCAATATTCATTCATCTTTAAAAAAATTGTAATTGAAATTCCACTTGCATTGTGAAGGGAAGACATGCTAAAACTGTATTCTTTTGTCGTGTAATTTAATATAAATGAAATTATGTTACTGTACAACAAATCACTATTTGCTTCTATAAGTACTAGATTGCAGATTCTATACATTCATATTTATGTTGTAAATATGATGTGATCTTGTTGTATTTTCCTGTCTTGGGTTATTATTCTGTTTGTTCTTTGTTTAACCTAATTTATAATTCTGTTATTTCTATTTTCCTTATTATGTCCCAGTTCTTAAAATGTTAGCTCTCCGAGATTCACGTGCATTGTTTTATGCGGGTTTTTGTCAACTTCTGAAAGAAGGATTCGGTGATCAATATGTAAGTAGATTGTATTTAAGAATCTACAAATCTATTTCTTACATTGCTTTGCTTTTTTTATTAATATTTTGATTATATCATTTGTGTGTTTATGGAAAATGTGTAGATCATGTCTGTTGTTCTTTCTATTGTATGTAGGTTTTTCCATCTGAATTTGGACCGTTTCTTCGGTCAATCAATTGTGAAAATATTGTGCTAGAGACTTTCTTTGGTCAATGGAAGTGCGGCATAGAAGTGGATGAAGATGGTAATTGGTGTCTTAAACATGGTTGGAAACAGTTTTTACGTGAGAATGATGTGTCGTTGCATAACTTTTTAACATTTGCTCCTCGTTCTAATACGCATATTTTCGTTAAGATCTTTGGTGTTAATGAATGTTTGAAGACTGAGCTGTCATTGTTGGCTACAAGTACTGGTGCTAAACAGGATTAGGTTGGAGGGAATATATTTCAAGTGTTCTGTTAGTGTTGTCGTTCTATTAGTTGACATCTTTATTTTGTAGTTTGTTATTCGAACTTCTACATGTTTTAACTAACTGATTGTGTATGGTTCTATATGTTATTTTTTTTTATATTCCCATGTATGGAAAATTATTTTGATATCTAATTTTCCAAAATTTAAATTTTAGATTTATAAAATTAAAATTGGAATCCAATATCCAAAATTTAGAATTTAGATTGGAACTTGTTTATTTTAAATTTTAATAAATCTAAACTCTAAATTTTATTAAACTTAATAAATTGAATTTTATGATGTGATCAGGGGAATCAACTTGTGAAGAAGAATCATAATCTTAACAAGTATTTTGTTTATTTAGATGATACAATATATCAGTTGATGAATGTAAAAAACATTCTCATGAATTGCAAATGTATAAGAATGATACAATCAGTTTTCAGTAGATCAACACACAACAGGCAGAAGAACAGTCAACTCAGTTGGAAGGTTATAGTAGTGGAAGCTAATTGTGTCGCAAGGTATGTTCAATTCTGAAACGAAATCCCAAAACAATCGTCTAATTCTTGACATTAAATACCATAAGCATACATATAACATAATTGTCTTAGATAAAAGTTAAATTGATTTCAACATAAGAGATCAGATGGTAGTTCATGAAGTTAATCCTCATTCAAATGCAGAAGATAAATATAGGTGAATTATCATCACATTAAATAAGTTCCAATTGCAGGGGGTTACTTGACTTTTAATTACACTCCCAAACTTAGGTTGGCTGAAGAAGCTTCCTTTTTTTGCGACGAAGTTTCTGCTAAATTCAAGATTTGATTCACATTAACGTTGGTGATCGCTGTATTGCACCAAATAATCCTGCAAAAATAGAGAATTATATCAGTATAGTTTACAGGGTATCGAACACAGGGAACGGAGGACTAGGTATATTGTTTTCCTACTTATCTTGGGTTTGGTTAGCAACCACGCAAATTTTAAGTATTTATCTAAACTAAGAAATTATAAAAATTGAATTAAATATAAAAACTGGAAACTGAAATAAAACTGTCTTAACTAGGCAGATAAGAGATGGGCCCAGCAGAATATTCACACACACGTAATTCCAATCATCGGCACATAAAATGAATTAATCTCATGAATCAACTAGTTATAGATTACCGTAACTTAAACTGCGTAATCCTTACTCCCACTTACTTAGTCGGTAATCGCCATGTTGGGCATCGAAACAGTTACTTCCCTAATTTAGCTACAACCTACGTTGTTGGGCAATCAATAGATTTAATAGCTAAACAGCTTTATCGATCTAAGGGAGCCTAGTATAGGAGCCTACTCGTATGTTGGGCATCTAATAGTCTCCTACCGGTTTAATCCAACTATTCTTTCGAATAATTTCGCTACTTACCTAGCCTTGTTCCACGAGAAACGATGGAAGTACTAAGTTAGCTACAGACTAAATAACCTAGGGTGATCAAGCCTAAATTACTAGCCAGATTAAATAATTCAGAATTAACCCGAAACCCTTTGATTAATTATAAGAACCTAAACCTCATGTACTATTCACGTGTGTGTTTACATCCTGCCGGACCACTAAAAGTTTAGCTACTCATAATACTGTCCTGACTGCACAGATAAGACACCCTGCAAATCAGAACATGCACCATTTGTAACTCTAACCCTAGCATGCACGTAAACGAAATTAAACTAAAGATAACGAACTATAAACTGAAAACAGATAATAACAGAATCTTAAACTAACATAAACTAATTTAAAAACGAAAATTGAAACTAGATTAAAGGTACCAAAGTATTCAGGTTTTCGAAACGAAAATAAACAAGAACCGAAAATTAAACAAGAACGAAACTAAGCTAATATCCGAAACTGAAATACGAAATATAAAGTGTTTGTTTCTTCAACATTAAACTACTGATTTCATGAAGTAAACGGAATGGATGGTGGTGTTCTTCTCGGCGGTCAGTGATTGGCTTCGGCAGTGCGGCGATGGTTCGGCGGCTTCGACGGTTCGGCGGCAAGTGATCGGATCGAAAGGATGAGTCTCCAAGGGTGGAAAGGTATGCACGGCGCTGTATTCATGTGTAAAAGCTCTGATTTTCGTGCTTCAATCCTCCTTTTATAATACCCTAGATCATATCTAGGGTTTCTTCTTGGATAAGGAAAGGATTTTGATAGATATGGAAATATCTAATCCTTCCTTATCTTCTTCTTTCCTTCCTCTCTCTTTCCTTTCTTGATCCTTTTCTTTCCTTCTTTCTTCCTTCGACCAAAACCGCTCAAAATATCCTCATTCCAGCTGTAATTCGCGTCGCCACCTCATCTCCTGGTGTCGTGCCAAATCAGCTCATTTTCTGCATAACTGCCAACAAATACGTCTCACCTGCACAGTTAAGAGACCTTTTCGGACAGAAATAATTAGGTACGAAATCGACTCATCAAACGTAAGGAACCATTACACCACTGCATTGTAGAACCATCATCCATAATTTATTGGTAGCATTTTTTTGCCTAAAAATTGGTTATTTGTAATGAATGAAAAAACATGTGATATCGAAGTTGTGCTCATTTTATTAAGGTTATATATTTATTTTAATTCAAATTAATTCATTTATCTTCATTGCAGTTGTGCAATGTTAAAATTAGTGTTTCATAATAATTTATGTAATTTTTTATTAGTTTAATATTGATGATATTCAAACCCGTGCAACGCACGGGTGCGGCACTAGTATATAATGAAAGGACTGTAAAAACAGAAATGGATGTGATAAAAAGCTTAATCCGTTTAACCTACTTCTAACCTAATACATTCAACAAGAAATAACATCTTTCATCAAGAAATTACATATAGAGAATGTTTACGATTCCAGATACTTCACTTTCTACACGCAAATACAAATAAGATTTATTCATCCCCTAGCCCCTATAGCTAATAAACTAGCGGTCGACTGACTTGTTTTGTGGTGGGATTATAGGTTCTAATTAGTTCTACTAATTAATGCCTTATTTATATGTCAGAATATCTCTTGGTAGTGAGTCTACTGATGACATATTTCTCTCATTATTCAATAATAGTATCGAGAAACAGTTCTGAAAAAAGATTAAGCCCCAATCAGTAAGCATCTTCATTTGTAAAGTGAGTGACAAGCATGCATGAAACACAGTGTTGTTGATTAAGGCCTGCCACCACATTCACTAAAAATAAACGACTTAGTCTTCGTTAAATAACTAAAAATCACAACTGCCAACAATCTGATTGATATATTGTGGCTCTATGTGCAGTTGTGTTGGTGAAGCTAGCAGGATAATATATAATAATAAATCAAAATCTCATGTTCCAACGTTTTGGCCAAGCTTGACACGGAATTCATTGCCTAATTCTTTGGGACAAATGGATATCGATTTTTTTTTTAATTACAAACCGGGTAAATTTCATTCCTTATCTAAAATTTAATAGTGGGATAGACATTTTTTTTTATTTTTTATTTTTTTTATTGGGTTACACGTTAACCGGCATACATGAGAAGAGGTAGACTAATAAATTCGACCCATAAAAGCGTCGGGCATGGGCAAGATTGATATGATTTCTCGATTATTTGAGGGGAGGTTTTCTGATGGGATTGAACTTTCTATTGTTGAGATGTATACTAAGTACATTTCTTTCCTGCATACAGGGGAGATATAGAAAAATGCTTTGACAAGATAGTTTTGATTTCTTGATTTGGCGTATAAGTGTTCATACTCCATACACTTTGATAATTTGATTAGACAATGGTGAAGTGCATGACAAGTAGGCTACTAATTTTTGATTTGGTGGACCATTATCTTTGCATCTACTTTAATTTAGTTATTATTTAGCTTCATTCATGAATCATATAACTAACAAAATCTCTACACATGCAAACATGCAGGTTTTCACTTCCGATTCCGAGCCATATATATATATATATATATATATATATATATATATATATATATATATATATAGTATATATCACATTTGCATGCATGTCTAATATATCATATTAATTACAATATCATCTAAAAGATTTCCGAAATTACAAATTATGCACCGTTTGTGTGTCATACACCTTAAATAAAAGACATGTCGCAGTTGCAAAATCATTATAATTGTGACATAAACTTTTTGGCAGTACCATCGATTGATATCAGGCTACACTACTGTATTAGACGATATAGTAACAGTAAATGTAAATATGAAGTGTATCTATAAAGGGTCAATCAAGTGTGATTAAAGAATTTGAAGTGTTGTACAAGTTAAAGAGAAGATGGAGATAGATAGCTACTCTGCATGCACTTGACTCTTCTTCCAAACCTCATTTTCATTAATTATTTTTGGATGAAATTAAATTATCGTTGCAAGATTATAACGGCTCCACTATTGTTTTAAAAAAAATGGTAAAATACAAAACACGATCTTAAGATGTGTCAACATCGAAACAGCACGAAAAGTGGACAGCAATGCTTTAGTCCTTTAGCATATCATGTTGAATAATCAAAGAGCATCTAAAATCGTTCCTCCATAATAATACTAATAATATAGTAAGTATAGTAATATAAAAACGATATAGTTGTGGTGTGTGTATGGTTCTACAAGAAAAATACACACAATGATAATATTTATGGAACACCGTGCTCGTACTTTAAAAAAAAAGTAAAATTATTCCATTAATTAACATTCAAACCAACCAATCATTTTTGTGTCCGCAGATCATTTTGTAACTAATTTGTTAAAAATGCAATTTTTTTTTAAAAATAAAAACCTTATCTAACTTTATTTCGTGCATTTGTCTCATTATTATCTTACAATATCTAGCTTGTAATTAATTGTATGGCAAGATGCATGTCTTTCCCCTTGCAGTGAATTGTGATGGTATAGATGCTCTAGTGATTATGACGAGTTCGGATTAGCACAAATATGTTCGGATCGAGTAAGGTATACCTTTTAGTTGTATATTAAACCATAAACCTTAATATATTGGGTAATATACCATAGGAACTATGAGCTTATGCATATTTCTTATTTTTCATCCATAAAGTTGTCAAATTTTGCACTTTTGTTATTTTGCATAAAACATGCAATGATTATGCATAACAAAATCTTTGAGAGTATATTCGATCCAAGTCAACCAATGAGTAGGATGAATGGTGCAAATTGATTAGTTCCTATATATAGGAGGTGAAGATTACTATGTGATCCACTCTCTCGATCATATATGAAACACCCCTTAGATAGGAAATAGAAAACAATCCGCATCTTTCATCTTACTCATTGGTTGTCTTGGATTGAATATGATCTAGAAGATTTTATTACAAATATTCCTTATATGTTTTATACTTAAAAATAAAAATAATAAATTGAGTTAAAATTTTATGCATGAAACAGATAGAATTTATGTTGCATTAACTATATAAATATTATGCATACTTCGTATTTTGTAAGTAAGTCTAAATGGATGATACGAAGTGGATCATATATACATCAAATTATTAATTATGACTTCACCCCCAGCATGTTCTAAATATTAAAACAATTTTTTGGTCGTAGATAGTAAGTACAAGGGAAATCGACTACTACTTTCTCAAAAACCTTCTAGAAACCCAATCAACAACAATTAGAACTAGCTTGAATCATGTCTTGAACAATTCCTTTCTCAATGGAAGTTGCAAATTATTTTGGTTGTCAGATTAACACAACAATTATTGATTTTTTTTGTTAAAAATAAGAATTCGCTACCGCTACGTACT
This sequence comes from Lavandula angustifolia, assembly GCA_028984105.1. Lineage (NCBI taxonomy): Eukaryota > Viridiplantae > Streptophyta > Magnoliopsida > Lamiales > Lamiaceae > Lavandula > Lavandula angustifolia. Next base: position 28,818,909 of record CM054807.1, read on the forward strand.
CAAGAATACGTGCTGGATAAACATTGATTTATGTAATACTTCCCCCGTCCCATTTAAGATGATACGTTTTCCTTTTCGGGACGTCCTTCTCAAAATGACACGTTTCCTTAAAAGGAAATAACTTTAAAAAATATTACTAAATTATCTCACTTTTTTATTTCTCTCTCCTACCTTTTCATTTATTTTCTTACAAACTCATTTAACTTCTCTCTCTTACTTTATAATTAATCCCTCTCTCATATTTTATTATCCACTTTCATAATTTCCACGCCGAAAAGAAACGTGTCATGTTAAATGGGATGGAGGGAGTAGTATGCAAATTATATTACCGACTTTTCAATATGGAGATGGATCACAATTAAGTACCGTGTACCATAAGGCCCATAGTAGGTAAGAGCTTGGAAATAAACCACACCATTGTTTCCCCTTCCTTTCTTCATATTTATATTCCAACCTTTCTTGCTCACCTCAATCAACACAACAACTAATTCATCTCTTTCAAGACTCCAACTCTTATAGCTAAATTCGATGACGTGAATGAAATTTTGTGGTCTCATTTCTTACTGCATTCGAGTAAGTTGGTTTTCTTGTACAATTAACTAACAAGAAATTAAGTTTTATATTTTGATCGTTAATCTTTCTTAGTTTTTCCCTTTTGCTCTCTTCGCTACATGGAGATAATTAGTTAAGGTTTTCCTTTTGATATATACTCTTGTACAACAATAAATATCTAACTAGCTACCTAGGTTTTAAATCTTGGTTTTGTTATTTCAGATATATCTTGAGTAGTTTATAGTTAGAAAAGATCAACAAAGAGGCGATGGAGGGATCGGGATCTCCTGCAAAGGAGGAGAAACTGCCCCCAGGGTTCCGGTTCCACCCGACAGATGAAGAACTCATCACATACTATCTGCTTAACAAGATCTCAGATGCAACCTTCACCGGAAGAGCAATTGGAGACGTCGATCTCAACAAATGCGAGCCCTGGGATCTCCCAGGTAAGCCCTTCAGTTGTTTAGGTTAAAGATATTTTATGATTTAGGGTTTGGAGGTGATAAGATCAAGCATGACAAAATTAGGGTTTTCTAGCTACCAAAAAATAAGAAAATTAGGGTTTTTTAGGGAAAATATTAAAAATCATCCATGCATTTGCAAGCTGATTCAAGATTAGTTTTGAGTATTCTTTGTTTTCAAATGCTTCAAATATATTACGTTGAAAAACACTAAAAAATTTCATGTATGCACATAAGGTGCATAGGCGGATCTAGGAAGGTGCTCATTGGGCCACCGGACCCTTCCCCCTCCCCCTTAAATTTTAACATACTAAATCTCATCTCATATATTTTAAAAAAAAATCATTTCGGAACTCGATATTTGCATATTTACACTTAAAACTATAAATTCTAAATCTCAGTCACCTCGAAATATGGAACTTAACTAGGGAAGGCGAAGATGGGGGAGAAAGAGTGGTATTTCTTCAGCCTCCGGGATCGGAAGTATCCGACCGGAGTGCGGACAAACCGCGCTACCAACAGCGGATACTGGAAGACGACCGGAAAAGACAGGGAGATTTACAACAGCGAGACGGCGGAGTTGGTCGGAATGAAAAAGACTTTGGTGTTCTACCGAGGAAGGGCTCCGAGGGGAGAGAAAACCAACTGGGTCATGCATGAATATCGCATTCATTCTAAATCTTCTTACAGGACCAACAAGGTATCATCTTTTCTTCAATTATATATCTCATCTTTTCTTTTCTTTTTTTTTATTTGATAGTTTTTAATTTTTTGTTTGCTATGATTTAGATCAATGAATTAGATGAGTTTTGAGTTATTATTACCGGCTGAATGCATAAAGTGCCTGATTAATAGCCAAAAAGTTTCTAATTAAGTTTTCGACCAATCTTTTACAGTTTTAAATATAATTCAACAATTGATTGCCATTTCGGTCTTAAAAAATACGGTACTTAATAAGTTTCTAATTTTCCATCAATCACACGATTCTAGCAAAAAGTTGATATCTTCGTACTCTTTTTTGTGTTACACTCCTTACGTGTCGGTGTCAGATTCATACAAGTGTCATGTATCATCTATATAAAGTGTGTGATACGTACATAACAATGTATAATTTGGAATATATATAGAAATATTTCGGTTCAGAGGTAGTAACCTAATGATATCATATCATATGCATAATACATATAATAATTGAATTGTGTGTGAAAAAATGAAACTGGACTTTTACTAAAGTTGTTCTCAACCAATCTTCTCTGCTCTCAAAATATGTTTGTTCTTATACCATACGTTTGATCAACTTATTTTAATTAATTCTCCAAGAAAACTTTCCCTTTAACTCCTTTTACAGGATATGCAGCTTCATTCATGCAAGAGTAAACCCAATTATTCCTACTACATTTAAAATTAACAGTCATGAGAGTCAACAATATATGCAGTTTAATTTCTTGCAAGAATGTGGAATTTTATCGTTGTCAACCCCTAAAATCAACATCTATAAGTTCTAATTCTTCCACCACCTCTAAATCGAGCATGTGGAATATGTCTGTTTCGTATTGTTTTCAAACTATTGCATAAGAATGAAATTTATCGATAGTTAGATTTCAGTCTTACCTAAATCTACTACCACCAAACTCTAAAAGCTATGTTTTGTCTGAAAAAGACGACATTTTTTCAAGTTCTTGAAATGGCAATTCCAATTCTTGTTTGTATTACTGATTTATTTGGTACAGCAAGATGAGTGGGTAGTCTGCCGGGTGATCCAAAAGAGTGCAGGAGGGAGAAAATTCCCATCAACCCATTCGCGGGCTGTCAACCCCTTCCCCTACAATCTTGACGTACCCCAAAACCACCCCATGCATCCACACATCATTCAGCCAGACAACTTTCAGTTCCCCGGAAGAAACTACATCACCTCTGCAGATATTCAAGAATATAACAAAGCATTGATCAGCGGAGGCGCCGCCATCAACTTCCCCATCCCACCGCAGGTCAATAACTACGGCCCCTCCGATGGATGCTTCACCATATCTGGCGGGCAGCCCCTGATGAGGGCAGCGGCGCCGCCCCAACATGACGTGGCATCGGCCTCGCTCAACGGCGATCAGAGTGGAGGATATGGGGGAGAGATGAGTAGCAACAGGTTCATGCTCATGGATCAGTGTGATGGTGACTTGGATAACTACTGGCCTTATTGATGAGAGAGAATAAAATTTGGTAAGATGTGTAGTTTATTTAGTACTCATGGAACTTAGTGATTCATTTTGTTGAAGGTTTGTTTATTTGGAAGGTGGACATTCAAGTGTAGTGCAAAAAACCATCACTTTTATGACCAGCTCAATTTGATTGAAAACTCTATTATGAATTATAATGATCTCGTCGTCAAAGTTCAAATCCGACAAACATTTTACAATAACATCAATCACATACAATTAAGTAACTATCACACTTTAGATCTTTGTGTAGTTATTACTTCAACTTAGAGAAAAAAACATTGCGCGCATGGATGGCTAATGATTGATTATAAGAAAATAGAGGCCATAGAGGGAGAAGCATGATTCTGTAATCAGCTATTCCAAACAAAAAAAAAAATAGAATCCAGATAAATTTCTCAAAGAGAATGTCCTGCTTTAGTTGATCAACTGTTTAAACACCCAAAAACACACATACAATTAAACATAATCTGGACGGTACAAAAATCAAGCAACATGGTACACAAGTACCCCAACTAATACACGTAATATCTGCTGAAAACTAGAGATGCCCTCTTCCATATTTTCTATTCTACATGAGACTGAAATTTGCAAAATCGGAGCTCCGAGCGCTCCCACACCATGGAGGTACAATATGTTGTTCTGCCCACAAAAAGCAAACAATAATGAAAAATGTGACTAATTATCAGTTTTTTAACCACTCCTGCATTACAGTAACTAATTATTATCACTCTCAATAATGACAAATGATGGATGCAGTCAGCCAGTCACTATTGAAGCCCAACTACAATTAACATCTAATTGCAGAGGCCTGAGAATCAATAGGCTGATTACTGTATTAAGTTACACATAACCCTCAGCAAAGATGTAGCATGTCTATGCATGTGTGCAGGTCTGTGGAGCATATGGATTAAGTGAGTATATCGAGTGTATGAGACAAGCATATAACCCAAGCATAGACTAAATATTTTGTGAAGTTTTGGAGCACACCTTGTGTAGACAAAAGCAAATTATATTAGCTGGTTTCACTTGTCTGAATGCACACGTTTTCCTTTGCGACGAGGATTGTTTGAATTACCATGTCGGGAGGGCCTTTGTGCCTTTTTGCTGCAATGAATTTATTAAAGGATTAGAAAGAATTGTACTTCAACATTTTTCTCTAAGCAATATCAATAAAAAGACAACCACTAACCCAAATATGGCTGAAAATACTTTCAACAGCAAGATAATAGGCAAAGCTAGCAATGCAGAGGCCTAAAACATAAAAGAGCAGTCAAGAAGCAATCAATATATTAGTCTTTCGACATTTGCAATAAAATAAGTAAATATTGCTAAAATAGAACAACTTACAGAAAACCAAACCAGCTCTTTTGTCGCAAGAGGCTTTGTAAGTTCGTGATTCTTGAGTTTATCATGAACTATGTCTTGAACCTTCAATCATAGGTGGAAAAGCATTTCGGGATCATGAACTATTAGGAACCAAATAGTATTAAGATAACAACTAAGGTAATCAATAATTACTTCTACATGAAAATATTGGGTAGAAGCCTCATATGAAAATTATAGAGCTTTGGCTTACCTAATTGTTTGTTGTGTAGCAACATAAACAAGTTTTGTCAGGAAATAATGGCCATAAAAAAAGTAATTGAGAAAGTTCTGTTTTGACCATTGTTTTTACCATCTCTGATCCATTTGCACCCTCTTATTCACAAATAATTTTTGTCTCTAATCCTACGTGAAATATCACCGAAAATCAGAAGATTTTGACAATACCGATCTACACAATTCTAGAAAATTTGCCCTCTGTCATTGGTTTATAACAGTTCGCACTCCAATGAGCTGCTTTCAAGTGCATAATTTGGAAGTTTACTATATCCTCAGATATAAATCTAGCATACAGCTCATAATCATAAAACTCTATTTTCGTATAAAATAGTTGATAGCAGAGGTCCCAACAAAACAATCACATCTATACATACAACATTTTTTTACACAGCTGTAGAGCATCAGACTAGTAAAGACATTGATTGCAAACATTTAATGGTCAGTCCAATTCCAGATTGCAGACCAAATACCGACATACCTGATTATGATATATGGTTGCCGACTCAAGAAACTTTCGATAAGCTTTAACTGCCTCCAGTGTATATGGCTTCAAAGTAGCATGCAATTTGTCAACATGAGGTCTTGCTGCAGTGGCCACTTGATCGATATACGGGTTGGTAATTTTCCTTAACTCCTGTAATATAACAGAATAATTTCAGCTAAAGGAGACAAAAGAGCTAGATAAATAAATATGCTATTCACCTGGTAATAAGGATTTGCAAGTTCCTGCACTTTAACGATGTGAGGAGTCACAGCATTCTTTGACACTTCATATATCTCCACAGTTTTTGTTGTCATTGTTTGCACATGGGGTTCAATATTCGTGGCTACCACAACCCACTGTTCTTTGATGGCTGGTACCCATTTCTTCACACATAAAATAGAAGCTTACTCAAACTGATATAAGTAGGAACATGTTCACAAATTAATTAAGGCACAAAGAAGCAAAATGCATCACTGCTTTCACTTTCAATCTAACCCGAATCCAAGCACATAAAAATCAAAACCAGATAATAGCCAAGTGACCAACTTCTATTTTATGGCTTCGAATTATTTATTTAGCAAATTAAGTGCTGAGGATCAAAAGGCATGCAAGCCTGCACACATAATTGACTCACAGTTTTGACTGTTTCAACGTGAGGTGCTGCCCATTCTTCAGCTTGGGCCTTCTTTTCAATAGCCTAATAAAGGATAAAGACGAAGGCAGATCAATTAATTGTATACTGGAGGACCATGTGGCACCTAATTATATCATGCATCTGAATACCTACCTTCTGCACCAGCGTATTAAGAGCAGGTTTTGTGTGCACTCTCCAGCTCTCCTCTAAAAGTGCCTGGAAACACAGATACCATCAATAGATACCATCAAATACAGATGGCTTGGAACATAAGAATCAGTAAAGAAATAAGATATAACAATACCTCATACTTATTAAGATGAACTGCAAGCCAAGGTGGAAGCCATGCACCATGAACCTGATACAAGTATCACAAAAATATTAAACATTTAATCATTAAGATATTGCCATATTGGTTGGTCCTATATATACAGACAATGTTACCTGGTAACGCCTTATACTCTTATTAAAAAAAACAATAAGCACTAAAGAGCAAGTAATAATAAAGTAACAATTAACAAAGAATGTAACTCAAACATGCATAACCTACTAAACTGGTAACAGCAAAAAAACTTTTATTTAAAGAATATTTGGAATTTAACTGGCATATGACATATTTATGTGGCTTTTGACACAAAATTACAAAGCATGCTACATATACATGAAAGCAAGGGCTGGCTCATCTTTCGAAGGGATTTTGTGGAGTTAAATCCCATTCTGTTGTAGTGAATTTTCATCACATGAATGCCATGGTTATAGTGATAAAATTATATGTTAATCCAGATGGTTTAACCATCCCACCTCTTTTGTGATTGATAATCCTTGAGGACCCTGACAAGTCATGATTTAAGTCCTCCACACCTTTTCTCCAATGTGAATTTAACATGTGATTAAGTCGGATGTACAAATTCATCTAACAGATTGGATGAAGTAAGCATGTCATGGATACAAGGTAATACGGAGATCCAATGAAAACTTGTATCTGGTTAGGCTTAAGCAGGGGGGAGATCATATGTGCACACAGATGGCAGTTAGACAGAAACCCCTCACAAGAGATGATGATGATTCTGATATCTGGATTAGCATTAAGTATAAATAAGACTGCATACAGTTCAAACACATCTGTAAGGTTTGATTGGTCATTCTTATTACTTGATTCTAGAAGGATCGCCAAAAGAACTGCCTCACACATTAACTGGGATTAAAACAGTGCACAAAAAGTGGTTGTACCTCCCCCAACTCTTTGGTTTTTGAAGTTGCTTCAAACTTTGCCTTCATCAACTCTTCCTGTAAAGAGAGATTCATACAGAAAAATTGATCAATGATTCACATGAAAGGGGAGGAAATAGTTGAGTCATTGGAAACATACCTCGGCAATTTCAAGAGCACGCTGCGTTTTGCGTATTTTAGCTTTCTGATCTTCAATAATCTTTTGGAGCTGCATAACATAAGTAAGAGTAATAAGCACACACCCCGAAACACAAAAAACATCCATCCACTGTAAAATAACTGCACCATTTCTTCTTCAGCTGAGATTGAATAATTTAAATATATCTATACTACCAATAGCAGATAATTAAACAAACCTTTCAGTTCCAAACAGTGTGTCATCATTCAAAGTCCCTGAGGTGAGTTTGGTCTGGATTGTTGAACATTTTGAGTATTGGGATAGTGAGAATCGGGCTTGGAAAGTCTATTAGATAGTAAGAATTTGTGTTTGTTGTAGGATTTGGGGATAGACTCCTACTCTAGATATCAATGCAGTTCTGAAAAGGTGGATTTCATATTATTAGATTGGTGTAATGGAGATTCTGAACTACGGTTCATAATTAATGGATGTACTATTTATGTGTATTTATTCAAATGTGAGTACTTATGTAGATACTTAAGATTGTCACCATGAGTGTGTGTGTGTGTGTGTGTGTGTGTGTGTGTGTGTGCATATACATATGTTACGTACTAAATATAATATATTCAATATTATGTGCATGTTATGTGTATGATTTATAATTGTATATTTGTATGTATGTGCTTACATGTGCAATACAGATACTATTATAACATATAACAATACCTAATTTGTTATACATACTTAACAATATTTTTACAATTATATACAGATTATAGTAATGATGTACTTTACATAAGCTAACATATGTGTTTTGCTTCAGATAAATTTATAGACATACATGTAATAAAATATTGCATGTATGCGTTAAAATTTTCCTAGAAAAGGACATATATATGTATTTGGACGACTCAGGCGAAAGGGAGCAGAGAGGAGTGAACAGTTAAATTTTTTCAGCTATGTGGGTCTCAGTTCTGAAGTGGCGGATGAAGTGTAGGTATGGAAGGTGGGCGTCAAATTGGTTCCTCAATCCCCCGTTTCAATCGTTAAAACAAACATAGATTGGATTGAGTATCCACATTTTGGATTCGTCAGTGCAAACTTGAGCTCTCAGTCTCAGAAATCAAATACACTAGAGAAGAAGGAAATTGATATAAAAGAGTTTTGAAAGATCGCAAAAGACCTTGATGGCTCATGGCTATGCCTAAATTCAACATGACCTATATCTGATGCATGAAAATCCTGGATGGAGATATCTCTACCAAGATTCAGCTACATAAGAAAAGGGCGTGAAAGCTTCAGAACAAACACAGTGGGCACAGAAAGAGGGGACTTACCTTCTCAAGTTTAGAGCTCAACTCAGAAACCTTTTTCTCTGCTTCGGTCACCCGGGCATCCAAGATCTCTTTTTCTCTAATTTTCAGATCAATATCTTTTCTGAGTTTCTCCACCTGCTTTTCCAGGTCACCAGCTCTTGCATGTGCCTTGCCAAATTGTTCTGCAGCATCTAAATTGCCTTTTTTCTAACCAAAAAAAAAAAAAGGAAACTTGAATATGACAGTTTGTAGCTTAAAAGGATATGACAAGTGTTTTCCTAGTAGATCCCAAACACTACCTGTAATGAAGCAACGTCACTCTCCAGTGACGCAACCCTATCCAATTTTTCTTTGATCGTCTTTTCCTTAGCAGCAATTGCCTGATCCTTTTCTTTTATTTCTTGAGTTTTCTCCTCAATGTGGGATTCTTCATACTCAAAAGGAGAGAAAAGTAAGAGAATAGCTATGGCCATTGCAACAACAAAAGAAAGTAATTATTTCTATTCCACTAAATAACGTCATGGGATGGATAACACAGTCCAATTGAGCAAGTTCTCAGTTTTACTTAAGATCACAAAATGGTTGCATATGTAATAAATTAAAACTAAATAATCACTCAGGAGACAGACATCCACTTCTCCAAAAGGCCATTTACAAATGAAAGCAAATACAAGAAAAGCAGAGTTGCAAATGAAATCTTGCATCCCAAACTTAGAATTCATCACGCAATCCATCTCAATGTTTTTATCAAATTGCTGATAATGCTCTCGTAATAATACATATGTATAACAATAGTCAGTACTGTTTTGCAGATAATAAGCAGACAATAGTGAGCAGGATATGTATCCGTGTCCTTCTGCCTATTTGATGGGAGTGAAGTACCAAACAAGTAATGACGCATTCAGGCAAAACAAGCTAACCATATATGTTGAGATTTGATGGACTAAGCAGCATGCCTAAATTTTAGGTAAACGAAATACAACCAATCAATGGATGAACAATTCAAGCCACAAAAATAATAATCAACAAAAGAAATTTCCACTGAAACAACAAGAACATTACAACTCCGCATTCGTGTCTAAAAACTAAAATCACTGATAATAGCCACAGGTTAAACTTACAAGCTAGTAACGAATATTCAATACTTGCTTTAAGCTCTTCTTTTCTATTGCCAATTCGACATTCTTTAAAACTAAAATCACTGATAAGTGATAAAGAATGTAAACTTTTATATAAGTCACAACCAAAATTCCACCACCAACATCTCGAACAAGAACCGCACGAATTAACCTTTTATAATAAATAAAACTAACAAACCAATTATTGACACGGTTCTTTAATCATAAACATCCAAGATACTCGAGCAACTAACCAAGACTGTGGATCTTGGACTTGAGCTGCTCCAGGACGGCAGAATCTGGACCTTCCGATCCCGAAACTTTGACATCCGAGACTGCAGCATCAGCTTCAACTCTAACATGAGCGAAGATCAGAGAAAGAAATAGAGCGAACAAGCACAGCTTAAACGTCGCCATAAAGCCGCTGAGGGTGGCTCCGGCGATCCTGTTTTGAGCAGATATACGAGTTCTGGGATTGTTTGCGCTTTGAGAAAGATTTCCTTTTCACAGTCTAAAGTGTGTGTGATTGAGAAACCCACGTTGGGATTGTTTGCAATTTGAAGGAAAATATATTTTACTGTGTGTGGAGTTGCAGTTGCAGGCTACGGAGTATTCGCGTCGGGGTTGTGAATGACAATACTGCCCTTTCTTTAATAACCCAAAATTTTAGCCATAAATCCAGCCCTACTTAATACGGATTTATTAATTTCTATATAAATCAGCCGCGTGATGTTGTTAGGGTTTTTCCATTTAAGAAGGTAGGTATATTGAATTGCACATGTTCTTCTCATCACAAAGGTTTATGTGTACCACATTTACATAGGGTATTGACATGTGATAAATGTGACCCATCTATTTTAATAAAAAAATGTCACATATAAGCCGCTACGTATTCTCAGAGTTCCCCACCTACACTTTATTACAAATTAATATTAAAAAAATATTAAAACTGAAAATCAAATTAGAATTAATTGAAACCTTACATGAGTACGGATCAACTATTTAACTTTTTTATAATTACATATTCACTAATTAAATAGTGATGTATGTGTCATTTAAAAAAAATACATTTTAAATTAATTTGTTAATTCTAGAAATTTGGTTATTTTCTATATTTACTTTTATTAAATATGGACATTCATAATTTCAATTGTGACCACAATTAAATTTGTTATGTAGTTAGAAAAGCGCAAAAAAAAAGGGTAAAAAATAAAATTAAGATATTATACCAATACTCAATTATCCGCAATAAAACTAATGTTCGTGTAAATAATGCTTAAAAGGGCAAAAGCAAAAAAACTAGTAAAATAAGTAAACGCTTCAAAAGTAGAATTAATGTTTGCGTGACATTTATGTCTAAAATGATAAAGAAATTAAGTTGGATATTTTGTGGCATCTCATAATTTATAGAACAATTACTTGAAATGAAATATAATAATTTAAATATACAACCAAAATTTTGGCAAAAAGAAGAAAAAGTATATTACCATATATGATGGTAATTTGGTCATTTGAGACGTGTAAATCGTTTCCTATTAAAAAAAAAAAGAAATCAAATTTGAGTGCTATAATTTATTGCCGTTAGGAGTTTGGTTGGCCTGCACGTGTTTCTACGCCCTCGAATTTAACGATATCGAGTGTAAATCGGTCCACGTGGAATTTAAACCACATCTATTTGTCTATTTTTATTAATATAATTATATGTTTCCAAAAGAAATTCCTAAAATATGAAGCGGATCGCTATAAAGAATTAAAATCAAAGGCCAACAAAAATCTAACACAATTACAAATTGAATTTCATCAGGACCCTGAAAATACTAAATACTTTAATAAATAAATAAATTTGACTGGGAAATTTCTTATGGAGATTTCATACGACGAGTGAGAGTCAAGCACAACGAATACGACCCCAACTCATTTAATAAGTGGATCTTAACGACAGCAAGACAACAACAACTTAATAAACTTTTTTATGGTCTATTGAATATAATTTAATTTGCAGAAGTAATTCGTGATGTGTACATAATAAAAACCCAAACTTTGAAACTTTAAGATCTCTAGATCTATTAGTCGTATCAAGATTTGCAAAATTGTTGCTGAATGTATATTTTGGAAGTGGGAAGTGATGCACTCAAACACATCTACTGTATAATAAAGAGTAGGGGATATAATTTGTCCCTTAGAATAACATAACGATTAAGGTGTATAGTTTTTTTTTTTTTTGTAAAAAGTCGTCGGTTCAAAATCCATTGAAGCTATTATGTATGAATTTATCTTGAGGATGTAAATTTATCTCGAGGACGAATGGAGTACTAACTATCCCAAAAGAAGATAGCTGATGTGAATTCCTCATCATTATAAAAGAAACTAACTATAGAAAAATGGAGTAGGATATAAATTTTTAGTATTAACTGTGTAAATCTATAATTTCGAAAACGGGTGGAATTTTCTAAATTAAAGGATTAAAAAGAATTTAAATTATGATAAATTACACAATTTGGAGTAGGGATTCCACAAGGAATATATGAACAAATGGATGATTACCACAATTTGGAGTGGCAATCACCCTCCTAAACCGGCCCCATTTAAAATAATTAAAGTAAAATCAAATTTATACTCTCTATGTCCAATGAAAGGTGATCCTCCAGCGATTTAAAATTGGACATTTTTGGGCACTTTTTTTTATCAGTGATTTTGTGTTGTTTCTATCGAAGAGATTTCTTGAAGAAACAAAATAGATATTGGATTTATGGGCATAAAAAAAAATTGAGAATTATATAGAATAATAATAATAATGTGACAAACAATGAAATTAATTGATGGGTCTCTATAACCATGGTTTGATTTCTGAAAGTTGAAGACCGGATTAACTGAAATTGAATCTTCAACACACTTTTCATCTGGTCATATATTATGTAGAATTCTGGATATCGCCATGTGTGTGAAATTTAGATCAAGAGAGGTTTATGTTGAGTTACATGCTAACAAGAGAGGTCCAGAAAACTAACAGAATCCAGAATGGAAATGCTCCTGAGTCCTGAGCAAGCTCAACTTCTCCTAAACCTGTCCAATTGACATGGTCATTGTTTATCGACTACTTATACGCTTCGGAGGTCGGATCGTTGTTTTTGCTTTCTCTGCAATGACCGACCACCTACATGCTACAATATTAGCTTCAAATATAAAAACATACTACAAGTTTGTAACAGAAAGATAAGAAGAAAGCCACAAAATTCACATTCAAACCCATCATCAATGAAACGCAGCAGCAGTTAAATATCTCATCTAGAAATGCCAATACCGTACTTTATAATTGAACATAGTAGAAATTCCTATGATATGGTCACAACCCTTGTCAAATTGATTATTTTTTATGTAGCGAAGTGGTCGATTCCATCGTTTCGAATCGAAAAGAAGAGTTACAAGAGGTATGTCAAAGAACAAAATCTTTTCATTTTTTGAATCATTTATTGTCCTAATTCTCATTGATATTCATTAGATAAGACTCTTCAGAAATGGATCTATTTTTGGTTGGTCAATTGGGGAATAGCAGCTCGGGCAGGAAGCCAAAGAACGGGAAGATCCTAGGAGAAAGTGACTTTTTACCAGTCTTTCTCATAGTGATTGGTCTATATGTTCCTGTTGGCCTAACCGGTGATTGAACTGGGCTTTCGACCCCGGAGAGCTGCTTTTGCTAAAACTCGAGCAGTTTCTTTCAGAACTGAAAGGATGGATAGTGTGGCTGAACGAGTCTAACCTAGCAGTTGAAGTATCGAGCCCCTTTTTCGTTGCCTAGGTTACACCTTTGGAATACCCCAGAAGGGAATTTCCCGGTTCACGTCAGCTTGATGGGCCGGAAGAGGAAGTGCCTGCACTTCTTTAAGACTGCTTTGCAGTAATAAATAAATCCCTGGGACCATGTAAGTAATTGCATTAAACCCATCTTGTTTACATGTTCTAAGTATACTAATACTAATTAGCAAGCAGAAACATCCTATTCAGAAACCATGACAACACAAGTTCAATTACCTAAAGCAAAACGACATGCATGATACGATGTTCCAAATTTCATAATTCAATACATAGAGCATGATACCATACTTTGGTTGCACAAACAGCCATTAATATTTCAGCACACAAATACCCTATTAGGCCTTGCTATCAAGAATTTGAATAAGATGCTTCATTTGAAAGGAGAAAAGGTTTACGCGTGATCTACCTTTATATCTGAGATTGGCCATTCCACATGAGAAGTTTCCATCCATATGAACAGGCATCATTGGACATTTCTCTCACTCCATTTCATTCACTATCATCCACACTCCTTGGCCTATCTCTATCCAGCCCCCGGCGGCAACAAGATGAAGAAGCTTCCTCCGAACCTCATAAACCGGGTTTGGCTCGATCAAGCACCCCCTCTCGTACGCCTCTCTTAAGAACACATTGTGCACCTTCCCTTTGGTGGACAGGTAGAACATTCCCGGATGGTCAAGGAATAAATCCCTCACATTCAACTCAATGCCAAACCACTTCCTAAAATGGCTAAACTTCTCCACATCCACCATCTTCTCCACAGTCAAGCTCAAGAACTCATGGGCAATCCCCACTGCCCGTTTCTCCATTCTCATCACCCCACTCTTACTCCTCCCAATCTCCTCATATGGCCCAATGTAGGGCAATCTCTGCCATTACTTAACTCTCGCCTTAAGATTCTTCCCTAGCCGCATCCCCGGTGGGAATCCATGCTTAAAACTATACTTCAGCTCAGTCCTATCCATGCTACAATCCTCTCCACAACACTCCATCATTATCCAATTCTCGACAGCAGGAACCAAACAATCCCTAAATTCTTCACTATCGTTGAGCACCAAATAATGTGTATTGATCTCATTACCGTCTTCGAGAGCGAAAACCTCAGGGTTTCTTGATATTACGGATTCCTCGAAGTCATCGGGCAGCCCCAATTCTCTCCACACCTTGAAGATTGCCCGTAGCGGCAGTTTTTTGGTGAGGGACATCGATAGAATCTTTACCAGTCGGGTAATTGCAAGGGGCAGATTGTTTCCAATAGCCTCCAATTATTGGCGGAGAATTTCGAGGGCGGCGGGGGTGAGGGTGCAGTAAGGCTGGAGTTTGACAGGGTGGTTGAAAATGTGGAAGATGTGAAGGTACCTGCGGAGGAAGACGCCAGCACCACAGTTGAGATGGAGGCGCTGGGAGAGGCGGCTGAGGAAGTCAAGGGAGACGGCCAGCACCACGGTGGAGTTGGAGGCGGAAATGAGATCTTGTATGGATATGACTCTTAGGAGGTTCTTGTATTTCTCCATTAGCCTCTCGAAGGTGGGGTCTCGCGCTCTTGATGCCACGTATTCAGCAGATGAGGTTTTTGTGCGGCGGGTAGGTGGAGTTTCTTCAACAAATGGATCGCCATCGTCAGGAACAGAGGATTTTACTGTAAGTCTGTAACAAGGTTATTTCAAGGAGCAAGACAATTCAATTATTTTATCAAAGAAACCATATAATTAATCAGTTTATTTAGAGGTATAGAATTTTGAGGATCTTTTATTTTTGTCAAATTAACAAATAAAGTTTCAATTTTTTTTCTTAATTTATTCAAACAATTTTTATATTAAAAAAACCCCTAAAATAAACATTCAAATATTTTTTTTTTTTCAACTCTACACATAGCAGATCAATTTTACTTATTAACTAACAATTGCTAAATTAATCATTTATTATAATAATTCAAGAAAAAGACACAAAGATCTGGAAGCACAAAAGCATTTATTTTCACCTCTACACATATAGAATTTTTTGTCTGTTTAGGAATAAACAGACACAAAGAGCAGCAGAAGTGGAGAACAACAATTTCCATTGCAACTACATCACAAGAACTGATAAATAACCTAAAATCCATCCACTGACATAATATAACTCATCAAGAACTGACTACTTCAATCTGCAGCAGCTGGATAAAGATGAAGAAGAAAACCTCATGGGGAGTTGCTGCTTCTACAGAAATGGAGGCAATATCATCCATATCCGAAGATACTTCGGTTGCCCGTCTTTCCCGTCGAACAGCTGCAAGAAATGGCACCACATGTACAAATCAGAATCATGATCTAAGAACATATATATACAAACTCTACTTGAGATGTTTGCTGAAGTTGATGCCAACACCATTCAAGATTCTTTTTGTTGGCCTAAAATCACCCCATCTCTTGTGTGTTTAATGATGCGTAATTCATCGATTTTCACTCATTCAAGTTTGAGAGAAAGGAGCTCTCCGATTTTTGAGAATTTCTCTCATGATAATACATGATTCATTTCATAGATCCCATTTGAATTACAAATGGCATATATATAGGACTACAAACTACAAAGATCTACTTCCTAAATTAATCCTAATCTAGAATTATAGAATACTACCCTCCGTCCCATAAACCTTACTGCCAAACCGTCCCAGCCAAAATCAAAGATTTAAAAACCCACACAACACTGTACTCAACAAACAGTCTCTCATATAGCAAAAAATTTTAGTGGTAAGAAAAATTAGGTATATTAAACAAGAAAAAGATTATGTCTTAGATATCATAACATTTACAACTAAGAAAGTTAATTTGTATGCAGGCCTGGCCCTAAGGGCGGGCGAGCATGGGCGACCGCCCCCGGTCCCAAAATATTGGTAGCTGTAGTCAGTCGGTTCGGGATCCCTATAACCGATTCCGGTTACCGGTTAACCGATCCCAAAAAATTCAGAAAATGCATCCCAAAGCCGATACCCCTTCGGTTTTCGGTTAGCCGAATACCGCCTCGGGTTAACCGAGTTCGGTATTCGGTTATACCACAAAAACCGAAAATAATGTGTCTGAAACTAATCAGACTCAAATTCTAAGGCTTCATTGAGCTGATTAACATCCATTCCAATAAAGAATTACATTCTTAATGATAAATCTTGATTCTTTTATGCGTTCTTCCAACATTAACCCTGAACAAATATGCCCAAATATGCGTTCTTAGCAATTTTACAAAAATATCTTGACCTAATTCACATGATTTCTCCGGTTCTCCATATTCCTTCAATTTCCTATTAGATATACTCATATACAGATAACAAACTTTAAACTTGATAGAATCATATAAATTAACAATTTGCCACAATAAATCAAGAAACAAAAAATGGGGTTACACAGAAAGAAAATCCACCTTGTGCACGGCAGCAAGGGGGCAGAAGATGATGATGTAGTCGGCGCCCATTCTAATTTGAGTAATTTTGGAATTACACTTGCCGGCGCCGAGAAGGCAGAGGGGAAGGGCCGAGGAGCTGCGGGGACTTAGTGCTTACGTAGTGGCGGAGGGGTCAGGGTAGGGTATCTAATATGCGGTGCCGGCGTGCCGCCATACGCGGGGAGGGTGGCGGTTCGAGATTGCTGGGCGGCAGACGGAAATCGGGAAGGGGGCGGTTGTGTGAGTTGCGGTATATGAACCATAAATTAATTTTGGTAATTTCGGTTAATACCAAATATTTCATTCCTCGCTCAATTTTCCTTTTCGAATTATCTCATAATTATTATTTCATTTTTGAAAATAATCAATTATTACGTATATTTTACCTGATGCTCCACATCTTTACATACAATCAACAACTCAAGTTTTAAAATAAGAATTGTGAAAAAAAAGGAATAACTAAACACTAATAAATAAAGTAGGGGTTTTAGTTATACCAAATACTAGTAATAGATAGGCAAAAGCTATTATACATCGGTATTTGAGAATTTTAATATCAATTTTTATTATCGGTATTTGGTATTAATCGAATAAACATCCCGTTTAAACACCCTAATATTATTTTAAATCAAATACTTTTATTTCTTTATCATTCTATTCACTTAAAATTTGTCTAGTTGCAAAAATTACTTCTCCTTAAAAATAATTTAAAATGGGAATGTATGAATTAAACCAATCAAGATAAGAATATATTTTTTAACCTCAAACTTAAAAATATCAAATATCTAAAGATTTTTTATTTTGACTCAATTTATAACTGAAATGGGTCTCATATTCCGAAAATATCTCTACAAAACTACTAAAATATTATTTATGAAGTTTGAGAGATACTATTTATTAAGTATAATTTCCAAAAAACTTCGATGCTGCATTGCTTTGTAAAATGAATCAAATATTTCTATTCGATTCTATATGTGTATTCGAAATTTTGATATTCAAATTCAATATACATATTCGATTCAATTTTATTAGTATTCAAATAAAATATGAAATTATAATATTAGATTAAATTTTTTTGACACATTTAATATATAAAATATTATAAATAAGATATAGTAATGAAACTCACTAATAATTTAGTTCATAAATACTACATAGTGATCACAATTGATTTTTTTTTAAATATTTGATATTGAAAATGATTGTTTTTATAATTTAAAATATTATTTTATCAATTTTGAATATTATTTATATTGAATTTGATAATTAATATAGTATTATTTTTTTAGTGGAGTGATAAATTTAATTGAATATTTATCATTAACTATCGAAAATGAATTGAATATAAGATATTCAAAAAATATAAAATATTAATAAAATAATAATATTCGATTAGATTTGAATATTCGATTAACATAAACGAATCGAATATAAAAAAATTTAATATTTGAATAATAAACGAATACGAATACTCGAATAACGAAGCAAATACAAATCGAATATGTCGATATTCAACTCGATTTAGTTCGTTTACAACCCAATGCTGCACAACTACTAAATTATTATTCCTAATTTCGGGAGACATTTAGAAACAAATTATTATTGTTGTTTCAAAATTATTTAGAATATACATATTGAAATATATTTTAAGGAAAAATACACCAAATGAATATTCGACGGGTATTTGCAAATGAAAAATAAGGATGCAACTTTAAAAAAACACATGCTTAGATAAAATTAAATATCTAGTACAAACATAACATTTAATCTAGTGCATCGACTCAATTAGGATTCTTCCTAATAGTATGACCCATCTCATGACACTAGCTACATCTCTTCGGTTGTCGTACGTTGTGCATATTCTGGCTCACATCATGCGGTAGTGCATTAAGTTGCATACCTATTAAGAATAAAATACATGTATTAACATTTATAAAATTAAAAGTTAATTAAAAAATATTAGGAAATACCCTCAATAGAAATATTGACAGTGTAAGAAAGTCTGTTATGGCCAGTGTTGCAACATCTAGTGCATACGTATTTGCGCCTAGAAGCATTCTCAACAGCTGATCGAACTCTACTCATTCTTGGTCGATCAGCTTGGCGATAATCACTGGAGCACGAAGAACAAAGGCAGAAGCATAAGACGGTACAATCCAGTGATCTGGATGGGGCACCGGCATGATGGGAGACGAATACATTTGCAACAACGTATCATGTTTGTAGTAATGAGCTACAAACTCAATAATGGCTCGTCCAACAAAGCTGTTGAGCAACATTATTAGTATACCATCGACAGTGTTTGTCCGGTAAAACAATTATAATCTGTAGTAGACGGGTTGCTCTTTATCACCCGATGAATATCTCATAGCAACTAATTAAAGCTTAATTTTACTACTGTGTAGAATAATTCTTCGTCACCGCCTACATAATCAAATTTGTCCCATTGACCACTGTGTCGGAGAATAATTTGTTGACACTTGATCAACTACAATAACATAAAAATAATAATTAGTAAGCAGAACAATCATAGACCAAATACTCACTAGTACGTTCACTAAGCAGAATTACATAATTGCTTATGGATTAAATATTCATAAAGGATACAAGACTCCAATTTAGTGAGAACACGTATCTTAAGAATAATAAAAAGTCAGAATAATATATATATATATATATATCTATGGAGGATGTTCAAATGTGACCATGTTTTTTATCGTGTGAACGTGTGACACTGCACTTTAAAGATAAATGTACTTCATTTTATAGATGATAATATTGCACTTTAAGTACAACACTTTCAAAATGATCAGACTGCACTTAAGGGGCTTTTTTATAATCTAACAAATAAAGTGCAATATCTTTGCCTTGAAAATGCAATACATTTGTCTTGAAAGCGTAGTGTCACATGTTCACACAATAAGAACTGTTCACACGGGAACCACTCCTTATCTATATATATATATATATATATATATATATATATATATATAGAGAGAGAGAGAGAGAGAGAGAGAGAGAGAGAGAGAGAGAGAACCCTCCCTTATAGAGAGAAATGAGAACACCTTACATCCATAGATCAGCAACAATGGATGGCTAGGATTGGAAGGGATTTAGTTTATTTTGTCAATTTTTTTAAGAGGGTAATTGGTCAATAAGGGTAGTTTGGGGAGAAATTGGGAAAAATTGAAAAGAGGATTCTTGACCTTCCCGTCAGATTCATTCACTCCTTTTCCCTCATTTACCTCTCTTCAAAATTCAAAAGTTTACAGAGATTGTTGAAGCCACCATTCGTCTGCCATTGAAAGATGAATTTGACAAGTGCGATTTCGAGGAGATTAAATATGCAAGGTGATGAAAGGAAGCCACCATTCGTTTGCCATTGAAAGACTAATTTGACAAAGTGCGAAGAGAGGTTGTTTTTGCATACTTCAGTTGGAGAGGCGATGATTACGGGCAAGATTTGCGCTTCTATAAAGGGGACGAGCCACGATTTGTGCTTTTCTAAACCCGATTTAGAAGCTTCTTCGCAAATCAAAGGTATGTAGTTTCTAGGATTTTTTTTGATTTTGAGTGTATACGTTGTTTATTGCATCCCCAATTTCTAGGGTTTTGTTGTTTGCAAGTTTTGATTGCGTACACTGTTGATTGCATCCCCAATTTCTAGGGTGTTGTTCGGCAAATTTGATTGTGCACATTTTGAATTTGAATGTGGGCATTGTATGAAAACGTATTGAATTTGATACTCTAGTGTATTTTGAATAAAAATATGTAAATTCGTTGATTCTGCAGTTTCTAGAAATTTGAATTTGAATGTGCATTTGCAGAATTTGAATTATGTATTCTGCAAAATGTAAATTTTTTATCTGCACAAGGTGTGATTTAAGTATGCACATCCACGAGGGGGAGTATGCACATTTTTGAATTTTGTGTGTGATAAGCTCATCGTGCGAAGTATGTATTCTGCACATTTTTTAAAATCATAATTGAAAACATATGTGTGCACACATTGAACTTTTTATATGCACATGACGAAGCAATAGCAGAACTTGAGCAGGTAAGTGATTAGTTGAAATTGTCTAGTATTTATATAATGATTATAACCTGCTAATAATGGAGGTATGCAATACCCAGATTGTGTTACATGTAATTGTTGGTCAGCATTATTACATGATTATGATGGAATTGAAAGGGCCAAAGATCCACGTAGTTGATAGCTTGAACGACATCGAATCGAGATGTTCTAAAACCAAGTACTTCAATTAGATTAAAAAACTAGTATGCTTTAGAAATATTGATTTACTTGATTCACTTACTATTGTATGTCAACTAATAGGTTGAATTAATAGTGTAGAGGGAATGCTTGAGGATGTTTTTGTTGAATCATGAACTTGAGCAGATTCTGTGAGTTAATCGCGGCTATTTCATATGCACATTTCATAATCATTATATGCACATTAATGTTATCGATTATGCACATAAATTTGTTATGCACATTTATGTATCAAAGTATGCACATATTTGTCTAATATTTATAAGCGTACAGATGATTGGCAAGAGAAAGGCAGTGACTTTAATCGGGGGATCTAAAGTCACAATAAGTTCAAACATATGGAAAAGAGGAAGGATAGACGTTAAAGGGGGCAAGGCAAGGTAGATAGAAAAATGACTAGAACTTGCACTTGATTGTTATTTTTTGTAGTCCAAAAATGTGAGGAAGACGAAGGTTAGTATCATTACCGTCAAGTGGGAGACATGGAAAATGCCAGTGCCTTGAAGGAAGTGGTAAAGGAAAAAAAAAAGAAGCTTTTTGTGGAAGAATTGGACTTCATTGATAATGTATACTAAATATATAATTTTCAAGTAAATTCCAAACTACTCGAAGTTTTAATAGCTTATTTGATGCACATTAGAAGTATTTTGTATGCATACTCTCTCTAATGAAATATGCACATTTTCCAATTTCGAAAACTTTACACCATCATCCAATTTTTAAAATCAAGCTTCACTCAAATTCAACAACAACATCAATATATTAACAATCTATCTTCTTGCAATGAAGCACGTCGATGTATTAGCAACATCAATTCGAAGGTGAAAATAAGGGGAATTGGTCTTGATTTAAAAACAAAACTAAAAATCATGAAATTAACCGAAATTGAGCAAAGAACATTAAAATCCATTCAATTTTTTCGTGAAGATCCTCGCAGATCGCCGCGCTACTCGAGAACCACCACAACAAGAAAAGATGTGTTTGGATAATTACCAAGTATCATTGTTTCGAAAAGATCCATTATAAACCAAGCAAACTACTAAAACTAAATGCTCCATCCACAAATATTTGGGGGACTACCATGAACAGAAAGAATCGACCACATTTACAGTATTTTGTATGCACACACAGTGAAAATCTTATGCACATTTATAGTATTTATATGCACAAGATGTGAATATTGAGTTTTTGGATTTTCGGAGCTAATTAAGGCACGAAAATCGAGGACCATAGCTTATACTCACTGCTACAATGGCTGAAAACGTTGAGGAGAAGCTCATAGTTGTCGCACACTGCTACCATCGCTACAAAAAAATAACATCTTATAAGAATACAAAAATCAAAAGAGTTGGAATACTCATTCTCGGCTAATACAACACGAATAACAAAAATCAATAAGGCAACACACAATATAACAACTTGCAAAATGTTTATAAGCACATCAAATTAAAAAAACTAAAATTGGCAAAAATTGAACAACATAAATAAAACCCAACACATATTTTGTTTTGTAGACTGATAAACAAGCAAAATAAGTGTTGATAATCACATGATAAGTGAAACGAAGCAAAAACGAAGCAAAAAATGAAATGAAATTACCCATATCTTGGTTTTGAGACTGGAAATACGACAACGATGCGACCAATATGAGAAATCCATGACTTCGAAGCTAATAGTGGCTTTCACATGAATTGGAGTTGATGAGTTGAGATTCAAGTCGAAGGAGATTGAAGTTTATGAAATCAAATTCTCTCTCCAGCAAAAGGGAAGCCCTTATTTCTCTTTAAGATTATAATTTTGAAACACTAAAGGCATAAGACGAAAATAACCTTAATGATGCATTTGGGTGGGATCTTGTTCTCATTTCTCTCATTAAGGTAGTTTTCTGAATTTATCCCCCTCCTATATATATATATATTTCACTTGAATCATGCTCGTATATAATTGCATAGAATAAAATAGTACTTACATGTTTAGATTGATATAGCTCGTATCTATACGTTCACTAAAACATCTTTCTCAAACAATGTAAATTTTACCAGTTTACACTAAAAGGTGCTTTTTTATTTCACCCAAAATCTTTTTTTTTGAGAACTACACGAAAATAAGTTAGATAATAATATGATAAGAATTATTATAAAAAAATAAATTAATCAAATTTGTTCTACAGAATAAATATAAATAATTATACATTTGTATAGAATTATCTAACATAGCATAAATTTACATAGCAAATAAATTAGATGTTCAATTTGCACAAGTTTTATTATAGAACGGCTACAAACAAACAATTCGGATCACAGCCCGTGGACCAGGATCATACACTCAAATTTAATTTTCCAGAGGACCATTTCATAAATATACTTTTTTTGAATCATTATAAACTGAAATACAAACGTCACTGGCAGAAAATGAATGAAACGTCCCCATGAGATGGCGTAGCGGTAAAGGTGGGTGGTCCGGGCCAGAAAGGTCATGGGTTCGACACGCTATGTGTATCCGTCACCTTAGGGTGGTTTAACTCTCATGTATGGTTTGTTGCACATGAGCAAGGTTTACCCTATGCGTACCAAAAATAGCGGTTGCGAGTTCCTCTTCATAAAAAAAAAAAAAAAAAAAAAAAAAAAACAAAAAAAACACTTATTTACGGTGTTTGCTAAAAACACAAGCTAGAACATAAAATCTAATCAATTGAGGGAAAAAACGAGATCCGCAGCAATAAAAATGAAGTATAGATGCTTACTATTACCTCATAATGACGAACCGCAGCTCACTTCAACACATCCAAGAAGAGAAATAAATGGTTAGTACAAATTCAAAAAAATGAAATGCTTAATCCAGACAACAACATACTACGGTTTCGCTAACATGTGATTTAACATAGCCTCATCTGATATATGAAAATAAAATAAAAAAATAATTAAATAATGGTTCGTAAGTTTTAAAGATTTACCGATTTATTTATAAACGACGTGGAATCAAAATATATCAACTCTCGTACCATGAACATTTATTTTTTAACATATGCTCAAAACAAACGAGTCTTTAATTTATTTTGATTTTAACAAGTCCGGCGAAATTTAATCTACAAGATAACGGCACCCCCTTCAAAGATGCGTGATAAAATTAGAACATGACACGCGTGTGGTAGTATGAATTCGGAGATATCTGATAAGATTAGGAGACGAGTGCCCTAAAGATGGCTTCGCAATGAGTTGCATCGTAGATCAAGAGATGGCCAGCATCTGGAACCTCATGATACTGAATCCATGGAAGCTGTTGGGATAAAAATCGATTGATCTTGTATGAAATAAACTTATCTTCATACGCTTGCCAAAGATGAACAGAGCCCTCATTATTAGCGAAAGGATTGCCGACATCCGTGGGCTCAAATCCCCACTCTCCGAAACCCACCATTAGATCTCGATGCAAACATTCATGATCACCTTGCTGCCGCACCTTCTCCTGCAAGTTGTCAATTCACAAAGCATTTAATTGAGTTTGGATACTATGCTGATTACAACAATGTAGGGGATTTATCATTTACCTCACCAACTCTGGGAGTGTCGGACTCGGAGAGCTGTTTGAGGATTTCTTGGTCTGATCGGCTAAAACCATCAAGAATTCCATGCAGCGTAGTCATATTTATGAACCAATTTTGGGTCATCCACCAGTTTAAAAGCCAAGGGGCGTAACGCGCGACTCGAAATGTCCATTGTTCCGGTACGGGGAGCGAGCCGAAGGCCTCTTTTGATAGTTTAGCAGGTAAGCATTTCCACCAGTAGTTAACGAAGGGGACTACAAGTGCAGCTCCTGATAACCTTCAATGAATAAACTGAGTTTCTTATGCTATACAATATCATTAATATTCATTCTCTAGCTTGAAGTTCAATCATATTAGCATACCTGTGTGGAATGTATTTTAGGCAGCTATAAGCTGGATAAGCTCCTGCCGAAATGCCAAGAAGATAAAACTTGGGACCAAGACCCAATTTGTCTGCCAACTCCTGTATATCAAATGCTTCGCTTTTGACTGACCTTGCAGGATTTGGATCACTTTCGCCATATCCAGCACGGTCAAATGATAGGAGGTATATGCTTAACTCCTTTAGCAGTTCCTGGAGATTCACAAATTGAATAATCCAGACAATACATAAAAACTAGAAATGCATAATTCATTTTTTCTGGTTCTTAATTTTCACAGATCGAAGTGGTTGTCCATCTCGAGCAGTGAGTATTCTTCTCACTTCCTAGAAAACTAGAACCCACTATCACTTCCAAGTATAAAGGCCAGTCCATTGATCTTCAGTAAGCTCACAGTCTCACATCATATCAGTTCACCTCTTACATCATTGAAAAATCATTTCATTTCCCAGATAGAAAAGGAGTTAGTTATTGTAACATTTAGAATTAAGGAGATATGGCAACAAAAATACTGTCAAAAGAAAAGTAAAACAGATAGCATTTCAAGCATATTATCTCCTGCCTCTAATAAAATCTGTTTATGTAAATTCTCCATCAGTGTCTCAACTAAGAACTCCGAACGTAGTAAGGATTAGCACCTAATTATTTATGCTCGAATGTTGCAATAGTCTATTACCCTTCATCCTATTATATTGTATCTCGAGCTCATGTTTCATAATTTTCCCACATATACAAGAGAAACTAAAATTCCACCATAGCAAGTTCTGTAGAAGCATAGTAACTTGAGAATCAATAGAATTTGCTTACATCAGAAAGATTTATGTTGAAGTCTTTAGAATCACCAAAGCCGTGCGAAATTATTATCTTGTGCTTGGCTTCTTCCTTGGCAACACCCCTCTCCTTGAATGCCAAATGCCTCCCATCGTTGAGTTTCACCCTCGGAGAAGTCACTGGAGGTTTGCCACATATTTTAGGAGGCGAAGGCCGTATTGCAAAACAAACATATCCTAGACAACCAGCAACTACTCCAACTGCTATCTGGGCAATCATATCTGCCAACATATAGGAGTTACACAGCAAGAACCGTGTTATTCAACCACAATTTGCTCGATTACACTTCAACATTGAGAGTCATAAGATGCACAACCCACAATTAGCTTCTATAGAACACAATCACAAATATCCCTTGACCAACCAATCCTCAACTAATTTGTCCAACTCCTTAACAGTTCTATATGGCATTGAAACAATAATCTTATCTACAAGATTGATCAAAATGCAGATGAAGATCACAGTCGCCGATTCAAATTAAACCATATCTCTGCCAGATTTAACAACCACTTAAGAACTACATATATTATCTCATGAGTAATCGATCACAGTTTCTCAGATGCATTATGCCCAATCCTATTTTAGGAAATTTATGAATCCAATTATGAAAACCCTGCACTTCACCGTATCGATCAATTCAGAAAATCAATGCCAAAACTTTTTGAATCACAAAACAATCCAACATACACTTATATATATTAATTATGCAAGTATAATCCAATGAAATTAAACAAATACACAAAAAATCAGAGAGGAAAAAGAAGAAAACCAACTTGAAGATGATCTGGACTTGTTTCTTCCAGAGTTCAGTATTCTTGGCTTCCTAGTGTGAACCAAACTGACACAACATATATCTTACTGGTGGTGATTCCTGCAATTATCCAGCCTCAATAAAGTAGCGCTCTTGAATTTCCAGAAGAACAGGAACAGAGTAACAGTTGCAATGCTCTTCGAAAAGGACAGAACGGAGGGATCTGCTGCTCTGCAATATTTACCTACCGACTCTGACTAATCATTCCATCTCTTTTTCATTGAACAACTGACTTGAGTCCGAAAGTCATGGGTTCCACTAAACACGCTATGTGTATTTATCATCTTAGATGATTTAATTATCTTGTGTGTTTGCATGATTTGCAGGTTACTGCACAGAATCGAGGTTTATTCTGTGCGCACCAAAAATAGCCTCGTTATAAAAAAAATAACAACTAGGACAACAAAAATAAATTTAGAATTGAGGATTAGTTGGGATTCTTAGATTTATTAATAAGATATTGTCTATGGCCAAATGAATACAATGAATTAAAAGGGTTCTCTATCATAAACTTTCTACTGTTTTTATTGTTTAGACCGGCTCTAGAAAGTCATACCGTGATAATTAATAAATTGAATAGGAACGAAAAATACTAAAAAATAAAAGGATGTCGAATTCGATTTATTTATATTGTATTTAAACTCAATCTTATTTATTTCAACTTTGACTTTTTTCTTTCAATAAACCAATTTAACCTAAACACGAAATATTTGAAATAGTATGTTTAAGTATTAACATTCCTTTTGAATGAACGGAAAAAAAGATAAAATAAAATTTCTTTCTTTTTTTCTTTTTCTTTAAAAAGGCCTTTTGGGACTCGATTGAAAATAAATTAACAAAAGTTAAGCTTAACCGCTTCGAAATTATTAGAATAATAGCAATGTTAATAATTGGATTGAAGTAATTTTCGTGCAAATTATGGTTTTGTAGAATAATCACGAAACTGGATTTGCGGAGAGAGGAAGTAGTGGATCGAGAGCGCCGAGAATGATGGAGTAGGCAAGAGTGAGGCAGTTGATCTCTTGGCCTTGATACACTTCTCGAAGATGAAGGAATTCCAATTTCCAGAGTTGGAGCGTGGACGGAAACTGGACTTTTGATCCTTGAGAATCTTTGTCTCCTTAATACAGAAAATCAAACTCACTCTTTATTTCGTGCCAAGTAAAACGCAATCTTCTTCTTCTTCTTCTTATTATTATTTCCCATAAATTCCAAAGCTACTATTTTTCTTGATGTAAATTTATTATTTTTCTCTCGTAAAATCGTACAATAGCATCGATTATATATCCTAAATTATAAATTATGAATCTATATACAACAAATTTACTCAAAGTACATCTGTTACCCTAGTTGCATTAAATAACATTCATAATCTCCACTTCTGCCTTTAGAAAAGGATAATCATTTTCAAAGTGAAGAAACATACTACCAAATGCTAGAGAGGCAGCTCATCCAAAATCTCAACTGCAAATTCAACAGAAAAACAGTATAAACTTTTACTCAAACTCAGCCCCCTCCTTAAGCTTCTCTGTCATTCTTCCTTATTTGCTCATAAGCCGGTGATGCTAGAGATTTTATTAGGGGCTTACAATCGACACAACGCCTCAACATCACGAGACCCGTCTTCCCCAACTGAACCGCGACTACAAAAGTCAGCAGCTGTATATTGTAATACTGAAATATTAGGCCCAGTATCTCGTGCCCAAGTCCAGCTATTATTTGGCCCAGTTGCTGCCCGGCCCAGCAGCATTTATGCTGGCCCGTTTGTTACGCAGCCGTTTCCGCATTTCTCTCCAGCCCGTTATCAAACCCTACCTATAAATAGGACTAGGGTTGATAACCTAAGTGCCCAGCTTCTTGTATTCTTCTCTCTGTCTTCATCTCTCTCGATTTCTATACTTCTCTGTGTGAGTATTGGTGTATAATCTGTGAGAGAGTGTGAGAGTAAAGTCTGTAATAGTTGGCTAGCTTGTTGGTGCTATACTGAGCTGTGGTGTGGTGGTTGTATTCGGTGTCTGAGCCTCGAGCTATCAATAATACGATCCTCTACAAGTGGTATCAGAGCCAGGTTTCATCGCCGCTCAGCCACCCTGCCTATCGGTGATTTTAGATTGCGAACGGGCGACTCTTTGTTAGTCGTAACCCTAGATCTCAAATCATCTCATATCTCCGGTAAGAACGAGGTTCAAGCCTCCGAACCTCGCTCTGGTAAATTGGCTTCACCTCTCAGTTATTTTTTTTTTGTTTAGATCTGCCGACTGGTGCAGTAGGATCTTTGTGTGTTTCCTACTTGTTCCGAAACCCTTAAACTGTGTGCTTTTCTCTGTTCTTTCATCAATTTTTTTTTGACTGTCTCTATTCTGTGATTATTGATCTGTATAGATCAGTTTTTTCGAACCGTTTAACTCGGTTCACTCTTTGTTCCTTCCTCGTATTCAGTGAGCTGTGGTGACCCCCTGCGCCCAGGTCTTGAACCTGCGATTGCGAGCTAGGAAATCCCACAACACTTATTCACTGTGAGATACATACCCATACGGGCTGGTATCTGATATTTCTATTACTCATGGCTTTTGTATCCTCTAGTGGTCTTCCTACGTTTAATGGAAAAACTGATTTCAATTTGTGGAAAAAGAGGATGACCGCTATTCTTTGTGAAAAGCGTGTTTCCACCGCTATTACTAAAACTTATGAGGATGATTTATCTGAGAAAAAGAAAAATGAAATGAATGATCTTGCTCTATCTGCTATTACTTTAAACTTGACTGATTCTGTGTTGAGGAAAGTAGAACACATTGAGTCTGCTAAAGAGTTATGGGATAAGCTTGATGAGCTTTATACAGAGACCTCCCTTCCATCCAAAATGTATCTATTACAGAGTTTCTTCAAATTTAAGTTAGACATGTCAAAAGATATTGATGAGAACTTGGATGAATTCAATAAGTTGTTACAATTAATTAAACAAACTGGTGACACTAGCATTGATAATTATGCTCCCATTGCCTTGTTGAATGCTATCCCTGAGGCTTATAATGATGTTCAATCTGCCATTAAGTATGGGAGGGATAAGATAGATCTTGAGACTGTCATTTCTGCCCTTAAGAGTAAGGAGATGGATTTAAAATTTAATAGGGATGTTAAGGTCTCTGAACATAGTACCTCTTATCAGGTGAGGGGTAGAAGTGATGTAAACTAGTTTTTCTTATAATTCTGTAAAAGGAGGGAAACACCAGAGTCAGAGGTCTAGATCCAAGTCCAAATCCAAAGGGAGAAAGTGCTTTAACTGTGGTGAATATGGTCATTATATGAAAGATTGTTCTTCCCCTAAGAAGGGGAAATCCAATCTCAATGTAAGAGTGTTTCTAATGCTATCTTATGTGATGGTTCTGATGCTAATATTTTGGGAAAATATTTCATGGTTTCTGAACCAAACTTTCCATCTATGAACAATGTGAATTCTGATATGATAAATGAATGGATCATGGATTCTGGCAGTGCTTATCATGTTTCACCTTTCAAAGAATGTTTTTCTGAACTAAAAACTGGAAATTTTGGATATGTGATAGTTGCCAATAAACATAAATGTTCTGTGCTTGGTATTGGAAATATCTGTTTAAAATTTCAGTCTGGTTTTGAATATACTATGAAAGAAGTGAGATATGTACCTGAAGTTGCATGCAACCTGCTATCATTTACAGCTTTAGAAAATGATGGTTTTGGTGGGAGTTGGGGGGATGGATGGATGAAAGTGAAAAAGGGGTCTCTAGTTGTATTCAAATCTAAGAGAACCAACAACCTGTATCCCTTCACTGCCCTTCCTGTTAAACCAACTTCAAATGTGCATGCATCTTTCTGTGACAAAACTGTCTTGTGGCATAATAGACTAGGGCATGCTAGTTCTAAGAATATGACCATTTTGAGAAAATCAGGGGTGTTTGGAAAAGACAAAATGTCTGATTTGCCTTTCTGTGACTCATGTGTGTTAGGGAAACAGCATAAAGTTTCTTTTCCTATCACTGTTCAATCTGATAAAATTGTATCCTCTGATATTCTTGAATACATACATGCTGATGTGTGGGGTCCTTCTAGCACTCCTACCCTAAGTGGCTGTAGATATTATTTGTCTATTGTGGATGATTATTCCAGGAAAACTTGGTTGTTTTTGTTAAAACATAAGTCTGAAGTTTTTCAAATGTTTTCAGAGTGGAAACTTAAAATTGAAAATCGATGAGTAGGAAAATCAAAGTTTTAAGAACTGATAATGGTTTAGAATTTTGTAACTTTCCTTTTGACAACCTATGTGTTAAATGCGGGATTAGAAGACATAAGACAGCTTCCCTACAATCCTCAACAAAATGGAGTAGTGGAGAGGATGAATAGAACCCCGTTAGAAAAGGTTAGATGCATGCTAGAGTCTTACCGTGTTCGCCAAAAAGTTTTTGGGGTCTTGCTGCCTTAACTGCTACTTATCTTGTCAATAGACTTCCCTCTAGTTCCATTAAGGGGCAGTGCCCTGAAACTGTGTTTATTGGGAAACCATTAAACTTGTCTCACCTAAGAGTATTTGGCTGTTTTGCCTTTGTTCATCAAAAGGGGGATAAGTTAGATCCTAGATCCAAAAAGTGTGTTTTTATAGGTTATCCAGAAGGTGTAAAAGGCTATAAATTATGGGATAGAAGTCAGCCTGGTTTTAAGGTTATAATCAGTAGGGATGTGATATTCAATGAAACTGAATTTCCTTGTTTACCTGTTTCTCCCTCTGTAACATCTGACACTCCTTCTAAGGTGGAGTCTCAACCACTTCTGTCTGAGTTTGATATTTCTGAGTGTGATTCTGAACCTGTGACTGATCATGCTGAATCCAGTAGTCATTCTGAAACTATATCTGATACCTCTGTGTCTGATACTGAAATATCTGATAATTCCATTTCTATGCCTGATTCTGCTTCTTCAGATTATTTGTTGGCTAGAGATAGACCTAGGAGAGATATTCATGTTCCTACCAAATATGATGATTATTTGATGTATGCTCTCAGTCTATGTGATTCTTTGGATAATGAACCTACATGCTACTCTGATGCTATCAATTCTACTTCTTCTGCACAATGGCTACATGCTATGCAATCTGAGATGAATTCTTTACATGTGAATAAAACATGGATTCTTGTTCCAAAACCTGCTACATGTTCTGTTGTGGACTGTAAATGGCTTTTCAAACTTAAGCATGAACCTAAGTCTCTTAGGTATAAGGCTAGGCTCGTTGCTAAGGGATTTACTCAAAAAGAAGGGGTAGACTATTCTGAAATATTTGCCCCTGTTGTGAAATTAACCACTGTGCGCATCATGTTAGCTTTAGTTGCTCATTTTAATTGGGAACTAAAACAGATGGATGTTACTACTGCATTTCTTCATGGGGATTTAGACAAACAGATATTTATGAGACAGCCAGAAGGTTTCATAGATTCTGCTAAACCTAATCATGTTTGTTTGCTGCAAAAGGCTTTATATGGTTTAAAACAATCCCCTAGACAATGGAACAAGAAGTTTGATCAATGCATGTTATCCTTGAATTTTACTAGGAGCACCTTTGACCACTGTTTGTACTATACTCAATCTGCTTCTGTTCCTGTTTACTAACTGATTTATGTGGATGATATGCTGATTGCTAGTCCCTGTGTGAAGTCTATTAAATACATTCAGAAATGTCTGAGTGACAATTTTGAGATGAAAGACTTAGGGGATGCCAAGAAGATTCTAGGAATGAACATAACTAGAAATAGAAAACTTGGTACTCTTGTTTTGAATCAGATTTCCTATGTGGAAAAAGTTTTGAGTAAATTTGCTATGTCTGATGCAAAAACTGTTAATGTTCCTCTTGCTTCTCACATTGTGCTAAGTAAGGATCAGTCCCCAACAACTGAATCTGAAATGAATGATATGAAAAAGATACCTTATGCAAATGCTATAGGATCTGTTATGTATTTGATGGTAAGTACTAGACCTGACATTGCTTATGCAGTCAGTTGCTTGAGCAGATATATGTCAAATCCAGGTATGATTCATTGGAATGCTCTGAAATGGTTGTTCAGATATTTGAAAGCTACAAAAACTGTTGGTTTAAAGTTTTCAAACTATTCTGAAGGGACAAAACTAATTGGTTATGTTGATTCCAATTATGCAAATGATAGGGATAATAGAAATTCTACAACCTCATATGTGTTTACTTTCTGTGGTTCTTGTGTAAGCTGGAAATCCCAGTTACAACCTATTGTTGCTCTTTCTACTACTGAAGCAGAATATGTTGCTGCAGCTGAGGCTTTAAAGGAAGCTGTTTGGCTGAAGGGTCTTCTGTCTGAACTTAAGTGTTTAAATAATGCTGTTACTTTATTTTCAGATAGTCAGTCTGCTATTCAGTTGTGTAAAAATCCTGTGTTTCATGATCGTACTAAACACATAGATGTTATGTTTCATTTTATACGGGATATAGTAGAAAAGGGGGTTATCATACTTGAGAAAATCCACACAGATTTGAATCCTGCAGATATGGGTACCAAGTGTTTAAGTGTAGACAAACTTAAAACTTGTCTCAAGATTTTGAATCTTGACTTAAACTGATGTATCTATGAGTTTTTTTTTTCCCCTACTGCTGTTTGTTTCTTTTTCTTGCAGGAGACAGGTGTGGAGGGGAAGGGGGCGATGATGACAACAAATGCCGAATACAAACCTTCCTTCTAAAGAGAAGGCACACTGCTACTAGGCCTAAGGTGGAGTATGTAATACTGAAATATTAGGCCCAGTATCTCGTGCCCAAGTCCAACTATTATTTGGCCCGATTCTTTGCTGCCCGGCCCAGCAGATTTATGCTGGCCCGTTTGTTACGCGTACCGTTTCCGCATTTCTCTCCAGCCCGTTATCAAACCCTACCTATAAATAGGACTAGGGTTGATAACTTGAGTGCGCAGCTTCTTGTATTCTTCTCTCTGTCTTCATCTCTCTCGATTTCTATACTTCTCTGTGTGAGTATTGGTGTATAATCTGTGAGAGAGTGTGAGAGTAAAGTCTGTAATAGTTGGCTAGCTTGTTGGTGCTATACTGAGCTGTGGTGTGGTGGTTGTATTCGGTGTCTGAGCCTCGAGCTATCAATAATACGATCCTCTACATATATAAAAGGCAAGTGGAGTCTCACCTTTGCATTTTCATTATGCAGAAAAGGATAAGGGCTTTACGCCTCGCTTCATCGAAAACTGAGCTGGAGAACGAAGATGTGAGAGACTAATGTCAGAAGGTAGATTACTAAGACGAGCAAAGCAATCATTATTGTAAGAAAAAATATGACTTGCATAAACAATCTGTCAAGATCATCTAGATTTACTTCATGGGCTTTCTTGTTGATATCGATATACATGCACGATCTGCATCGTTAAAGTGGATCAACTGTTAGAGCATCCAATCATGTAGTACTCCCTCCGTCCCGCTATAAAAGCATATCCAAGAATAGCTCTACTGTAATTCTATTGTAAAGTAAAATGTAGAGTTTTTTCAAATTCATCTCCAACCGTCGATTCTAAATTTAACTCTAGAATGAAATATTCTATTTTGATACTTTTTATTTTTAAATTAATATATTTATTAATATTTTACTAATTACCTAAATATATTTATTCTTGTACTTAATTTCATTAAAAAATTTAATTTTAAAATAAATTATTTCATAAAAAATATATTTAAATAATTGCAAAACGATTAATTTATTTTCACAATAATAAAGCTAACAATACACAATACTTGTAAAAGTAAAAATAAAAAATTACATGATAATAGAAAAACTAGCATTATATGATATCATAATTTTTTGAATTTGAATACTCCTACATATGAAGATGTGTTGTTTTGTCTTTCACTTTCTTATAACGTGCAAAATAAGATTGATAACGACTTGTTTAATTTAATATCATTTCAACATCCGGAGTTGACACTTCTCTTGCATCTTCAATTGGTGCAAAGAAATTTCGTTCATTCTCAATAATTATATTGTGCATTATAATGCATGCTTTCATTATATGATCCAAATGTTTCTTTTTTCAATATCGGGTTGGATTTGCAACAATTGTAAATCGACTTTGAAGAACTCCAAATATTCGTTCCACGTCTTTCCGACACGATTCTTGTTTCTTTGCAAAATGTTTTTTTTTTGCAGTACGAGCGCGGTTCTTGAAGAGTTGCACAAGTGTGGACCACTTTGAATATATTCCATTGGCTAAATAAAATCCAACATTATGCTCTTTGCCTTTTATAACATAATGTGCTAGTGGAGTAATACTTCTAGCCAAGTCCCTGAAAAAAGAAGATATTTCCAAGACATAATATCATTATTGGATCTTGGTATACCAAAAAACGCATGTCATATCCAAAGGTGGTAATTAGCTACGACTTTAAGAATTATTGATGAAGATCCACTACGACCTACGTACGAGCTTGCCCAACCAGTAGAACAAATTTTCACTTTCAATGCTTACAATCTAGACTACCTAACATTCCTGGAAAGCCACGTTGTTTACCAATATAAAGTAGTCTAACAACATCACTAGCAGTAGAAAATCTAAGATACTGATCTGAATATATTTCCACAATGAAACGGCAAAATTTCTTGACACATTTAATTGTAGTGGACTCACCGATATTGATGTACTCATCAATAGCATTTGGAGGGATCCTGTACGCTAATATCTGAAAGGCAATATTTTTTTTTGTAGCGTGGACAAACCCCATCTTCCAATGCAATTTCGACGTTTCTCGAACCAACCATTATTATTCTTGACATCATCAACAATTCAAAGGAATAAACTCCAAGCCATTCAAAAACGTCTACGAAAGATCCCTTCATTGAATGATGGATTTTCAGAAAAATAGTCATTGAATAGACAATGAGCTGCTCCTCGATCACGGTGGATCACCCTGTGACCAGGAATTGTGGCTTCGTGGTGCCTTGCAACTTGAGATCTGATGATATTTGCTACGATAAAATTGTTATTCAAAATATGTTGACCTATGATTTGATGTTCATTGGTGATCGCTGTTTTACACCAAATAATCCTGCAAAATTGCTAGAACTAGAATTAGTACAGCAACAGGTATCGAGCACAGGGAACAGAGTAATTCAAACTTAAAAATCCTATCAATCAGGGTTTGGTTAGCAACCACGCAAGTTTGGGAAATAATTAATCCTAAGACAACGAAAAATTAAAGCAAGAAGTAACACGAAATTAACTATTAATAATAAAAGCGGGTCCAGCAAGATGATTCACACACACCAACAATCGATCATAGACACTAATAATCAATTAATTCACTTAGATCAACTAGTTGTAGGCTACCGTAATTAAACTGACGCAACCCCTATTCCCCTTCAATTATTCGGTAATCGCCATGGTGGGCATTGAAACGATTACTACTCTAAACTAGATGCAACCTACGTTGGTGGGCAAGCAATAGATTTAACACCTAGCCAGCTTTAAGAACTAAGGGAACCCAATTTAGGAGCCTACTCATATGGTGGGCATCTAATAGTCCCCTACCAAATTAATCCAATTGTCCTAAGAACAATTTGCTACTTATTTAGCCTAATCCCACGAGAAACGATGGAAGTACTAAATTAACTATGAATTAAACTAACATAGGGTGATCAAGCCTAAATTAATTAACCCAATTAATTAAACCTAGATTAATTCAGAACCTAAGTGATTAATTTTAAGCCCTAGTCTCACGAAATTATAGTGGTGTGTGTTTCACATCTCGCCGGCCCCTAAAAGAACTTAGCTACGCATATCGGCCTGGACTAGCCGGCAGGCACCGGTTTCTTCGGACGTAACACAAAACATGATGAAATTCAATAAATCAATTTGCACGAAATTTCTAAATAATTACTAGAAATCAGAATATCAAGAAACACGAAACAATATCCTAAAAATTAAAACTTGATTAATTAAAGATTACGAATCCATCCACAAGCTAATTAAACGGAGACAATTTAAATTCGGGAATTCAAAACGGAAAAGATAACAAGTTGTTTCTTCCAAATCAAACCACAATTCATGAAACAAAAGTAGGAAATGCAAACTTTAAATCGAACAATCCCTCGATCGGACTTCCTTGGCTCTCGGCGAATTCGTGATCGGATGATCTCTACTTCGGCGGCTTCGGACTTCTCTCCCTCGGTCAGCGACTATGGAATTGACGTGGAATGGTTGATGATGATCGGCAGAGTGGCTTCTCGGTATTGGCTTCCATTGTGAAGAATGAATCCCCCCTTTTCGTAACCAACGTGGGATAAGATATGGTAAAGATATTATAATCCTTTCCTTAATCCCCTTCTTGACCGTGTGATCTCTTCTTCTCAAGGTATGGGAATTAATTAATTCCTTTCTTAATCCTCCTCAATTAGGGTAATTAAATATAGAAGTAAATAAATCAATTTATTTTTTCCCTTCCATACTTAATCCCTAATTGATTCCTCCAAATTGAGTAGATATTTCTTTGATTATGCAATGCCACCTCAACGCCTCGTCAAATGCCACATCATCAATAAACACTGCAAAATAAACACCAAAACAATTCCAAATGCCACAAAATATGCCAAATTACACGGAACATGGATAGTACGAATTAGATCTATCATTCATCATCGCATTCATTGATCAACTGTTCAAGCTCATTAGATGAACTCGAACTAGAAGAAGAAAATATAGTCATGCTAGTAATTGGGCTGAAGAGATGAATGTATTGATTATGAAGAATGCATCATCTTAAATAATAATACAGTTGTGTTGCTAACCCATTTACAACTGTCGCCAACCTATTCACCAGCCCTATCCCTTCATTAATGATAGATCATCATAACTTAAGTGGCCCCATCCCTGCAATGTACAACTATCAATTTAGAGATCCGATAAGATTTTGTAAAATTATTTGTCAATTGCCAACCCATGTCTGCAAATTGTCAACCCATGTTTTTTACCTAGTTTTACCTAGTCGCCAACCTATTGACATTTGTGTTGCCAACCTATTTACAGTTGTACCCATGCTTCATACAAGCTTTGCAGAGGACAATAATGGTATGATTTTTTGTAGACATCTATCATAACTCATGTGACTCCATCACTTCATTAATTGATCATGCCTTTTAACTAGTTGTACAACTATCAATATTGAGATCCGATAATATTTTGTAACATTAATTGGCCACCCATGCTTTTTCGTATTGGAATCTGAAACCCAACCCCTGCTTTGTACAGGCTTTATAGAGGGCTATCACATAAGCTTTTTGCAGACATCTATCCACCATCAAATTAATGGAATCACTTTGCAGACAATTATCCACCATCTTTCAACTTTAAAATCAGGCCAACAATTCATCACTATCCATTTAGATTTCCTTCAAATTTGCACCATCCAACCCACATCCTATTATGATCATCTTTCCCTCTATATATATGGCCTATCTCTAACACATTTTAACTCACACCACACTCTTTTGCATCTCAATTTTTCTCTCCAAAATTGCATGACTTCGTCTCGAAATCTCAATTACACAATTGATGAAGATAAACATCTTTGTCGTTGTTACTTGAAAATATCCCAAGATCCATTAACAGGAATATACCAAAAATCTACTCAATTGTGGAATCATATTACAGAGCTATAGAGCTCTGTAAAACCTTCTTCAAATATGGCTGATCGAAGCTCTAAATCAATTGAGACTCGCATGCAATCAATTACGAGTTCTATTAAAACTTTCAAAGGTTGTGTGAAGCATATTGAATAGCTCAATCCAAGCGGAGCTTCTAAACATGATGTTGTAAGGACGAGTCATTTATTTTTTTGATGTTTTTTTTATTTCTTTTACCAAGTATAACACGTTTTATTAATTATGCAGCTTACTCGTGCAAAAGAAATGGTGGCAGACGATGGTAAATATCCTAAAGGATTTAAGTTCGAGCATGTGTGACCTATTATGAAAGATTTTCAAAGTTTGATTACAATCCACAGAGTTCTCGAAAATAAAGGTATTCAATCCGATAAGAAACTCCACCGAAATCTCCTATCTCACTTGATGAGTTGCCTTCTTCATTTAATATCAATTTAAGTGGTGGTGGTGGCAGTGGTTTTGGACCATTGCAGCGTCCATATGGTGTTAAAAACACAAAAAATAAAAGGAAAAATCATGAAGATATGTCAGGTGTTTTGAAAGTAATCGAACAAGGAAATAAGAGAATTAGAGAATTAATAGAGAACTCATCCACACGAAGAGAGAATCTTCTTCTATTACAAATTCAGAAGATTGAAGCAAAGAACAGAGCTATTGCTTTCAAAGGTGGGAATCAAATTTAATGATAGACACCGACAATATTTCTGATCCCATTCGGCGAGATTACTTAAAAACTGAACAAAAAAAAAGATTTTCAAAAGACAAGTACAGTCAAGCATTGGATGTGATTTTCTAGATATTGGAGGATCTGGAAGTGACGTTGGAGGATCCGGAAGTGACTGTGGAGGCTCGGTTAGCAATGTTGGAGCTTACTAGATTTCTTTGTCCTTAATTTATTGTTATCGTATTTTTATGCTAGTGTAATTTTAATATTATTGTCTAATTTATGTAATAACTTGTGTAAATTTAATGTTTTTATATTATTATATTTTTATGTTAATAGAAAAATAATTAATAAACCTAAAATAAATTACATTAATTGAATATGCCATTAATTAAATATACCAATAATTAATAAACATAATATAAACTAATCTAACAAGAATAATTAAAAAGAAAAAATAAATAAAATAATACCACTACCGTGTGAACAAGAACATGATGGTGGTACCGCGTTGAAATGCAGGGACGCCAGGATACCGCCAATTGCCGGCGACTGTTGGAGAAAACTCACATGACAAAGTGGCACAATCAAGACTCCGTTGGAGTAGCTCTAAGGAATGGCAGAGATAGTCGTACATTGGGCCGTATGGGGAGATTGGGAGGAGTAAGAATGGGGTGATGAGAATGGAGGGAGGGGAGGTGGGGATTGCGCCTTAAGATTCAATATTTAGCATGTGGTATGTATTTGTCAATTTGTTGTTTTTTCTTTTGACTGTTGTATATGCTTTGTTTCAATCTTTGATTCTTCTTAGTTATGAAAAATCTTCTAAGACGAGTTTAATCATTAAGACTTTGTGCCTCTACCTTTATCGTATTTTACAGATTAATAACTAATGTGTTATTGTTTGTCTAATCCTCAGCTAATTTCCTATGATATTCTTGCATATATAGGAAACTAAAGAGGAAAAAAGTCATTAAGAGTACAAGTGGAAAGAATGTGATCTTCATATTAAGGAGTGTATAGTATTGAAATTTAATTTTCCTTTTTTCGGTGGATTCTTTTGCAATATTTGGCAGATGCTCATGTACTTGACATTTTGTTTTTTTCGCCTACATCAATATGTCTGGTTGTATTGTTGGAAGATTCGCTTTCGTTTGGTTGTCAAGAGAAGGTTATAACGTTTATTTTCAAGTGCTTCTGGTATTTTTTCTTTTCTTTTCTGCATATTGCATATTTCTCTATAGGGTATATGCAACTATACATGACAACATGGTCTGGTTCGACGGCTGTAGTATTCCTGAGGTCGGTGCTTCTCTACTTTTTTGCTACACATTTGTGTTGAGTGATTCTATTTTTTATTTTTTTTCTGTTTATATTCTTATGTCGCATTTTGTAGGTTTTCTACTTTTGCTTTCATCTACCAACGTGCATTCTTTATCAGAAATGGTCGACGGTTGCATTTATTCGGTTTTCACGTGCCTTAATTGAGCATGTTGTCTTCTACTCCAGCTACTCGCACTGTCTCCTTATTTTATTAGAAAACAATTGGATGAGCTGTAATATATTGTAGATTTTTTGGCATATGAACAAGCTCTTCAGTATGAATAGAGAACGAGCCTAACCAAATCAATTAAGAATAATAAAATTTTCAAAATTTTGGCATACTTAAATAAGTGAGCCCAAATCTACACATTAAACTAGCAATATTTTACTTGTTAACTAACAATCGCAAAATTAATCATTTACTTGTTAACTAACAATCGCAAAATTAATCATTTATTTCTACTATTAAGCTATTGAATATTGATGGGTGGAATCAAATTAATATATTATTTGAGTAATTTAATTACTATAAAGTAAAAGTTCTTTGAATTTCTATGAAAAATTGTTAAAATTACTATGGATTATCACCTCATTGAATCATTGAAAAGACAAACCCAAAGGTTATATTCTTAAATTTCATCTTTTTCGTGTCGCCACTCTAAAAGTGAATTTAGATCTTGGTTTATCTCAATAGTCTCTCTCATAGTCATTCAACTCCCCTTTCTTCACATAGATAAACGCTTGCATTAAAGCATCTCCAAGGTTTTCCCATTTTTACAGAAGTCCTACTTTTATTTTATAATAGAAACAATATTTCATTTTCAACAATTCTTCCCTATTTTAAGGCAGAAAATAATATTCCATAATATTATTCTTTACGATTTTTTCAAATTAAATTAAAATAATACTCCCCCATCCCATTTGACTTGTCTCATTTCTTTTCGGCACGAAGATTAAAATAAATGATTGCTTATATGTAGATGAGTAGGTCCCACAAAGAAAAATTGGGAGTATGAATTTTAATTGTTTCCCCTTTTAGGGAATGAGACAAGTAAAGTAGGACATCCTGAAAAAGAAAACGCGACAAGTCAAGCGGGAGGGAGGGAGTATTATCTTATATATATATATATATTAAAAAATAGGATTAAAATTTTATATTACTTGAAAATTAATAATTTAAATTAGCTAAATATGAAACATATTTTCATCAACTAATTTGAGTTGATACACTCCTATCGTGACAATTAATTTGATACATCCCTTATTGTGGCAGTTAATTTGAGTTGATCAATTATTGCCCCTACACGTCGGATCATTTAATCCTACAGCCAAATAGAAAGCCCAGATTCAACGGTCAAATACCAATCCCAATAGTTAAATTTCATCGGTCTCTCTCACTCACTTCTCGAATCGCAAACCTAATCGGTGGCGAGAAAGATCGATGCATCTACTGCTATTTTATGTTTTGGTGTTTCTCTATTTTGGTAGATATATATTTGGTGCTCGGTGTTGGATCGCAGCGGGATTAATTAGAATAAAAGAGGACAATTGAATTACTAAACCACACAAAGTAAATAGTCGAGTAAGTATAGATGAGTCGCACCGACCACTCTTAAAACCACTATGGGATCGGGTTCTTAGTGACTACACAAAAAACCACCAAAATGAGGATCGCAACGATCACTTTTAAGCCCACCTTTCTCAGACACAATTTATTATAGTAATTTAATAATGCAATATATCGCAACTAATAAATATTCTTAGAACAATAACTGACATAAAGCAATAAATAAATGATACCGAAAATTTACATGGTTCACCCTTTTAAGGCTACGTCCACGGGACCAACAACTTCGAGTATTTCTTCACTATAAACTGTAGGTATAGAGAGAAGGGTTTCAACAAAATAGAGACACTCGATGTTACTAACACCTCACTATTTTGCACTCACAAGAACCCCTTCCTTAGAGTAAAACTTTTACCCTAACACTCCAACACTCTCCTACTACCACAAGTAAAGAGAACTTCTCTTTACAAACCCATAAGAAGAAATACAAACATGAAGAGAAATGCAAAGATAGAGAGAATGAGATTGTCGAGGGAATACCAAAAAAAAAAATGAATATGCATGCATGGCTTTTATAGTCAAGTTACACTATTCCCACAACCCACAAACTTTGAAAATTTGATGCCCATATTTATTGCAACATATATATATCCCTACTTCCTTAGATTGAGCGGCTAGTGCTTCAAATGGAGGCTAGACTCAACACTTGGTGCGTGGATGGTGCTCGGTCTGGTAGACACCTAATCCGCTACCGTCACCGCCGCCCAAAGACGCCAAAAGCCATCCGCTACCCCAGTAGTCGAGCCTCCACCACCAATGCCATCGCTGCAGCAATTCCAGGTGCAAAATGCAGCATTCCCCCATTTTGCAACAGAGTTGGAGATGGTCTTAGAGATTGTCGCTAGCGATTTAGGAAACTCCATTTCCCAAATGCATATTTATCATTCATCATATAAACTTTTGCCCCTTGAAACAAAACTCAAGTTTTTGCTTTGCCCCATAAAGAGGAAGTCTTGAACTCGGCAAAATCGTCGAATTTTGAAGTTCTCTACTTGAATATCATCTAGAGTTTCTTCAATGTTTGTCCTTTTTTATGTGTTGATCAAGTCCTTCCATTTTCGCTCCAAAGGAAATCGTAGTTTTTGCTGAATAATCAACGAATTCTGACTTTTTTATGAGCTAATTTTTGGATAATATCTAGCTTGATCATAGGATAAGAGATTTAACGGCGTAGTTAGGATGAAGAGAGAATGAGCCTTGATGATTTAGACAAATTTTATGCTTGAAATATTTGACCAGATTTTCTGTTGTAAATGTAATTACAAAACTACCACTGCTTGTTACTGTTCATTGAAACAGTAGCAACGCTCAATTTCCCTACCTAAGACTAGAAGGTTAGTATACGAACAACAATCAAAGCGTCTCAACATACCTGGAGGCAGGTATACGATTCTAAACCTTCAGCGAACAGGGTAATCTCCACATATTGGCCGATGAGATTTGAACCTATGACCTTTGACCACAAGCTAAGTACTTTGACCACTTTTACATCCCACGAGAATTTTGACGTGAAGTTCTTTTAGTTATAAATAAGCGAGTGTGATTCACTTTCTTTCGAAGGACTAATAACTGACTTTTAATGAAGTTACATGACCAAAATTAAAAAAATGTCACATTATAGGATCAAAACCAAAATCAATTGAGGACCAAAATCATTTTTTCTCCTATTATTTTATGAACCTAGAAGAAACTATTTCTGTAAAATAGTACTTCCCCGTCCCATTATTTATGTAACATAAGGATTGAACACGGAGTTTAAGAAATGTGTTGCTATTGGGTAAAATGGTGGGTCCAAATGAGTTAATGAAGTGGATTAGTTGTATAATCTCATTATCTCTTTCTCTCTCCTCTCTCCTACATGTTTTTTTATATAACTTTTTTCAATATAATTAATTTTTGTTTTTGATTGAATTCTTAATTTTCTCGGGCCCAAATGAGTTAATTAAGGAGTGGCGGCAAACAAATTTAGTTTCCAACCTAAAATTTACAAAACTACAGTAAATTCAAATTAAAGCAAAACTAATTCCCGCCAGATAACAACATTTATATACATCTCATTTTAGAAATATCGAAATCTTCTCTACGCACTAGAATTCAGCAGCAAAAAAAGAAAGAAAATGCGATCATAATTCTTGCTCCAAATGACAAGAAGAAGAAAAGACCTAACTACACAGGAGAGGCACCAAATCGTCCAATTGCCGCTCAACAACATGAAGGATGAGAATCCGGTGAAAGGCAATATCTTAGAATCTGCTAATCAGTGGGGTTGCTGTCAGAAGACCGTCGACCATCTTTGGGCTGCAAACAAAAATAGAGAGATAATGGTGAACCCACCATTTACATAGTACTAAACCAAAAACAACAAGAAGGAAAATAGTTGTTATAGATATGGAATTAATTTAGCGGTTAGAGTTAGTGAAGAGATCCACAATTAGAAGACTCGCAAACG
The DNA here is from genome assembly GCA_028984105.1 of Lavandula angustifolia. NCBI lineage: Eukaryota > Viridiplantae > Streptophyta > Magnoliopsida > Lamiales > Lamiaceae > Lavandula > Lavandula angustifolia. Next base: position 28,863,467 of record CM054807.1, read on the forward strand.
GGATAAATACAAGTAAGAGCATTGTGTGGAGATGGATTTGTCGGTCCATAGACGACCCTTCGTGTGTGTGTGTGGGGGGGGGGATACACCTGAGTGCAAATTTCAAACTCAAACGCGAAAGTCGGTGCTACTGAGTATTGCTACTAAACTAGTTAGTTGGCCAAATAAGCTTTCTAGATCGTGTGGGCAGAGTATCCTTCTACTGAGTCCTATCTATTGATTTCAATCAATGAACAGTAGTTCTGTATCAGATATGGTGTGCGGAAGTGTAGGCCCAAAAATGTTGGTCCCGAGTCAAACGTTCGGGTTTAGGGGGAGGGGGGGGTTGAATACACCCGAAAACCTTTTTCTCAAACTTGAACGTGAACAATCCGACATTTAAGATTGTCTACCGAACGGATTCGATGAGACCGGACAAGTTGTTCTAGATCGCATGGACGAGTGATCGACTATATTGAGGTCCGCTAGGCCGATCGATTTCGAATCCGGACCATTCGGTAGAAGTTCGAAGCATGCGAAATAGTGTAGGCCTCGATTCGGCTTTGATTTGAAAACGTTATTAATTAAAATGTTTCGAGAGATTAGTGCACTCGGTTAAGCTTTTTACCGAAACTCGTTGAATGATTTTGTAAATAGTTTTCGAATGAACAAGAATCAATGCAACAGTAAAAGACACAGCGAATTTTTAAAGTGGTTCGGATATCCAAAATCCTACGTCCACTGTCCTGAATAAGGCGGAGGCTATTTTATTATATTGAGTTAGTCCCAGTCGGTTTGTACACAGGACAAACACAGCCTTGTGATTATACTGAGCAAGTCTCAGTTTACAAAGTCAAACAAAATATGTTTGAACGATTTCTCCAACGATGAAGGAGTTCTTAACATAAGAACAGTTCAAGAGATGAACTCCTTCGGTTCTAAGCTATAGTTAAGTTCAGTTGAGCTTATGTTGGAGGGAAATGGAACAAGAAATAGCTTCTAGAGTGAAGAACAATGAGGAATAATCTCTCTGGGTTCGTGTTTTTTCACTTGGATGCTAGAGGCTTTGATTCTATGAAAGCTTGGTCCCCTAGAGCAGTATGAGTGCTTCTCGCGGTAGGTTGTTTTCTCTACAGTTCTTCGCGGAAAGCTGTGTTCTTGTTTGTTCAATGCTCGTATATCGTCTCGTTTTTCTGTGTTCATCAATGATTTGATTTTCCCTCTATTTATAGAGGTGAGCTATGGATAGATCCATTGGAGACGAACTGTCCACGTGTCACTCTATTTGGGTAGCTAACGACTCTTTTGAAATCATGCAGAGTCCACTATCTTTTTCAGGAAAGTGGTTGACTTGCAGCTTTTACGCATACTTTGACAAATGGTCGCTTGTCATTGGGTCGAGGTGTAGAAAGTTGTTGAGACATTCAAACTTCAAGGCGAATCATCGAAGCCGATTTCTCCGATGTGTACGACCTCGACAACTCTACTGATTTATACTTTGAAGACCACTGACAGTCAAGGAAACTGTCTGGCCGTTGCTGAGTCTAACCACGGGTTCAGTAGTATACTCCTGTTGAGTTCAACTCTACTGAAGGTCGACTCTGAGTTCAGTAAACTGCTCCTGCTGAGTCCAGTTCTACTGACTCCTGAATACCTTTTAGTATGCTGCTCCTGCTGAGTCCATCACTACTGGATCTGAACACTTTTCAGTATGCTGCTCCTGCTGAGTCCAGCACTACTGAATCTACACTCCATGATACTGAGGCGGATAGTCTATTGTGGTTCAACAGACATAACTTATGAGCCTGGGACCATACTGAAAGCAAGTCTAGTGAGTCTGAAACTCTCAGAGACCAAGACATTACAAATACAAAGGAATGGTTCACCAATCAAATTAGGGTTTTGGGATCAGCCAAATCTTCTAAACATTCTACTGCTGAATCATCTCTCAACAATTTCCCCCTATTTGATGAAGCCAAAACCTATCACTATCAGCTAACACTATAAACTATCAGGTACAAACTCCTTACAAATGTTACAAGAAGAATCAGTGGAGTTGCACTTTCTAGTTTCTAATCTACCGAGGACCGTTGGGAGTTTACAGAATTATCTCATTACATGAAATTCTCCCAAAACAATTTCCTCCTAGACATCAATCAAATTGAGCAAAAAAGCACAAACACACATAAGCAATGAGTGTGTGAGTCATTAATCACTTAGGTGATTATGAGTGTTAAAATAAAACAAAGTAGGCCATGGAGAAAATAAGGGATTGTCAGGCCAAGCAACACTTGATGTATATATATGTGAAATGTTCAGTACAGATACATCGCTTGCTACACTAAGAGAAACAAAATAGAGACCTATCAAGACTATCTTCTGAAGCGCTGAATCCTTGCCTTAAAGTCTTTCGATTTATCTTCGGGCAGAGGGAGTCCATATAGCTTGAAAGTGTCTCTTGATAGCTTCTGAATCTTCGGAACGTCTTCAGGATCATTAGAATCAAGCTCAAGACCTATGGTTGCATTCCTTACTTCGCCTTCTATTACTCCAGTGTATGGAGATCCGTCTAGCTTCTGAGGTGGGGGCAGAGTGTAACGCCCCGAAATTTTCAATATAAAATGCATTTCATATTTATTCATGCATGTTATCAAGTGTTTTAGTTCTGTAAGTCGCGCCTTAGAAATTAAAATGAAATTAATGCATTTATGTTATTTTTAGTTAAATCATTTTTATTATGTAAATTTATTTTGAACTTTGAATGTGTTTATTTATATTATATTATGTTTATATTGTTTATTGATGAGATAAAAATAATGTTAGAATTATGAGGCAAGAATAATATTTATATGTTTTGGATTTCCTAAGCCAACTAGGATTCATAAAAGGATATAATATTTATTATTATATTAATTTATTAGGAGATAATTTGAAATTATATTAGATATTATATTTGAGATATACATGTTTTAGGAAAGAAATCTAGTTGTATTTATCCTTATCCTAATTTATCTAGGATTGAATGTCTTATATGGTAAGTGAATAGAATAAATCCTATATAAAATTTATATGAACGAAATTAAATATGGATAAAATATATTTGATACCTTATAGGATTAGGAATATTTAGATAATGATTTCTAGGCCTATTAATACCCCTTAGTCGCTCATAATATAGCATCCCATAAATTTTCAAAAATTCTGTCAGCACACGTGCGAATTGTTTCAAGAATTATTTACACATCTTCCCGTCATCATATCGTCGTGAAAATTTAGGTTCATCTTCCTAGGTATGTCTAGTATAGTCAGTTATTTTTGTATAATTTTTCATGTATGATAAATATTTGTTTAAAATTGTTCATCGTAACCTGCCAGTTTCTGTCAGCATGTTCATGATCTTGAAAGGAAAATTATTTTTCATGTTTTCTTTGAGTTATTTTCGACCATGATGAACATTAATATAATATAATACATGTTAGGTCATTAATTTTAAGACTATAGAATTTTTAGGATAGGTTTACTATTTATTTTTTTAAAAACGTTTAAGTTTCATGAGAGTATAATCTGTCCTGCCATTTACCTTTTCTGCCGAGACTTTCCAGAGTCAATTAATCGATCTTTTGTTACTTTAAAATTTTTATAAAAATTATAGAGATAAATGTTAGTATGCTTTTAAGGTCTCTGTAAAGTTTCATGATTTTTTGACAAGTCCTTATATTTTACTGAATTACTACTTTTATACTGCCGAAAAATAATGCTTTCTGGATAGGTCTTAGAAAAATATTTATATCTCGCTCTAAAAATATGTTTTTGACTTGATTCTTTTTCCTAAATACTCATCACACGTAGGAGTTTCTCAAAATATTTATTTTGTATTTTTATCGTATCTTTACAAAAGCAGTTTATTTCAAACATTCCATGGTTCAGCAAAGATTTATATTCTGTCGAGCAGTTTTGAGTGAAAACTGATCTGTATATTCTGAATACATAACTTATCCATATGATTTGAAATTTTGATATGATACGTCTACGTATGTCTCCTAGATGTGTGTTAAATATTAGAATTTTTAAAGTATGTTTAGACTCTGAAACGTATAGATGAAGCACAGTAGGTCAGAAACCGTTTTAGTTGATGCAGTAGATATTGTTTTGGTTATAACTTTTAGATGACTTATGATTTTGATATGAAACCAAATCCCGTGTGTTTTAGATTCATTAAGGAACCTGTACTTCGAAAATTAGAATTTTTGGAATGATTTCATGTTCTGTGGAATATTTTCAAAATGGGTCTTCTGCACGAGTCTAGCGGATTTTTAAAGCTACAACATTGTTTGTATCCTTTGTGCAAATGTTTTAATTGTTTCATTTATATCACGACATTAAGATAAAATTTCCATGTATAGGATCGGCGCGCAGGACTTAAACATTGATATCCATTATTTTCTTCAAAGTCAAGGTCAAGGTGGGGAAGTTACCGTTATCCTTATTATATATTTTGTATAGTATTCATGTGTTTATGACAGGCATGAGAATGAAAGAGGTCAAGGTCAAGAGGAGGCCTTTGACCGGGGTCAAGAGGAGGCCCTTATGAAATAAAATAGGTCAAGGTCAAGAGGAGGTCTGTGACCGGGGTCAAGAGGAGGCCCTTATGAAATTTTACGGTCAAGAGGAGACCGTGTGAAATGAAATGGATCCTTAGGGTCAAGAGGAGGCCCTAGGATCAAAGTTATTTATTATGCATGTTTCATATCCGTGTTTATTGACATTTTATATAGTTTGGATATATGTGTACATCTCCCACTGAGTAGTCGTACTCATCCCTATCATTTTAACATATTTCAGGAAATGGCTCGGCCGATGCGTAGAGGTGGTGGATGGTGATGGTCACATGAGGAAGGATTTACGAAAGTCATTATTATATTAAACTCTGTGCATTTATTAGCCATAATTATTTTTATTTAAGACTTCCGCTGAGCATGAAAATTAATTGAGTTTTTCGATGATTCATTTAAATGAAAATGTTTAGAAAGAGTTGAAATATGTATGTTGAGTATGAAGTAGCGTCCCTAGTTAAGTTTTGAAAATTGGGGCGTTACACAGAGTCCTGAAAACCGGAGTTTGAACATTGACATTATCTTCAACGGCTTTCTCGACCATATTGTAGATCTTTAAATCACACTTAAAAGGCCAATCAGCAAACGCATCGTTCTTTGAAGAGTTAGGCCAAAATTGCCAAACGTATCAACGTTTGATAAATTCAGCTTTGAGAGTTTCCCACAGCTGAGTCTTCTCCCAAGACATCCATTTGTCAACTCGAGGCCACCTATGCATCTTCTGATCATTGGGTCTGCGGCCTCTCCTGAACTTAAGAAGTTGGAATGTCCCTGTCCTTCGGCGGAGGAGGTCTTGACTTCAGCCTTTCAGCTTCTCTAGCTTCTTCAGCAACTTTCTCTTTCACTAGAGCTTCTTGCCTTCTGTATTCTTCAAGATGATGATATTCTACTCTTTTGCCAAGGCAATAATGCTGAAGTTGATCATCTCTTCAATTGTCGGCTCAACTCTCTTTTTCTGTCCTTGCTGCCGTGATTCAATGGCTTTCTTCTTCTCAGCTTCCTTCTCTTTCTCTTTCTCCTTATCAACTTCATCGCTGAGGATAAGCTTTCTGACAGCAGGCCTCTTGGTTGGTTTCGTAGCAGGAACCTTAGTCTGGCCTTTATGGGAGCCTTCTTCGGCTTGTTTGCTGCCTCAGCCTCAGCCAGCTCTCTTGCTAACTTCTCGTCAGCTTTAATCTGAGCTTGTTCAGCTGGGCTGATGTATCTTTTCAGGGATTTGCGAGGTGTAGGAACCTTCATAATCTTCTTTCCCTTTCCAGATACGGGTAGAGGCAGAGGAGGCTCTTCTTCATCTTCTGAGTCCCCCTCCAGGAATTCGGCAACTTCTTTGATATGCTTCTGAGAGTCAGAAGTACATGTTCCTGCCTCTTTGGGTCCTGAGCCACTTGGGCCAGTCTCAGCACCTACATCTCCTGTGCCTGAGACACCCTGGGCCATACCCGTCTCTAACTCTTCCCCCCTTAGTCGGTGGAATCGGGTCGGTGGGAGCAAATATAGCTTTGGTCCCCCGAGGCGACCTTTTCCCTTTGACTATTCTTTCCCCCTTTTTGGCATCATCCAATACGCCAGGGATGGGAAGTGAGACAACCTTGGAGTTCAGCGCTTGATAAGTAGTAGAGAGCTTATCCAAGGTTTTATGAAGACTTTCGAACTTCTCATGTAGATAATTCCTCTTAGTAATGAGATCTTCACCATACTTGCGGTGAGAGGAGTCTACAAGGTCTTGGATTACCTTCAGCTTAGCATCCATCTTCTCCTCACACTCCTTCTGAATAGTAGATATCCTGAGTTCATGAGCGTGAGTGAGTGCAAAGATTCTGGTCAGATGATCTGACTGCGTTGCCTTGAATGATTCAAGAAGAGAAGTCTGGGCAGCAGTCATCGATGCTTGCTAAGCGTCAAAATCAGCTTTCTGTGCGGCTAAAGCATCCTTGAGGATAGAAGAGAAATCAGGGACATGAGCATTCTGAACTGTAGTCTTCAGTGCCCTGAGTTCCTCGCACTGAGCTGTCGTAGCCTTCTTCCAGACTTTATGGACATTCCTCGCAAGGAGGCGATTCTATGTTCCTTGCGTCTTGAGAGCCTTGGCTACTGATTTTGAGTTGCGGCGTTTCGCGACAGGGGAAACCTCGTAGGTAGACCTCAACAAAAGTTGTCTAGGGTCTGAGTTGTGAGAGGTTCATGCGGCCGCCGAGCCAGGAGGAAGAGAGCTCTAGGTAGATCAGCTGAGGGTTGAGCTCCCTCCTCCTGTTGAGAACCCTCAGCAGGCTTCTCAAGGTCTGCATAACTAGGTGGGTCTTGATCATCGGGATCAGAACCCTCGGTAGGGACGGTTGCTGAAGGATTCCTATCCTCAAGCAAAGCCAGCATTGTCGTCCTAAGGTCCTCGATCAAGCATATGCCAGCAGGCTCTGAGTAGCCTATCTGCTGACAGATCTGAAGCTCGTCGGAGTTCAGTAGTTCTGAGGACTTGAATCGGATCAGACACTCGAGAGTGATCCAGTCCTAGAACCTGAACATCATCTGAAGTTTAGCCCTGTAGGCTAAATCCACCAAGTCAGAGTGACTTGAGATTTCAGGAATTGACTCAGAAATCTCTTGGGTTGCTCTTTCCTGAAGCAAATCGATCTCAAACCCAAGAGTCTCGACTTCAGTGCTCGTCTCCATCTCATCTACGTCGATGGGAGACTCTGGCTTCTTAGCAGAGGAAAGACTGCTTATAGGGGGTACGTCCAGTGGAGATCTGGATATAGGATTTGTAACTTCAGGAGTAGTCCCCTGTTCTACTGATGCCTCTTTTTCAGCTGAGGAGGCTGCCTTCTCTACTGAAGCAGCCTTTTCTACTGAGACTGTCTTCTCAGCAGAATCAGACTCATCTCTCAGTCTGAAAGCGCTCTGGGCTACTACCACTGCGGTCTCAAAAGCCTTCTTCTGCTTCTTTTGAGGGGTAGCACCCTTCTTAACGGGAGTAGGGGCCTTCCTCTTCCCCTTCCCTTCTTCAGCTGCACCAGCGCCAATCTGCTGAAGCGCATTGGCGCGACTGTGGAATCTGATCTTCTTAGGATTGAAGTAGGCTTTGTCAGCATATGTAATGTGATCATCTCTACAGAAATCTTCGATCATTACTGACAACTTCATCCCGTAGAGTAGCTTGCCCTTGGCACTCAGATGCCAAGTAGATCGATCAAACTTTGCTGATTGCGTCTGGAATTCTTTCAGGAAGAATTCTGTCCAGTTGATCTTGGCCCTGTCATAGATGGCCCTCATCATTTGGAACTTCGGCCTGGACACTTGATCGAACGAACCGGCCTAGTTGGTCAGTATCTGCGTAACTACAGATGCCAAGGCCCTAAACTATGGGAGCATGCTGTTCTTTGGAAATGCGGCTCTGAAAGTTGTCAGCTCCCCACAGAATATAATGAGATATTCATCAAGGAGATCATCCTTGTAACCGGAAGGATTCATCCCACTGCTGGGAAGTTGGAAGCTCCTTTCCAATGCTTGCCTTACTTACATCCGTCTGACTTCAGGAAATGCTTTCGAAGGGTCAGAAACGAAATGCACAATGAACGATCCAAACAAATCTCCATCTACCTCCTCCATGTTGAGGTAGAATTCAGAAATCTGTCACATGAGGAAGAACGATGGCTTCTTTCTGAGAGCATCAAATACGTCGTCCGAAGATCTCGAGCTCGCCGGAATCAAACTCCATAATGGGCTCACACAAAACACGATCCTTCTCAAGGATCTCCACCATGTTAACAGGAACGATCACACTGATGTTTTCCATGACTTAATCTGCAAAATCAAATATTAGCACTTGAAAGTAGAATAAGTTAGTATGAGTGCTATATAACATAACATTTACCGTAGGAAATCTCTGAAAGTATGCAAAGAAATAAGCAAGAAGATTGAAGGCTTAGGGTTTTCAGAGAAATCAAAGTTTTTGCTGAGTGAAAATGGCAGTTTTTGGATAGATACGTCGATATATAAGTTTTGAAGATGGAACGTTTGAAGATCGACGGTTAGGGTTTAATCCAGCTTTTATCAGTGGACGGTCAAGATTTAATAATATAAAAAGTAATGAGTAAACATGCCGCCTAAGTCAAATCCAGTTGTAAATAGCCTTTACGAGTAAGTTGATATGACATGCATTTAATGCAAAGCAGAGTTCAACATTTGTAGCATAGAATGTCGTGTATTTAATGAAATCGTTTATAATAAATGACATTCTCTAAGGCATTGAATACGATGCTGAGCAAATATCATAACAATATTAATTACTGGGTTGACTACTGAAAGAGATACGCAAACCTGTCAGCTGAACATTGTAGTCAGCTGATACCACGTGTAGTTGGTTTCTAAATCTTTGTGTACTGAACAAGTCCAGTACTGAGAGTAGGCATTCCCCCTTGCTGAATGCTTTTCTCTCCTGAATCCACTTACTGACTTGAATCAGTAGGGTCCAGCAGACCTAACTCTACTGAAAGTTCTCGGAATCTGGCTTCGGCCTAGAGGTTTGGTCGCATATGTCGGCCCTTTGACGATCGGTATGGATCTTTTCCATTTTGATATCCTTCTTTTCGACATGGTCACGAATGAAGTGGTGTCTGATGTCCACGTGCTTGCATCTAGTATGGAGAACAGGGTTCTGAGTGATTGCAATGGCACTGGAGCTGTCGCAAAAGATCGACACTTCATTCTGAATGGCATCATAGTCTCGTAGCTGCTATCTCAGCCAAAGGATTTGGGCACAGCAACTTCCGACAACCATGTATTCAGCTTCAGTAGTTGATGTTGCTACTGAATGTTGTTTCTTTGAGAACCATGAAATGAGCTTACTGTCGAGGAATTGACAAGTTCCGGAAGTTGATTTTCGGTCAATCCTGCAACCTGCATAGTCAACATCGAATAACCAGGTTAGTTCAATATTATCATCTGGCGGGATACCATAAACCCATATCGGTGTTCCTCTGAGATAGCGGAGAATCTTCTTTGTTGGGTCCATACGGTTCTGCTTAGGATTCGCCTGAAATCGAGCGCAGACACCTACAACATAAGTTATGTCAGGTCTAGTGGCAGTAAGATATAATAGAGAACCAATAATTGCACAATATTCAGTATGGTCTACTGATACTCCCTCTTTGTCAAGATCTATTTTCATATTCGTGTTCGAGATCTTGATGGGTTTGTCGGATGTACAACCGAACTTTTTGATGAGGTCTCAAGTGTATTTGCCTTGATTGATGAACGCTCCCTTTTCTGATAGTTTGACTTGGAATCCAAGAAAATAGTTCATCTCTCCCATCATGTATATCTCGAATTTGGCCTTCATCATTTCCTCGAACTGCTGACACATGCTGACATTCTTTGAACCAATGATAATGTCATCTACGTAGATCTGCACAAGTAAGATATCGTCACCTAGACGAATGCTGAATAAAGTGTGATCCACTGTGCCCTTCTGAAAACCTTTATGAAGAAGAAACTCAGACAGGGTATCTGGTGATCACTGTATTGCACCAAATAATCCTGTAAAAATCAGAGAATTACTTCAGTATAGTTCACAGGTATCGAACACAGGGAACGGACGACTAGACACTTTATTTTTCCTACTTATCTAGGGTTTTGGTTAGCAACCACGCAAGAATTGGGTTTTCTATTAAACTACGAACTTGTAAAATTAAAAGCAAATATAAAAACAGAAAACGGAATTTAAACTGAATTAACTAGGCAATTGAAAGGCGAGTCCAATGAATATTTATGCACATGTTTATTCCAATCCTTGGCACTTAATATGAATTAATCTCAAGAATCTACTAGTTATAGACCACCGTAACTTAAACTGCGTGATCCTCACTCCCACTTACTTATTCGGTAACCGCCATGTTGGGCATAGAAACGGCTACTTCCCTAACCTAGCTACAACCTACGTTGTTGGGCAAACAATAGATTTAATAGCTAGACAGCTTTATCGAACTAAGGGAGCCTAGTATAGGAGCCTACTCGTATGTTGGGCATCTCATAGTCTCCTATCGGTTTAATCCAATTACTCTAACGAATAATTTTGCTACTTACCTAGCCTTGTTCCACGAGAAACGATGGAAGTACTAAGTTAGCTACAGTTCGCGCAACCTAGGGTGATCAATCCTAAATTACTAGCCAGATTAATTAATTCAGAATTATCCCGAAACCCTTTTGATTAATTATGAGCACCTAAGCCTCATGTACTGTTCACGTGTGCATTCACATTCTCGGACCACTAAAAAGTTTAGCTACTCATGCGGGCGCTTCGGTTGGGCAACCGGGACGGTTTACGGAACGTAAAACATAAACACGAATAACCCTAGATCTAGCATGAACGAAAATTAAAACTATTAAGGCGGAAAAATATAAATCTACGAAATTAAACTAGAACTTGAATTAAAATAGCAACGAGTGTTCGAATGTAAATCTTAAGATCCTAGAAAACGATTAAATGCAAAACGAAATAAAACTAGAATTCAAACTTGGAATTTAAAAACGTAAGAGACGGAAATTAAAAAGTGTTTTCTTCTTCAACTACTAAACTACGAAATCTGGTCGGAAAGGTTCGGAAATGTCTTCGGCTTGGGCAGTTCGGCGGCGGTGGTTGTGCGGCGGCGGTCGACGGTGGTTCGGAAGGGAGCAATGGCCGGAATGTGAGCTCGGGATGTTGGGGTGTTCTATGGTGCAGAGGTGGTGTGAATTTCGTGCCCCCTTCATCTCTTAATATACTCCTCCTTTAGATCTTGATTGGGAAAATATTTGGGTGGATAAGGAAACAAGATCTTTCCTTAACCACCAAAAGATATTTTCTTGATCTTTTCCTTTCCTCATAACCGTGCCCTAAACCGCGACTTTCCGCGCCTTTTCTTCACCAAAACGCGCCAATTAATATCCTTGTCATCCTGCCATGTCAGCACCGAAACCCTGCATAATACGCCACTGCGACTGCACCGGTTGGCCAATTAACGTACTTTTCGGCCTGAAATCACTAAGTACGAAAACGACTCATCAAATATCCTTACACTTGATTTATGCTCGCCCTCGAGTATAAGGAGAGAAAAAGATAAGTACTTAGTTATTTCGGCCAATCCCCAAGACTCAAAACAAAAATAAAAGACTCAAGGAAAACAAAGACACGACATGACGAGGATAAAATGACACGAACAAAACAAAGACACCAAAGAAACACACAGACTCAAATAAAAATATGAAAAACAACGACGTGAAGCAGCACCAATTAATTCAAAATTCTCAACACCGATTAACTAGCCAAGCAAATCAAATCATGCAAATATGATCTCATCAAGCAAGTAGACGATGCAAATTTCGAAACTAAGCACACATATATCAACTTGGTCAAAATCTAAACAATGTGGATCTCCTCAAGTTTCGCTCATCACTCAACTAATCTAGGTCCGGTTCAAGCCACTCAAGAAAATAAATCCACGCAATCACGATAAGAGATCGTCACAATAGCAATATCAAGGAGGTCTTTCTCATTAGGTTGTAATGGGGCTTAGGACTTAGACAAATTGATGTTGGTAAGGGTCCTAGGGGTACTAAGCTTCATCAAAATTATATTTCAATGTTATGCATGTCAAACTCACTTAGTTGTGCAATTAATGTAACAATTCAAAACTTCCTACCACTTAGCAATTTCGAATACATGTTACAATTATTTTTATGTACCCATTTTTTCTTTTTTTTTCTCTGCCACATCTCTTTTTTTTTTTTTGAATATTTCATATATATATTTTTTTTCATGGCATATTTTTTCTTTTTTACGGGTACGGATGGTCTCAACCGGGCAATCGGGCCACTTACATTCTGCTTTTTCTTTCGCAGCTTATACATTCAAGTTTCGACCTATACACATCTTTTTGCAGCACCTCTTAATTGGGTAGGTAGAGGACATATGTAACACTCCTCTAAACAACAATATCATGCACAAGAAAGTTTATAAGACATGCAATAACATGGGTCAAGAGAAAGTTTAAAAGACCTTGGCTAATATTTTACTAACTCATATCAAAGAATCGGTCAAGGCTCAACTTGGCTCACTAGGGGATAATTTAGGGTCGAAATTATTTTGTCGCGGCCGTTTGGCTAAAAATCCCTAGTGCCTCCTATCATGCATCACAAATGACTCAAACTTATTGCAATTTTGCGGATAAACACTCTCAAAAGAAATAGTAGGAAGTGTCCTACTTTAAGGCTCAAATCTAATATAATGAGTGGTTTATAAAATTCGATCCAACAAGGTTTATTTTTCCTCATCCCAAGTTACATACACATATGTGCCTAGATCTAATTTTCACAAAGTCTACAAGCAAGCATATTGAAACATAAAAGCACAAATAAGACATGCTTGAGCATAGAAAATCGGCGTATCAAAAATCGAAAATTTTGGCATGCTTCGACACAAAATACCCCCCTCCTTACACTTAAAACTTGCTCGCCCTCGAGCAAGGAGAAAAGGCAAAACAAAGAGAGAAGGCATGACAAAATAAAAACAAAAACACCCTCCTTACACTTGAACCCTTTTCAAGTGTAAGAACATACTAACACAAGAGACAAAAGAAAATAAACTACCCCTCCTTACACTTGAACCCTTTCAAGTGTAAGGACATAAAAGACTCACAAAAACTGACTCAAAACAGAAAACAAAAACGAAAAACAAAAACTGGGGAGAAAAGTTACTTGGCGCCTCGCTTGGGCAAGCGAGGCAGTCGGCTCATCACAGTACGACGAATGGAAAATGTCGGGCAACAACTGCACTTAAGTGAACTAATCACACTTAGCCAAGAATCTGAAAAAGAAGAACACACCAAGCATAAAATCAAATGGAAACAAAATACGAAATAAAATAATAAAATTACTAGAAACGCGGGTTGCCTCCCGGAAGCGCCTCTCTTTAGAGTCTTTGGCTAGACCTCCTCTTCAAGATCAATCGTGTGATAGTATGTGCAAGTGGAGTCACATCCACTACATTGATCACCCGCTTCATCTTCTTCCCACGATCTTTATACCACTTGAAATCGTCATAGGCCTTATTCCGAAATTTTTCCTCACACTTGGTTGATGGCCTATGCACCTGCAAGACGATGGTAGTCTGCCCTCTTGCTTTGTCCTTTTCTTATCTCTTTCGAGGTTGGGGCTTCAATCCCACGGTTGTCGGCCATTCTACTATAGAATCGTCTTGATTGGGCAACCGAAACACACTACCGACAATTTCCGGTTTTGGAGCTACGTATAAAGCCAAGAGACTTTCTCTCGATCTCCTCGTCCATCATATCTTCAACATCTTCTTCGGTCAGTCCTTGAGTCAAGGTGACCTCCATTTTATCTCGCATCACATACGTCTCAAGATATTCTTGGACAATAGCATCAATGGAGTCGGTAGAAAAAGCATTCTCATTCTCATGATCATAGGGTTCCTTAAGTGTTTCAGCTATGCGATGAACATAAGTTTCGTTATGGTATGCTACACTTATCGAACCCTCATCCACATTAATTATAGCATTTACAGTCTTTAAAAATGGTCTACCCAATAACACTCCCAGCTTCCTTCAACTTGCCTATCATTTGTGTCAATTACATAAAAATCGGCGGGATAGACAAAATTGTTGATTCGACTAAAATGTTTTCGAGTAAACCTATCGGAGCAATGCATGACCTATCCGCTAATTGAATTATCACCTTAGTGGACACTAATTCAACTCCAATTAATTGATTATAGACGGACAATGGCATAACATTAATGGACGCTCCTAAATCACACATGGCTTGCTTAATCAAAACATCACCCATCAGACAAGGCAGTGTAAACATACCTGGGTCAGCACATTTAGCAGGCAACATCTTCTGTATGATTGTTGATACTGTGTGGTCGAACAAGAGTTTTTCGGACTCGGGAACTTTTCCGACAATGAAATTCTTCACAAATTTCCCGAACTTGGGAATCTTTATGGCTTCAAGGAAAGGGATATTTATCTCTAATTTCTCGAACGACTTCATGTAATCCATGCTTTCCTTGTTCGGCGTTCTCTTACTTTCCAAAGCTTCGGAAATGGTGGAGGAAGTATCGGTTTAGACTCCGATCGGATAATCGGGACGACTTCCTCTTCCTGTTGCGTTCAAGCATCTTCAACATGCTTTGCTCTACTGGACGGTAGGGTTGTGCAGGCTGTTCTGCGGCCTTCTTCTTTTACGCCGGCTTTTACGGGTGTCTCGGTTGCACAATTGGGCCGAGGCGGTTCTTTTCCTCCACGCAACGTAATCGATTGCGATTATGGGAATTTAGATTTAGCGGTGTTTGAGCTTGTGAAGGTAAATGCTCGTGACCTCCCTTCGAGATCTTGGAGTGAGCCGGTCATTTTGAACACTTGCTCGATAGATTTTCCAAAGTAACTTGGCGATCCATCTTCAATTTTTGCATCTCTTCCTTCATGGCTTGAATCTCATTTTGATTTGAGATTATCTCTTTCTGCATCTTGCCTTTGATATGTAATTGATTCCTTTTGAGAAGCAATCATCTCGTGCATCAATTCTTCAAACGAAGAAGATCCACAGGTCCGCTTGGCCATGCGATGGACCTTGTTGTTGGTATATTTGATGGTGTGGAGGTTTGTATGCTTGAGACGGTCGTTTAGCACGGTTTGTACCATTAGTAGGTGTTTGGTACAAATTGTCATAACGATGGATGAGTTGTTGTACTTGACTTTCTCGGAAATTCCACTCGCTTGGGCGATCGGGCACCGTTCTCTCCATCTCTGTTTCCTTTTTTACCGCACATACTTAATTGACTTACATTAGCCATAGCATTCGGGTTAGGTCGAGTCCGAGCCGGAAGTTGTCCTTGAGAATTCTTCATCTCTTGCATCGTAGAATTCAGCTTATTCATCTGCTTGGCCAAGTTTTCCATCGTAGCTTGCTGATCCTTCTTTGTCCGATTTATCTCCCGTTGCATTTGTTGTTGAAATGCGGTAGTATCCTTCTCGTGAAGAAACCATTTCAGCCAAAAGTTTTTCCAATGGATTCCGGTGCTCCGGTTGGGCAACCTGGAGCACTCTGCTTCTTTGAACCGCCTTTGATGCGGAGGCCTATACGTCTGCCTGGTAGCCATTCCGATTAGGAGCTTGATAAGGTTGCTTGAAAATTTTGTTGATGCTTGGTATGGGCTGCAGGAATTGTTGTTGATGTGGATTCCTCGATTGAAATTGTTCTTCCGGTTGCCTCCATCGAAGGTTTGGATGAAGCCCTTGCTGTCCGCTCCATTTCCAGTGCGTTTACTTCTTCTCCCGAACATTGTAGTGAGGTATGTCCTTTTTCTCCACACGCTCCGCATGCGTGATCGACATTTGATCGGCTTGAAGCGGGAGCGTTACGCTTGAGTAACAAGTCGAGCTTGTCTTGCGGAGAGCCGAATTTTGCCTCCACTTTACTATCAATTTCCTACAAGTAGTCGGAGTGAGACCAATTTATTGCTCTCCTTGTTGGTCTTGGTCCTTTGTATTGTGAGGTAGACTCCACAAGCCCTTCAATTATATTTCTTGCATCTTCGTAGAGGCTTGTATGGAAATTCCCTCTCGGGCCGATATCAACCATGACTTTAGCTTCGTCTCGTCATTCCTTGATAGAAAATTTGTAGAAGCTCCACATCCGAGTAGCCATGGTTCGGACAACTATCGACGAGTCGTCCAAATCTCTTCCAAGTATGCGCCAAAGGTTTCGTCGAGTTCTTGAGCAATCCCGAAATCTGCTTCTTTAATGTATTTGTCTTTGACTGCGGGAAATACTTCTTTAAGAAGACCGTACGCATCTGGGCCCACGTCGTGATCGTGTTCGGCTTTAGACTAGAGAACCACGCTTGTGCTCCGTCTTGAAGAGTGAATGGAAAGGCCTTGAGCTTGAAAGCGTCCAGGTTGCCCTGCCGGTGTAGATTACACACTTGGTTGAACGACGCCAAAAAAGAATTTGGATTCTCGTTCGTCCTTCCATAAAACTTCGGCATGGCAGCGACCATGTTCAGCTTGACATCTATTTGTTCTGTAGTAGTGATTTGGATTGGTCCCGGTAGGTCCGCTCCCATGTCAAGCGATCCGATAGTCATCCTCAAGGGTGGTGGATCATGCACTTCGTCCTCCATCTCTTCCTCCTCTGATTCTGAGCTTGTTACTGGAGTGTTGTGGAGTGTTTTGTCGAACAAAACAGTCTCTGGTTCTGAGTCGCTGATCGGATCAACGGCGTATGTTTTGTCTCCTGGTTGGGCAATTAAGACGTCTGCTGCCCTTGACAGAATTTGTTGCTTTTGCAGCTTTGTCTCCTTCCTATTTCTTTTAGCTGCCTTCTCGATCTCATGATCGAATATAGAATTAGGCTTGGAAGACCTGCTCATGCAATATTAAAAAGCACGAAAGATAAGTAGAAAAATCAAAGAAACTAGTTAACACCGTTCCCCGGCAACGGCGCCAATTTGGTGATCGCTGTATTGCACCAAATAATCCTGTAAAAATCAGAGAATTACTTCAGTATAGTTCACAGGTATCGAACACAGGGAACGGACGACTAGACACTTTATTTTTCCTACTTATCTAGGGTTTTGGTTAGCAACCACGCAAGAATTGGGTTTTCTATTAAACTACGAACTTGTAAAATTAAAAGCAAATATAAAAACAGAAAATGGAATTTAAACTGAATTAACTAGGCAATTGAAAGGCAGGTCCAGCAAAATATTTATGCACATGTTTATTCCAATCCTTGGCACTTAATATGAATTAATCTCAAGAATTTACTAGTTATAGACCACCGTAACTTAAACTGCGTGATCCTCACTCCCACTTACTTATTCGGTAACCGCCATGTTGGGCATAGAAACGGCTACTTCCCTAACCTAGCTACAACCTACGTTGTTGGGCAAACAATAGATTTAATAGCTAGACAGCTTTATCGAACTAAGGGAGCCTAGTATAGGAGCCTACTCGTATGTTGGGCATCTCATAGTCTCCTATCGTTTAATCCAATTACTCTAACGAATAATTTTGCTACTTACCTAGCCTTGTTCCACGAGAAACGATGGAAGTACTAAGTTAGCTACAGACTGCGCAACCTAGGGTGATCAATCCTAAATTACTAGCCAGATTAATTAATTCAGAATTATCCCGAAACCCTTTTGATTAATTATGAGCACCTAAGCCTCATGTACTGTTCACGTGTGCATTCACATTCTCCTGGACCCTAAAAAGTTTAGCTACTCATGCGGGCGCTTCGGTTGGGCAACCGGGATAGTTTACGAACGTAAACATAAACACGAATAACCACTAGATCTAGCATGAACGAAAATTAAAACTATTAAGGCAGAAAATATAAATCTACGAAATTAAACTAGAACTTGAATTAAAATAGCAACGAGTGTTCGAATGTAAATCTTAAGATCCTAGAAAAAGATTAAATGCAAAACGAAATAAAACTAGAATTCAAACTTGGAATTTAAAAACGTAAGAGACGGAAATTAAAAAGTGTTTTCTTCTTCAACTACTAAACTACGAAATTTGGTCGGAAAGGTTCGGAAGTGTCTTCGGCATGGGCAGTTCAGCGGCGGTGGTTGTGCGGCGGCGGTCGACGGTGGTTCGGAAGGGAGCAATGGCCGAAATGTGAGCTCGGGATGTTGGGGACGTGTTCTATGGTGCAGAGGTGGTGTGAATTTCATGCCCCCTTCATCTCTTAATATACTCCTCCTTTAGATCTTGATTAAGAAAAGATTTGGGTGGATAAGGAAACAAGATCTTTCCTTAACCACCAAAAGATATTTTCTTGATCTTTTCCTTTCCTCATAACCGTGCCCTAAACCGCGACTTTCCGCGCCTTTTCTTCACCAAAACGCGCCAATTAATATCCTTGTCATCCTGCCATGTCAGCACCGAAACCCTGCATAATACGCCACTGCGACTGCACCGGTTGGCCAAATAACGCACTTTTCGGCCTGAAATCACTAAGTACGAAAATGACTCATCAGTATCGTACCAAGCCCTGAGTGCTTGTTTTAACCCGTACAGAGCCTTTCTGAGTCTATACACCTGATGTCCCTGCTGAAAGTCGGGAGGCTGTTCCACATAGACTTCTTCTTTCAGAACGCCGTTCAGGAACGCTAACTTCACATCCATTTGGTATACTTTGAAGCGTTGATGTGTTGCGTAGGCAAGGAATAGTCTGATTGCCTCCAATTTTGCAACTGGAGCGAACGTGTCATCGAAATCTATCCCTTCGGCTTGACAGTAGCCTTTTACCACGAGTCTAGCTTTGTTCCTTACTATAACGTTGTTTTCATCGCCTGTTCTTGAAGATACATTTGGTTCCGATCACGTGTTGATGTCGGGGTCTGTCAACAAGCTCCTAGATGTCATTTCGAGTAAACTGATTCAGCTCCTCTTGCATGATATTGATCCAGTCAACGTCTTTCAGCGCATCCTCAATTGATTGAGGTTCTTCAGTAGACAAGAAGCAGGAATATAAGGCGCTTTCTCCCTGACAAAATCTAGATCTTGTCTTGAAGCGTTAGTTTTGGAAACTCAAATCTGTCTAATGACCCTGGTGGTCTCAGACAATTTCTTTCCACTTTTGTCAACGTATTTCTCAGCTGGGCTATGTGAAGTTGACTTCTGAGGCTTTATCGGTTCAGGTGTCCTGATCTTTTGAGTTAGTAGACTACTGACTTTAGCCTTCTGTATGGCTTTTTTCTTCTTCTGACCTTTAGTACCCCTTCTGACAATTGGATCATAGTAATATGACCCATACTGAGCTGGATGTGTCAGTTGTGGCGGTCCATACTGATCATCCCATTTTATTCTGTTGATTCCCCCTAGCTTCAACTCTCTGCTTCCTCTGCGGCAGACCAAACTCGAACTTCAGCTTTTAATTCTGAAAATATATGATCAGGAGAAACAATATCAAGATCAGAATGTCTAAGAAGTGTAGCGAATGGAGTCCATGGCCCGTCTGGCAGGGCTCTCAGTATCTTGAGATTCATCTCTCGGTTGGAGAACGTCTTTCCCAGCCTATTGATTGTGTTCATCAGATCCGTAAATCTGACATTGAGATCTTCAATCGTGTCGTCGGGCATGAGTGACAATCTCTCCATCTTCTGGAGTTCCAACGCCAACTTGTTAGCTTTGATCTTCTGAGTCCCTCGACTCAGTAGCGCTAGAGAATCCCAGAGTTCTTTCGCTGACTTGCAGTCCTGAACTCTGCCGAGATACGAGTCGCTCAGCGTGGTTAAAATGGTGTTTCTGGCTAGCCGATCAGGGTTATGAAGCTTCTTCTCTTCTGGAGTGAAGAGGCTTCTGTCTTTTAGCATCTTCTTCCCGGTCCACGCTCCTCCTTGTGCTTGGTTCCTGAAAGTCAACACTATCGACCATAGGTACGATAGGTCCGTCTTCCAAGACCCCTATCATGCTATCGTGGAGGGAGGTCAGATGTGCTTCCATTCTGACCCGCCATACCCCGTAGTTCTCTACTGAGAACATGAGTACCATTCTGATTCCTGACATATCAGTGAAGGAATAATTAGGGTTAGAAACCGATACCTTCCTCCTAGTGTGTTGTTGCGGCTTTGATTGTTGCTCCTGTGTTAGATCTTCTGATCTGTGTTCCGGCCTTTTTCTTCCTCTGGGTGGTCAGAGAACTGAAGAAAATAAATTTTTATCTCTCTCTCAAACACGATATGCGTGTGTGATTATGTGGGTGTACATAATCATGTTTACGAACGAAATCGATATATATAGGCTTCAAAAGCCAATATCATATTAATATATCTGTAACCCATTAATTTAATTATATTTCTAATGGGCTTCCACATAACAAGCCCATAATATAATTAATTAATTTACTAGGCTACTAATATTTATCAATTAATTGGCCCAACCAATTAATTCCAGATAAATAACATTATTAAATAATGTAAAAATACATTAATCCATTAATAGTGAATTCCGAGAGACAATAAATTACTAGGCAACTAATTGGGCCAGATCAGGGATCCAATACAAGAAATAAAGCTGGGCCTCCAATCAATTAATTATCCATGCTCAGCCCAGAGCAAAATTAATTAATAAACACAGATTCATTCCACTAGAGAATCCGTGCTGACTTACTCCTTTATCCCAATTTGAGCAAGGGGTTGTATTTTAGACTTAATCGATCTCCGTATTTAAGATAGAAATATCCGTTAATTAATTAAGTTCATCGACGGCCTTAAATTAATTAACATCTTATATTCCCTGAGTAGTACCACTCGACCTTATTAACACACCCCGAACTTAATCAACCGGCCGGGTTTAGTATGCTAATCCTTTCGAGTTCCTCGGGGATATTATCAACCCATTTTACTAGGATACGGATGCAAGATACGGACAACCGGCTCGAGCCACAAATAACTACTAACACCCAAGATACGTAGATCCGGTCGCGATGACGTTCACCATAGTAGGTCAAAGTGATAGATAGCCAAATGCACTCAGCTGAAATCTTACCCAGCTTAAGACCAGCTAAGTCACCGAGATCTTGGTTCTCCACTAAGGTCAGTTAGGAGAACACATCTCACTGTGATCCGGCAATACACCACCTTAAGTGTACCAGTAAAGACAAGCAGCTAAGACAAGCCACTTCTTATCTAAACTACAGCTTAAACCGACAACTTATCCTTAAGTTATCTCAGCTGTGATAACTGTTTATATCTTGTCAGTTCAACCAATTTGTGTTGTCTTCTGTGATACCCGACACACCACACAAATCTAACTTTTATACAAGATAAAGGATAACATGTGCAAATATACATATTTATCAGATAGGAGAATAAAACAGTGGTAAGGACAAAAACACATTGTATACAAGCATAAAAAGTGCTTCCAGTATACAAAATCCCAACAATCAGACTGTTAGATAATGATATGAATGAAGAATGATATGTAGTGAAAGCGTTTTCTAGGATCCGTTCGAGTAGACCAGTTTCAGATAACGAAAGTGTTGGATATGAGTCAGTAGATGATACTCAGTTGTTCGTGGTTAAAAGAAAATTGGGGGAAATCATAGTAGTACTATGGAATTGAAGATCCCAAAACCGAGCTGATATCAGTAGTTCAGTGTGTCGTTAAGATTAGCTGATGTATAGGTTAGACTTGTTGTAATCGTTTTTATATTCTTGTCTAAGTCCTGTACGGGGTAATTGTTGAACTGATCTTCTGTCGAAGATACTTTTCAGAACCCCACATCATCAGTGTAATCGCTTGCGTTCCTCAGTCATCAGCTGAATAGACCTCAGTAGAAGCCAATCCAGCAGCTGATAAGTCATCAGCATAAGAACTCATGCAAGCCCAGTACCTTCGCCGTCGCCAGCTGACATACTCAGAAGTTACATTCCTTGTCAGCCGACTCAGTCGAAGAAGACAGAGACTTTGCAGTCTACTGTATCCGACATAAAGCGACCCAGCTACTTAAGTCTTTTCGAAAGTTCAGCAGAAGATCATACGAGGTTGTTTGAACGGTCAACTCTGACATTCTCACCAACCACAAACCTCGACCAATGAGAAGCCGACAACGCCTTACCTCGCTCCAAACGGTAAAAAGCTTGCTCTCATGTACGGTAATTAACTGCCCTGCTTGCAACAAGTTCGAATTAATGGCCGTTTTCTTTGGAAGCTTGTGACACGTGGTATCGTCGTCTCCAACGGACATATGCCATAGCTCACAGCTATAAATAGAGAAGATTTCGAAGCTCCACAAGAGCGCGAAGCACGAAATTAAAAAGGGAAATTGCTCAAGCTCTCAAACACTCTAGCAACTCAATCAGAATATCCAGCGAAGAATCTGCATTTACTAGAATATTTTTGTGGTTCTTCTCTCTAGAGTCTTTAGATCCCTTTCTTCTCTACCTAAGCTCATTGTCAGATTTATAGCTTAGATTCGAAGGAGTTCATTTTTAGTGAACTGTTCTTATTGTAAGAACTCCTTCATTAGTTGGAGAACTGTTTTCGCCCCCTTTCGAACTTAGGTTTGAATTGTAAAGTTGCTAAGGACTATAACTTAGAAGGATCTGTCATGTGCACAGTTTCCTTGCTGAGACTTGCTCAGACTAATCAACAAGTTATCCTGCTCTGTTCAGGACCGTGGACGTAGGATCTTGCGTATCCGAACCACGTTAAACTGCTTGTGTTCTTTACTATTTTATTGCATACAAACCTTTGAAAATCATAAGTTTGCATAAAACGTATTTCTAAAATCACACAGCCAAAAGAATTTAATCTGCGAAAACACATTTTCAAAAAGAGACAAACTCCGGGCCCCACACTTATCCGCACACTTAAAGTCTCCGACTGAGTTTCAAAGTACTGACAAAAGTCAGTAGGAGAGCTCAGTAGCTGACTCACTCTGTCCCGTGATCGAAGGTTTATTTGGCACTGTTCATCAGTTGCAACCAACGGACTTGTGACCCTTCACCGAGAAGAAGAAACGGTACTCATGTGTATTCACCCCCCCCCCCCCTCTACACCTGATATTTGTCTCCAGGCCAACAATTGATATCAGAGCGCGCGGTGCTCAACTGACCACCTGTTCTGACATACTGGTCTTCTCGAACTGATCCTTGAAAACGTTTTCTCTGCACAAGCATCTCTTCATTCATCCCTATACTCGTACACATAATGTCTGACATGTCAGGTATCAGGATGGTGCCGATGTTCTCAATAGAGAACTTCACGGTATGGCGTGTAAGAATGGAGGCACACCTTACGTCGCTGCACGACAGCATGAGCCGATGATGCTGGAGACCGGACCCATCATTCCAATGATAGACAGCGTTCAGTTCGCTGAAGTGGAAGGTGAAGGTGCTCGTATCGGTCCGAAGGTTCCCAAGGACAAATCTGCCTTCACGCCTGAAGAGAAAAAGCTGCATAACCTCGATCGAGTCGCACGAAATGCTACACTGACAACGCTCAGTGACTCACACCTCGGGAGGGTGCAGGACTGCAAAACGGTGAAATTAGAGCTTCACTGAGCTAAGGAACGCTCAGTGACTCACACCCTGGCTGTACTGAGCCAAGGAACTCCTCAGATTAAAGAAAACAAGCTCGAATTAGAGCTTCAAAAGTTCGAAGCCTTTACGATGGAGCCCAATGAAACCATTGACGAACCGAGCGTCAGATTTACAAATCAAGTCAATGTGATAAACGGGCTGGGAAAGGTGTTCTCAAACAAAGAGATGAACACAAAGATCATAAGAGCGCTACCCCGACAGAAGTGGCTTCCTTTTGCTACTTATTTACGTCGCTCTGATCTTAATGCTCTAACTCCTGATGTTATATTTTCAGAATTAAAGACGGAGGAATTTGAGCATAGTCTACCTCGAAGTGTTCCAGTGCTCAAGCGACACTCAAATCGATCATGCCTTCAAGGCAACGATCAAGAAAAGCGGAGGCAAAAAGATTTCTTCCAGCAAGGCAGTAGCTGCTGCAGATACAAAGACATCTGAAATGTCTGGTACTGACTAGCTCGCACTGATGGCTCTCAAATACCAAAGAGAAAAGGAGAGAGTCAGAAAGTTGAAGAAATATCACAGAGATTCTCCCCCTGGTAAGAAAGAATATTCAAAAAGGGAAGAATCTAACACTTCTACTGAATGCAGGAACACGGAGCCTGTTGCTAGTCCACCAAAAGCTTCAGCTGAAAAAAGCAGCAGAACATCCACGTGTTACAACTGCAAGAAGGAGGGACACTATCAATACGACTGTCCCGAACTCTCAGCTGCTCAAAGAGCAGAACGGCAAGCCAGAAGAGATAAATTCGCCCAGAAGAGGCAGGCCTACATAGCCGGAGAGATATCCGACAACTCAATTGAAGAGGATACATTCATGTACTCTTCTGAGGATGAAGCTGCATTCGTAGCTATTGAAGTCGGAGAGAAGGTTCCTGAGGAATCAGCTGAACAGTGTATGATGGCCGGAGAAGAGGCTGAGGCAAATTCTAAACTTAATATAACCTCCTCTTCACACAACACACACGACACTTGCTCGGTCTCGGATGACCCTTTGGACATAGTACAAGCATATGACGACCTGCTAGAGGAACAAATTCAGCTGAGCAGAGAGTTCAGCAGAACCATCCAGGAACTAGAACAGGTAAAGGCTGAGAATCAGAGACTTTCTGCTGATTGTCAGGTCTCTACTGAGTCAGTGGATCTAGTTGCGAGACTCAAGGAAGAGATCGAATCTCTTATGACTAAGTCTTAGCTGCAAGAGACTCAAATCTCAGTCCTGACCAAGGACAATTTGGAGAAAGAGACTGAAATAGCCAACTCAGTCAGAAACTCTCAGACGTACAGAAGGACTATGATTCTCTCAGGAGAAGTGATGAAGTCTGGAGAGGGCTGATGACTAAAAAATACCTGGGAGCTAAGGAGAAACTCGAAAGCATGCACAGAGCACAACGGCCAACTGCTGTGAAAGAAGGCCTTGGCTATACCCACGAAGCTTCTACCTCCAAAAGCTCAGCAACACTGGCTGATAGGTTCGTCAGAGGAAAGGTGCAAGCTGTTGACACCACACATCAGGCGAAGAACAAACAGAAAGTAATCGCACCTCAGCCGAGCAGCAACAAACAACTGACCAAAGGTTCCAGCCCCAAGACACCGAGATCGAACTTAGGGGGAACCAAGAAGGTCAGATGGGCAGAACAGTACAAGGAGCCACTGTATGAGCACCTGGCTCAGTACGGCTCGTACTACTATGAGCCCAGGGTCAGGAGAAGCGCAAAGACTTAGAAGAAGAAAACGCCTGAACCCAAAATCATCAGCAGAAAGTCAGTATCTCCAAGTCCTGTGGAGAAGAAAGCTGACAAGGTTCGAAGAAGAAGTCTCGAGACTTCTAAGGTTCCGAGACAGATTTGGGTTCCAAAATCACCCACTAACCAAGATAGGACCCAAGCGAACCAAAGGGTACCTAAAGATGCTTCTGTTTTGCAGGTGCATAAGGACCCATGGATAGTGGACAGCGGCTGCTCAAGACACATGACATATCAGAAGAGCCTGCTGACCAACTATGTACAAGAAGATGGTCCCGGACTGAGTTTGGAGACAATTCTAAAGGCTACACAAGGGGATACGGAACGCCGAACATTGGGACCGCTTCGGTTCCAAGAGTAACATATGTTGAAGGACTTCAACATAATCTCCTTTCGTCATCCAATTACGTGATAATCTTAACAGAGTTATCTTTGACGCCGGTTTACGTGATGTTGTTGATAAATCTACAGGGGAAAACAAGTGTTATCGGGATCGCGGAGGAAAAACATCTATGTTGCGGTCGGAAAATCGCACGAACCCGAGGCTTGCTTGCGCAGAGCACAAAACGGTGACAAGTCGGGATGTCTATGGCACAAGAGACTCGGCCACCCTGAACTTCAAGACCATGAACAAGCTAGCCAAGAACTCCAAAGTCGGAGGACCGCCCAACGAATCGTTCGTTAAAGACGAGAAATTGTGAAGCATGTCTGAAGGGAAAACAAACAAAGAGTAGCAATCCACCTATTCCGTCACCTTCCACTGATGGAATCCTTCAGCTGCTACACATGGACCTATTCGGGCCAGTCTCTCCAGTGACTATAAGAGGCAAGAAGTATGCCCTCGTCGTTATTGACGACTACTCGAGATATACTTGGGTCATCTTCATCGCCAATAAATCGATGTTCCAACCGAGTTGCCCAATCTGGCTGAAGAAGCTCAGTGTGGAAAAGGACATCAAGATTCAAAGAATTCGCTTAGACAGAGGAACAGAGTTTCTAAACTCAATAGTTAAGACATACTACGAGAAAGAGGGAATTAAACACGAGACATCAGCTGCTCGCACCCCTCAGCAGAACGGATTTGCTGAACGAAAGAACAGAACACTCAAAGAAGCAGCAAGAACGCTCCTCAGCATTCTCGGACTACCCTCGAAGTTCTGGGCTGATGCTACTGACACCGCCTGTTACACTCAGAATCGCTCACTACTCACTCAGCAACACATGAAGACACCATATGAACTATGGAAAGGGAGAATTCCTTCTATTTCTCATTTTCATATTTTTGGCTGTCCTTGCTTTATCCACAATAACGGGAAAGATCAGCTGAAGGTCTTTGATAGCAAATCTGATCAAGGAGTTTTCTTAGGATACTCTCGAGTCGATGAAATCCTTCGTAGTCTTTAACTATCGGACTCTTTGTGTGGAGGAAAGCCCTCATGTTGTTTTTGATGAATTTGTTACCGAGAACGGGGAAGATACACGGTTAAATACGATGTGTCGGCAGCAAGCTACGGGATCTCGAACTTACTGATAAAGTCTGAAAAGATCCAAAGATTGTTGGGATGATGAGTCGAGCAATGAACAAACTCGACTCAACCAACAATCGACGTAGGCGACCTAGTTGATTCTCCCGAACATAATCAACAACAGGTAACATCGGTCGATGAGGAAGCCCCATGGTAATCGAGATCTCTACCGAGAATATGAACTCGGGGGAACGATTAATGTTCCCGAGCTAAATGCCCCCGAACACGGAAACTCGGTGGATCCTAACCTTCTTACCGAAATATTGCAATCTCGAAACGCATTACTCTTGAAATGCCTAACACTCCTACTGATTCTGTAGAAGTTGTATCAGAAGAAGAAACCAGACTCAGACAATCATGGCTAGATGCTCATTCTTCAGATCTTATCATTGGAGATCCACCAGCAACGATAAGAACAAGATCTATATTTAATCAAGGCGAAAGCTCACTATTTTCCTCGTTTCTTATCTACGTAAGAACCTCGGTCGATAGAGGACGCACTTAATGATGCTTGACCGGATCATCACCATGCAAGAAGAGCTGAACCAGTTCGTTCGAAACGAAGTTTGGGAGCTTGTAGACAGACCTAGACATCAGCATGTCATTGGTACCAAGTGGGTCTTCAAAAACAAGCGAGATGAAAACAACGTCATTGTCGAAATAAAGCACGACTAGTTGCAAAGGGATACGATCGGGCGAAGGAATTGACTTTGATGAAACATTCGCTCCGGTCGCTAGGATTGGAAGCCATTCGTCTATTCCTAGCTTATGCAACACATCAAGGCTTCAAAGTCTATCGAGATGGATGTAAAGTCGGCTTTTACGAACGGCGTGCTGAAGGAAGAAGTCTACGTGGAACAACCGCCCGGCTTTCGACGGGGACATCAGTGTACGTGACTTAGGAAAGCTCAGTATGGGTTAAAACAAGCACCCGGGGCTTGGTATGATACCCTATCGAGACTTTCTACTTCGAAAAGGTTTTCGAAAGGGGACGGTAGATCGCACCCTATTCAACATAAAGTCGGGGAGATGACATCCTACTGGTGCAAATCTACATGGACGACATCATTTTCGGCCGCGTAAACGAGATCATATGTCGCCAGCTTCGAGAAGATGATGAAAGAGAAATTCGAGATGTCCATGATGGGAGAGATGAATTATTTCCTTGGATTTCAAGTGAAGCAATCACCCGAAGGAATCTTCATCAATCAAGCCAAATACACTCGAGACCTTCTCAAAAGATTCGGTCGCGACTCCAAGCAAGCCGGTCAAAATCCCCATGAATACGAATTTTAAAATCGATCTAGACAAAGAGGGAGCTTACGTTAACTCTACCGATTATAGAGCTATTATTGGTTCTTTATTATATTTAACAAACTAGCCGACTCGACATAACTTATCTTTGTAGGTGTATGCGCAAGATTTCAAGCGGATCCCAAGCGAAGTCATCTCGACTCGGCTAAAAGATTATGCGCTATCTGAGAGGAACACCTGATGCTGGGTTATGGTATCCTGCTGATGATAATCTAATACTGACAGGTTATTCTCGATGCCGATTATGCAGGATGCAGGATAGATCGTAAGTCAACTTCGGGAACGTGTCGGTTCCTAGGCGGCAAAGTCGATATCTTGGTTCTCAAAGAAACAGCACTTAGTAGCAACGTCCACTACTGAAGCTGAGTACATGGCTGCTGGAAGTTGCTGTGCCCATATCCTTTGCCTTCGACAACAACTGAGAGATTATGGTATCATTCAGAATGAAGTGCCCATCTATTGTGACTCCACAAGTGCTATTGCCATAACTCGAACCCGGGCTCTACATACGAGATGCAAGCACGTGGATATCCGACACCACTTCATCAGAGACCATGTCGAGAAGAAGGATATCAGAATGGAGAAGATCCATACTGACAAACAAAGGGCATACATACTGACCAAACCACTAGCCGAGAACGGATTCGTGAGAACTATCGGTTGAGCTAGGTCTCTCGGATCCTACCGAAATGCATCAGTAGAAGACAACTACTGATAGCAGTCCGTGGAGACAATTGGAAATATTTGGTATCGGTAGATGGAACCAGGACGACAAGTCGGTAGACTCCGTGCGGTGATTCGGTGGGAAGAATCATACTGCATACGCTAGGCGGGGGAACGTGCTTATCGGTACATCAATCATCCTCCTGCGATATAACGGTAACCACTGATCGAAAGTTCAGCGAAGAGGTTTGCGTAGTATCATATACTTAATTTCTTTTCGAAACATGTCTCGCATTTATTATATCGGTCGCACGCGATCGGTAGTTAATGTGCATTTATTTCCCGCCATTAATTAGTTTAAGGAAAGGTCAGTAGGAAACCTTTTCATTCGCATAAACTGAGTAATTAATGCTGTCTGTCGCGCATTTAATGCATGTCTTCTCACTTACCTTTATTACGTAAGTCTATGTTAGAGGCGGCTTTGGTAATCATTCCTTTTATAACATTCAATCTCAGTCGTCCATAAGATTTGAAAGATTAAAATTGGATCGTAGGATCAAAACTTATAATCAGACGATATATATAAAATCTTTCATCTTCTATCCTTTCCTCACTTTTCGCCATTTTCAACTTAAGAGCTATTTTCAAGCGTTCAGTTTCTTTCTAAAAAATCATCCTAACCTGTCTCGCTTTTTGCATCTCTCAAAGCTCTTTAGTACTCGGTAATGTATTGAAACCTGCCGAATACTTACTAACTTACTCTATTTTCAAGTGCTAACAAGTTATTTTGCAGATTTCAATGGCGACATCTCAAGTTCCTGAGAATATAGAGGAGATAATGGCATCCAGGATTCAGTTTGAACCAACTATGGCCTTCCGACAAGTTGATATCTCCTTCTTGGAACCCGTGTTCGATGCTCTGGAGCTTTCTGGTCTTCAGGAGCTGGTGACGAAGCACCCGAGATCTTATCTACCAAGGCAAGTGGTAGAAGTTTATTACAACTGGAGGTCTCTCGCGTCTGGAGGCGAGGAATCTTCCTTCGTCTATTTGAAGGAAGTAGATCAGAACTGTTGGGATACTACTCAGAGAGTCTTCAACGTCAGGGACATTCTGGTGCTGTCGTTTGATCTTCCAGACTACGGTATTTCTCCTATCGGTTACAAGGAGAAGGAGATAAACGCATATGTTCGTAAGTTCTGCGGACGCTCTGACATATCATTCAAGTCAGCTCTGCAAAAGAATCTTCTACTTCCCCAATACAGAGGACTAGCCTACATAATCTCTCATATCCTGACGAGCTCAGCTGGATCATATGATCAATTATCCAAGCCAAGGATTCAGCTGATGATGGCGATAGATGATGGAGTTGAAGTGAACTGGGCTGACTATTATGTCTCGGAGATGAAGGCCCAAGCCCGTAGTTCACTACCCTACCCACTCGGAGAGAGGAAGTTAGCCGAGTGTAGGGAAGTTACTCTATGGGACTAAGATGTCGATCCTCATAGAAAACTCGTTCGGAGGCACTCGTCGTTTGCGATTCTAAGTTCTTCGATGTAAAACCGATTAAGTTCAAGACTAAAGCAACGGCGAGAAGTCTATCGGTAAGGGGCCACCCGAGCCGAAGAGAGCAAGCATCCGCTCTGCCCCCACATACCGAAGTGCCTAAGAAGAGGCGATCGACTAAGACCCGGACACCGAGGTCTCAGTTTCTCGGCCCTCTCGTTATTGAACCCACTCCTCCTCCTATTCAAGAAGAGCGGTTTTTAGATTCGATATCGGCATTGAGGGTGCGACCCTCAAAGATAAAGTCCAGGTAATTAGCTACGAGGAGACACGGTCGGACGTCGTGGAACCGACCGAGGAGATCGCGACCGAGTGGACAACCTATTCACACCACTCGTCTCCGTGCCACATCTGAAGTACACGATCATATTCCTGAGATCGCTGGGCACTCAGACTTAGTCGACATAGCCATCAGGGCTAGGGTTCAAATGCTTCTAAGGTTTCTGAGTTGGGATATTCTAGAAGATATAATCAAAACCCACTCAGTCATCTACTTGCTCGATGAGGAGCAGAAGCTACAAGAAGTAATAGGGTACGGAGAACCAACTGACTTAGCTACTCTTGAAGATCTCAGAGCCGCAATGCTTTACCTTCTAAGCTTGCGAGAGTCAGTTCCTGGTAACACTCCTCCGCCCCCATCTCCTCTTGCTGATAAGAAAGACGATGATAAAGATGATGATAACAATCAAGAGGAAGGATAGGACCCCAAGGATGCAGAGCTGGGAGGCTCTGCCGAGGGTTCAACTCCCCGTGAGAAGAGCAAATCACCACTTCCCGATACATCGGGTGATGCTCAAGGTGCTCCGAGTACGAGAGGGGAGCAGCTCCTCACTTTTTTGAGCAGAGGCTCGGAACCAGCTCGTACCAAATACAACCTATCGGTTCCGTGTCCTCGAAGTCCATAAATAAAGCCATTCGATGCCAAGGAGAGAAAAATCGACTTTTGGCTAAGGACGTCCATCTGAAGTAGACAAAGTATACTAAGGCTCAGACACAGAGCTTAGACAGAATAGCTGCTGGCATCTCAAAGACTCCAGTACCTACTCCTCAACCCAACCTTCGGGAGATTATTGAGGCGGTCCTTAGCGGCTCGTAAAGTCGATCTAGAAGCTCGTAGTCGAGCGGTTGCTCCGAATCGCGAGAAGATATTTTCAGAGCAGCTGACTCAAGCTCTTGCAACTGTTAAGCTCGAAATCGATGAAAGGAATAAGATTGCCACATCTAGCCTTCAGAAATCTATTACCCAACAGGCAGAGGCTCTGAAACTTATTCAGAAAGAAATGATAGAATCGCAGGATCAGGCTCTGCTGAAACTCCGTCTGGAGTCAGCTGCACAGCTTAAAACATCAAGAGCTGATCAGGAAAAAGACTGGGAATTATATTGCGATCTCGTCAAGGACTTCGAATCCACAGCAACTCAGATTAAGGATTCAGTCCACACTATGGAAAGAGACATTCAAGCCATCCGCACCCAACTCTCTAAGCAGATGATGCCAAAAAGGGGGAAGGTATTATGAAGGATGAACCTGATACGGATATGGCTGATGTCCAAATAGCAGAGGGTGGTCAGGAGGAAGGACCCTCTAATGCTCAGACTCAGGGGGAAGGTATTCAGGCAGAACAACCCTCGATTGCTAATGCTCAAGATACTTCGGGGTTCCCGCTACTTGAATTTCCTCTCAGAACCTACCCCCATCTCATCTTCTCGCCGCCCACATAGAAGATGTTGCTCACTTCATTGAGCAAGAGTCTCGAAGGAGAACAGGCTCCTCCGCAGAGGCCGGGGAAGGAGACCAGCTACGCTATTACTCCCTCCTTCCTCCCCGGTCCAAAAATTCAAATCTAAAGCGGAACAAGAAGCCTTTGACCTCCGCGTAGCCCAACAACTACAAGACAAGCCGGACCATGAGCGGCAGTGGAAGAAGCTCAACTTGCTAAAAAGCCTAAGGGTAAAGTTGTTAAGGGCAGAGGTAAGAAGAAGCAAGAGTCTTTGGACGAAGAAAAGAAAAAGGCTCAGGAGGTGTTCGCAGAAACTCTTTCTACTACAGGTCAAGCTACCGCTCGAGTCACTATCGACTCATCTTACACCCGAGCAAGAAGCCGAAGATAGAGCCACGTGGGAAGCCACGCTGCAAGGCCCGAATCTCGGGAAAGGAGACCGTAGGGCGCGGCTCTTCGAGAAAAGAAGAGAATGGGCCGATATGGCTAAGATGATGAGCCTATCTCAAAAGCCAACAAATGATCCCGGAAGACAAATCCCACGAGGATCAAGGAAAAGAGCGCCTCATGTCAAAAAAGGACCCCGTGCTTTATGTTGATAAATGGGTTCCTGCTCTGGTTAATGATCAATGGGAAGAGCTCAAAGAGGAATTTATCAAAGGCTACTACGTATGGAAATTCTATCCAAGTGAGCAGACTATCGAACAAGCCTTTGACGAGTTTTTGTTCAATTATAACTCTGAGCTGAGGGAACAACTTCTGGAGATTATGAAGAGAGAGAACATTCCTTTCAGAGCTCCGGCTTTCAGGCGCATCCCACCTCCTAGAATTGCGCGTGGAATTTTGTGTACAAAGGAAATAGAGGATGAGGTCAGAACTGCAGCTTATCGCTTCAACCTAAGTGTCGACTTAGCTGAAGACGATGAGGATGTCCAGACACTGAGGAAGAGAATCTACCTATACTATGGTCTGCAACCCCCTGTCGACAGATCTGCTGATTTCAAGAAGCGCACTCAAGGCTTCAGGCGTCAGTAGTGTTTCCTCTTCTCTACTCTTGTGTAATAGTGATAGGAACCTGTAATTTCTTGATCATATATGCTATCGTTCCTATTGCTTGATAGGCAATTACTCATTGTCTTACAACATTTTGCTTTGTGTTTTTCACAACTGATCACTAAGTGATCTGACACACACTCACAATCAGTTTCTCTGATTTTGCCTATCTCTCACCTGCTGATGTTTTTTGAAGTCATCATATCAGTTTGTTTTCCTCAGATGGATTAAGGGGGAAATTGTTGTCAGTAGGTTAGCATATCTTATAAGATGTTTAGAGTTTAGAAATAGAGGTTTTGGCATCATCAATTAGGGGGAAATTGTTGGATATGAGTCAGTAGATGATACTCAGCTGTTCGTGGTTAAAAGAAAATTGGGGGAAATCATAGTAGTACTATGGAATTGAAGATCCCAAAACCGAGCTGATATCAGTAGTTCAGTGTGTCGTTAGGATTAGCTGATCTATAGGTTAGACTTGTTGTAATCGTTTTTATATTCTTGTCTAAGTCCTGTACGGGGTAATTGTTGAACTGATCTTCTGTCGAAGATACTTTTCAGAAGCCCACATCATCAGTGTAATCGCTTGCGTTCCTCAGTCATCACCTGAATAGACCTCAGTAGAAGCCAATCCAAGAATGATAAGTCATCGCATAAGAACTCATGCAAGCCCATACCTTCGCAGTCGCCAACTGACATACTCAGAAGTTACATTCCTTGTCAGCCGACTCAGTCGAAGAAGACAGAGACTTTGCAGTCTACTGTATCCGACATAAAGCGACCCAGCTACTTAAGTCTTTTCGAAAGTTAGCAGAAGATCATACGAGGTTGTTTGAACGGTCAACTCTGACATTCTCACCAACCACAAACCTCGACCAATGAGAAGCCGACAACACCTTACCTCGCTCCAAACAAGAAAGTTTGCTCTCATGTACGGTAATTAACGCCCCTGCCGCAACAAGTTCGAATTAATGGCCGTTTTCTTTGGAAGCTTGTGACACGTGGCATCGTCGTCTCCAACGGACATATGCCATAGCTCACGACTATAAATAGAGAAGATTTCGAAGCTCCACAAGAGCGCGAAGCACGAAATTAAAAAGGGAAATTGCTCAAGCTCTCAAACACTCTAGCAACTCAATCGGAATATCCAAATAAGAATCTCGCATTTACTAGAATATTTTTGTGGTTCTTCTCTCTAGAGTCTTTAGATCCCTTTCTTCTCTACCTAAGCTCATTGTCAGATTTATAGCTTAGATTCGAAGGAGTTCATTTTTAGTGAACTGTTCTTATTGTAAGAACTCCTTCATTAGTTGGAGAACTGTTTTCGCCCCCTTTCGAACTTAGGTTTGAATTGTAAAGTCGCTAAGGACTATAACTTAGAAGGATCTGCCATGTGCATAGTTTCCTTGCTGAGACTTGCTCAGACTAATCAACAAGTTATCCTGCTCTGTTCAGGACCGTGGACGTAGGATCTTGCGTATCCGAACCACGTTAAACTGCTTGTGTTCTTTACTGTTTTATTGCATACAAACCTTTGAAAATCATAAGTTTGCATAAAACGTATTTCTAAAATCGCACAGCCAAAAGAATTTAATCTGCGAAAACACGTTTTCAAAAAGAGACAAACTCCGGGCCCCACACTTATCCGCACACTTAAAGTCTCCGATTGAGTTTGGAAATCACCGACAAAAGTCGGTAGGAGAGCTCGAGAGCCGACTCACTCTGTCCCGTGATTGAAGGTTTATTTGGCACTGTTCATCAGTTGCAACCAACAGCTTCAGCTGACCTTCACCGAGAAGAAGAAACGGTACTCAGGTGTATTCACCCCCCCCCCTCTACACCTGATATTTGTCTCCGGACCAACAAAAAGTTTTAAAGAACGATCGCTATGATACCAATTATTGGTCCAGAGTCAAACGTTCAATGTAGGGGGGTGAATACACCTGAAAACCTTTTTCTCAAACTTGAACGCGAACAGTCCGATTACGAAGATTGTCTACTGAATGGATTTAGTAGACCAGACAAGCTGTTCTAGATCGCGTGGATAGAGTGACAGACTATACTGAGGTCTGCTAGCTGACTGATGTCAGAATTCAGTATCGTTCAGTAGAAGTTCAGTAGCGTGCGGAATAGTGTAGGCCCGATTCAGTTTTGTTTGAAAACGTTATTAATTAAAACTGTTTCAGTAGATTAGTGCACTTAGTTAAGCTTTTTACTGAAACTCTGTTGAATGATTTTGTAAATAGTTTTTAGAATGAACAGTAAATCAATGCAACAGTAAAAGACATAGCGATTTTTAAAGTGGTTTGGATATCCAAAATCCTACGTCCACTATCCTGAACAAGGCATGAGGCTATTTTATTATACTGAGTTAGTTTCAATCGGTTTGTACACATGACAAACACATCCTTGTGATTATATTGAGCAAGTCTCAGTTTACAAAGTAAAACAAAATATGTTTGAACGATTTCTCCAACGATGAAGGAGTTCTTAACAATAAGAACAGTTCAAGAGATGAACTCCTTCGGTTCTAAGCTATAGATAAGTTCAGTTGAGCTTAGGTTAGAGGGAAAGGGAACAAGAAATGGCTTCTAGAGTGAAGAACAGTGAGGAATAATCTCTCTGGATTCGTGTTCTTTCAATTGGATGCTAGAAGCTTTGATTCTATGAAAGCTTGGTCCCCTAGAGCAGTATGAGTGCTTCTCGTGGTAGGTTGTTTTCTCTACAGTTCTTCGTGGAAAGCTGTGTTCTTGTTTGTTCAATGCTCGTATATCGTCTCGTTTTTTTGTGTTCTTCAACGATTTGATTTTTCCTCTATTTATAGAGGTGAACTATGGATAGATCCATTGGAGACGAACTGTCCACGTGTCACTCTATTTGGGTAGCTAACGGCTTTTTTGAAATCGTGCAGAGTCCACTATCTTTTTCAGGAAAGTGGTTGACTTGCAGCTTTTACCAGTACTTTGATAGCTGGTTGCTTGTCATTGGTCGAGGTGTAGAAGGTTTTTGAGACATTCAAACTTTAAGGCAGATACTGAAGCTGACTTCTCTGATGTGTTCGACCTCGGACAACTCTACTGATTTATACTTTGAAGACCACTAACAGTCAAGGAAACTGTCAGGCCGTTGCTGAGTCTGACCAGGGGTTCAGTAGTATACTCCTGTTGAGTTCAACTCTACTGAAGGTCGACTACGAGTTCGCAAAGCTGCTCCCGCTAAGTCCAGCTCTACCGACTCTTGAACACCTTTCGCATGTTGCTCTCGCCGAGTCCAAGCACTTCGAATCCGAACACCTTTCGAGATTCTCCTCCTACTGAGTCCAGCACTACTGAATCTTCACTCCATGATACTGAGGCGGATAGTTTACTGAGGTTCAGCAGACATAACTTCTGAGTCTGGGACCATGCTGAAAGCAAGTCTACTGAGTCTGAAACTCTCAGAGACCAAGGCGTTACAAATACAAAGGAATGGTTCACCAATCAAATTAGGGTTTTGGGATCAACCAAATCTTCTAAATATTCTACTACTGAATCATCTCCCAACAAAAAAATGTTCGTCTCAGTTTGAAAACCCATTTTATGCTGAGTGATTTAAAGTTAGTTTTATACAGTATGAACAATAATTAATGCAACAGTAAATCGACACAAGCAATTTCTAAAGTGGTTTGGATACACTTGTTCCTATGTCTACTGTCCTGAACAAAGCAGGAGTTCTTGAATTAATTTATACTGAGCAAGTATCAGTAGATCTGTGCACTGGATAAATACTCTAGTTATAGTCTTACTGACTTGATCTATGCGCTGACAGACAGACTACTTATAGTCGTAGTGACTTTACAAGGTTCAAAGACAAGGTTTGATATTCTCCTTCGAGTTTTTCTAAGCTTATGATATTACAATAAGCCTGTTTAGAATAGAGAAGAGGAACTAATGAAACTTTAGAGTGAAGAACTAAGAAGATCTCTCTATATGAAAGTTCTTCGCTGGGTTCAACTTTGAGTTCGCTAGAGTGTTTATTTGCTTAAATACTTTGGTTCCCTGTTATTGTTGTTATCTTCTCTGCATGAAGACTCTTCTCTATTTATAGTCTCGACTCATGAATAGATCCGTTGGAGGGAGTCTAGACACGTATCGAAAACGACAAGAAAAACGGTCATCTTCAATTTGAATGTTATTGTAGAGATTCCCTCTTTTTCAGTCTGGGAAGCAGCTTTGTGTCAGAGCGGGTACAGTACTGGCGGCTTCTCATTGTCGAGGTTAGAGAGTAGGTGAGGTTTGTTCAAACACCAAGAGCATGCTGAGTTAAGTTCCTCTGATTCCTCGGACATTTTACTGAATAACATTCTTCTGAGATTCAATACATGGCTCAAATTTATTTTCACATTCAGTGGGTTATAACATCCCAACTGAGTTCTTGCTGCTGAGTTATTGGGGTTGAACGACATATGTTCTACTGAATCCTAATAACTACTAAACTCTAGCTAGCCTACTGAGTTCCTAACATGTTGAACTCAACTAAGCTATTACATTATAAAAGGCTTATCATTCAGCTAGGGTTTTGGGATCTTCAAATCTTATCATATTGAATCTCATCCCAACAGGATTAAAGCAGGTCTAATCAAAGCTCATACAAATGCTATTAAACCGAGTCTCACTCCCCCAAACAAATTGCTACAG
Source organism: Lavandula angustifolia (assembly GCA_028984105.1). Lineage (NCBI taxonomy): Eukaryota > Viridiplantae > Streptophyta > Magnoliopsida > Lamiales > Lamiaceae > Lavandula > Lavandula angustifolia. The sequence continues at coordinate 28,901,424 of CM054807.1, forward strand.
TTGAAGTTTTCTGTTGAGCTTTAGAGTTTGATATGATTCTAAACACTCCAAGGTTCAAAAGTATGGACAACACAGTATATATAGACAAGAAGCTAAGTGGTTCTATATCACTAGGGCAGCACACATATTCTACTTAACACCAGATGAAGTGGAGCCACAAAGATCATGCCAAAATAAAATGTTCATTCAGAAAGTAATGTTTATGCGTGTAGTATGTCGCCCCCTATTTGGGGAAGATGACATTGTTATATTTGATGGAGAGATAAGCATCTTTCCGTTCACAAGGCAAGAGGTAGCAATAAGGACGTCAAAGAACAGAGTAGCAAGGACATTAGAAACAAAAGTGAATACAGTCCATCACCAAGGAGGTGATCATGGTTTGCTTGATCACTAAGGTATGGTCTTCTACTTATTCTTGCTAATATTGCGGTCACTTATTAGGATAAGAGTTAATAATTTCAAATTAGTAAAACAACGTAATTATTCCAGATTCTTGCATTCATCATTAGAATACAATATTTCAGTTTAAACTCTAAGTTTCTAGAAGCTAGAATAGCATATTATAATTTACACTACAATCTGATGTAATAGTGTTGATTGTTTTCCTAACAGAAAACATATTATGGTGCAATCATACAACTTCCACAATTTGCTTATGCATAGTTGGAATACATAACATATTTAAGGAAGTAAAGTGTACATCAAAATATATAATGTTGGGATTTTGTATGCTGGAAGCAGTTTTTATTTTAGTATACAATGTGTCAGTTCTGGTACTAACTAGTACAAACAAACACGCTCAGCTATCTATCCTATCTATCACTGTATTTTCTTCCACTTATACAAAAGTCTTTGCAGTCCTAAGTGGGGGGGCATCTCTACCACTCCTAAGATACGAGCATGCTTCTCATAAGCCGAGATTGGTAAGTGATGAGCTTAGATTTGTAGCTCGTTTGTCCATTTAATTTATGCGTTTTGTGTTTTATAATTGCAGATAATTAGCTTAGGTTGGGAGAAATAAGGAAGAAAGGATGATGTTGCTGGATTTAGAAGTCTTTGGGCCAAGGTCAATGGAACTGCCTAGAATGCCGGAGAAATGGCCTGAAAACAGGCCAAAACCATTGCAGAATCCATTGGGCCGGAATTGAGAAGAGAAATGCTGAAGCAGGCTTACTGACCCGGCCCACAACATTATGTCGAAGTTTTGGCGGGAAGTAGAGGCTAGAGGCTACAGCATAGACTGACTTTTTCCAGCAAGCCATGCCTGGAACAGTGTCTCCCACCTACCAGATCCAGATATTTTGTGAAGCTAAAAGAGAGGGAAAGAAGCGGATTTGAGGATCGACTTTCATACTTACATTTTCAGTAGTGTAGCTAGTTCTTCTCTCTCTGAAACTCCTTCAAATTTCCGCCATTAATGTAGCTAAAAAGATAACTTTATATTTCTGCTTAGTTTAGCTTGAAGCTCTCCAAGGAGAAGATTCCTTTTGTTTATGATATCGGTCATCTTTTATTTCAGCTCTTAACTTCAGTCTTTCATGTTTGCATTTACTCTTTCATGTTTGTCATCAAGTTGCTTTTCTATTCACAAGTAGTTCCTTTATTTATTCCTTACTTTCTGTCCTTATCATGCTTTTACATCTTCATGCTTTCGATTTCATACGATGTTGTTTCTTGCTATCTTTAGTTAAAAGTTCATGCTAAATTCCTCTTTGCTTTAAGAAAGTTTACTGTTCCAACTTTAAATTCCAGATCTGCTTCATGCTTTACTTTTGCATGCCTAGTTTCATGTCCTTAGTCAATATGTGTAGCTAATTTCCCAGATCTGGCCGAGGTAATGAGGCACCATCCCTAAGAACCCGTGAGATGTGAGAACATGCTTGATAATTGGTTTGGTGAAGGTTTTAGTCGAACTCTATTTGAGGTAGTTGAGAACTGCTTAGACCTGATCAATTAGGTAGGTAATCATCTTTCTGGGCAGACGTAGACTAGCTGGGTTTTCTGCTTTGAATGCTCAACATCGGCAGATGCCTTGATCTGGTTCCTCTGTTCTTAATGCTCCTTAGTGCCTCCCTGGTCATTGCTAAACAAGGTAGGGTAGTCACCGGGTAGGGGACGCTTCCTATGCTCAACATGGCGGCCCCAGCTTAATAGAAGGAATGGACGCCCCTGTGCTCAACACAGCGTCCTGGCCAGATAACCTTAACTAAAACTGATTCACATAGTAATCTAGGATCGTAAAGGGGGTGGTGTGGAATTACCTTGGCTGAATTGCTTTTATAACTTGTATTTGCTTGTTGATTATTTTATGTTATCTTTCTGCCTAGCTTTAGAACACCCAAAGTTTATGGTGGTTGCTAGCCAAACCCTTTAGGTCAGTAGAATTAATTGCTTAATCACCCGTTCCCTGAGGATCGACATCTTGCTTGTCACTGTACTTGTCCAGTATAGTTTCTATGCAGGTGTTCTATAAATTTATTTGGTGAGCCGGTCCAGACGACGGGAAGGCTTCCATCAGTAAGCTCTTCGTAAAAGGATCAGCTAGGTTGTCTTATGTTCCAGTTTTTTCAATCACCACGTCTCCTTGATGCACGAATTCTCGTATGATATGGTACTTTCTGTCTATATGTTTAGACGCATTGTGAGATCTAGGTTCCTTAGAATTTGCCACTGCACTCGGATTATCACAATAAATCGTGATCGCCTTAGGCAAATTATGAACAATATCAAGATCCAGGAGGAAAATCTTGAGCCAAACCGCCTCTTTAGAAGCTTCTGAAGCAGCCACATACTCTGCTTCCATGGTAGAGTCCGCAATGCACTTCTGCTTTGCACTCCGCCATGAAATGACTCAACCTCCCAAGGTAAACACATAACCCGAGGTAGACTTCTTCTCGTCTCTGTCAGCCTAGAAATTCGAGTCTGTATAACTCAGAGGCACTAGACTGTCTGACTGGTAAGCAAGCCTATAATCTCTAGTACATTTAAGGTACTTGAGAATATGCCTTACCGCAGTCCAGTTCTCCTGTCTAGGGTTAGATTGATATATAGAGACTATGTTTTTGTCCTTACCACTATTTTATTCTCATATCTGATAAATATATATTTGCACATGTAATCATTTATATTATATATAAGTTAGATTGTGTAGTGTATTGTAGATCACAGAAGACTACTCAATTGGTTGGCCTGACAAGATATAAACAGTTATCACAGCTGAGACAACTTTAGGATAAGTTGTTGTTGGTCCGAGACAAAAAGTCGGGTGTAGAGGGGGGGGTGAATACACCCGAGCTCGTTTCTTTTTCTCGGAAAGGTCACTGAAGCCGATGTTTGCAACCGATGAACAGTGCCAAGTAAGCCTTCGATCACTGGGTTCAAAGTGAGTCGCCTCCCGAGCTCTTCTACCGACCGATGTCGTATTACGAAACTCCGGTCGAGAGCGTAGTGCGGATAAGTGTTAGGCCCGGAGTCGTCTCTTTTGAAAACGTGTTTTCGCAATGTAAAGTCTTTTGGTTGTGCGCTTTTTAAGATACGTTTTATGCAAGCTGATGATTTAAAACAGGGTTAAATGCAATGCGATAAAACAAGAAATAACACAAGTGATTTTTAACGTGGTTCGGATAACGCATCCTACGTCCACGGTCCTGAACTCAGCAGGAGAAACTTGTTGATTAATCTGAGCAAGTCTCAGCAAGGAAACTGTACGCAGGACAGATCCTTCTAAGTTATAGTCCTTAGCGACTTTTACAATCCAAACCTAAGTTTAGAAGGGAGGGAATATTCTCCAACCGAGAAGGAGTTCTTACAACAAGAACGATTCACTAAATGTGAACTCCTTCGAATCTAAGCTATGAATCGCAATGAGCTTAGTTTAGAGAAGAAAGGGATCAAAGAGCTCTAGAGAGATGAACTACAAGAAGTGTTCTATGAAAACTAGTTCGTCTCCTCGGATAAGCTTGAAGGTTCTAGAGCGTTGTGAGCTTGAATGCTTTCCCTTGATTTCGCGTATATTCCTCTTATGTTTCTCTCTTTTCGAAATCTTCAAATCCTTCTCTATTTATAGCTGTGAGTTGTGGCATATGTCCGTTGGAGACGACGATGCCACGTGTCACAAGTCTCCAAAGAAAACGGCCATAAATTCGAGCTAGTTACAGGCAGGCGCTTAATGCACTGTTCATGAGAGCAAACCTTTCGTAGAGTAGGTAAGCGTTGTCGGCTTCTCATTGGTCGAAGTTTGTAGTTGGTGAGAGTATCGAGTTGACCGTTCAAACAACCTCGTATGTCTTCTTGCCGAACTATTCGAAAAGACTTCAGGTGCGGGGTCGCTTTCGTCGGGTACGAGACCGAATACGTCTCTTCTTCTGCCTGAGTCGTCCGACCGATGAAGTGAGCTTCGATAGTCGGTTGGTCGATCGCGAAGGTATTGTGCTTGCATAGGTTCTTCCGCCGATGACCATCGCTGATAATGTCTTCTACCGAGATCGGGTAAGCCGATGCGCCGTCTCCACCGAAGTTTAGCATTCAGCTTCGACGAAGAACGCAAGCGATTACACCGATGACATGGGGTTCCGAAAAGTATCTTCAGCAGAAGATCGACCCAACAACTACCCCGTACGTGACTTAGACAAAAACAATAAACAAAACATCAAGTCTAACCTATACATCGGTAATCCTATCGACACACTAATCTACCGATATCGCCTCGGTTTTGGGATCTTCAATTCCATAGTACTACTATGATTTCCCCCAATTTCTTTTAACCCTAGAACAGCTGAGTATCAATCTACTGACTCATATCCAACAGTTGTCAGTATAAGCTGCAATTTATATAAGAAGTTGTTTGTCTTGGCTACTTGTCTATAGTGGTACACTGAAGGTGGTGTATCGATGGGTCACAGTGAGATGTGTTCTCCCGACTGACCTTAGTGGAGAACCAAGATCTCGATGACTTAGTTGGGCTTAAGCTTGGTAAGACTTCAGTAAGTGCATTTGGCTATCTATCACTTTGATCTGCTATGGTGAACGACATCATGACCGGATCTACGTATCTTTGGTGCTAGTAAACATTTGTGGCTCAGACTGGTTGTTTGTATCTTGCAACCATATCATAGTAAAATGGGTTGATAATATCCCTGAGGAACTCGTAAGGATTATCACAGTAAACTCGATCGATTGATTAAGTTCATGTGTGTTAATAAGGTCGAGTGGTACTGCTCAGGAATATAATAAGATGTTAATTAATTTAAGTTATCAGTGAGCTTAATTAATTAACGGATATTTCTATCTTAAATACATGGATCGATTAAGTCTAAAATACAAGTCCATGCTCAAGTTGGGATAAAGGGGTAAGTCGGCACGGATTCTCTAATGGAATGAATCTGTGTTTATTAATTGATGTTGCTCTGGGCTGAGCATAGATAATTAATTGATTTGAGACCCGACTTTATTTCTTGTATTGGATCCCTGATCTTACCTAATTAATTGGCTAATTATTTATTATCCATCAAAAATCATTATTAATAGATTAATGCATTTTGTATTATTTAATAATGTTATTTATCTGAAATTAATTGGTTGGACCAATTAATTGATAAATAAAGTAGCCTAGTAGATTAATTTATTATATTATGGGCTAATTATTATGGAAGCCCATTAGGGATATAATTAAAATAATAGGCTATAAATATTAATTTAATATTGACTTTTGAAGCCTATATATATTAATATTATGTTCATAATTAGAACACTCATTCACATACTCACAAACGTATACACGTGAGTGAGAGAGAGACATATTTATATTTTCTTCAGTTCTCTGACCACGCGGAGGAAGAAAAGGGTCGGGACACAGATCAAAGATCTGAAGAGAGCAATAATCAGAGCTACTACAACATACGAAGGAGCGCGGATAACAAATTCCATTCCTTTACATAAGATTCCCAATTTAAAGGCAACACATAAAAGATTTAACAACTTTACAAATTTGTTAAATTTGTAGATAATTCCTTCCATTAAAGAAAAGTGGCATGATTTTGCACCTAAACTGATTTTCATCCAACAAGACAATGCAAGGCCTCACATAAAAGATAGATATTCAGATTTTGAAAGCTTTTGCAAGCTACACCAACCCCAATTGACCAAATTCACCAAAGATCTCAAGCATGTTCCAATTTACCAATACAACAAAGAACAACAACATGAGATCATCAATGAAAGGTTTACAACTACAATATATCACCAATTCAGATAATTGCGACAAGTAAAGATCATCAATCCACACAATCAACAACATCAACAATTTGGGCCTTAACATGAACAAAAAATTGATGCAAGCAATGAACAACAACTAGGTGATGAACAATAACAACAACAATTTGTAGGGGCCTTAACAAGTCTTAATTTAATCCTCTATTTGTAGAGACATTTTTATCATTTTAGAGCCCAATTCACCATTTCCCACACATAGCATATGCAAATAAAACAGATCCGAAATAAAGTTATTAAGGGTTTAAAAATGGACCAAATCAAAGAATCCAGGCAACCAGATCCCTCAGCTTTCGACAGATCTGACTCCGTTGCGGATTCACACCCAGAAACACGATCTTTGAAGAGATCAGATGCACTGGGTTCGGATCCTTCAACACTAAAGATCGACACCGACCATAAACTAAGGTAGGTTCAAGGGCTATTTCAGACCCAGATCTAGGTTTGGAAGCAGATCGTCCCTTATTGGGAAAAGCATAACGCTCTAAAACCTCTTTGAATCTCTGTCTATTCATTCGATGCTCTTCCTTGACGTCGGGGAACCATCGATTGTAAGATTCTAGGAATTGTCTCTTTACTTTCGGGAAGAAGTCGCTCTCTAGGAAGGCGGCGATAATTTCTTGACCGCTTAGATCTGCAGATTCGTAGGTCTCGGGTTCGTTTGCGTTCGTATATGCTCTTGATTTCAATAGATGGAGAGGTAGGACGCCGATTGGGGGCGTTTTTCGGCCTTCAATCCTGCCAGACTTCGTCATCGCGATCGAAGTATAGCGGAGGTAGGGTTTTGCGTGCGGTAGGGAAGATGGAGAGAGACGAGAGAATAGGAATTACATGGGCAAAGTATTTTATGTAATTAGGGTTTGTAAAATGACGAAATTGCCCTTACTTAGCTTCTAATTACTTTCCTTTTTCGATATGGGACATAAATAGTAGGACATCCCGAAATGGCATTCGGGACATAAATAATGGGACGGAGGGAGTATTCTGTAATACTTTCTCGGTCCCGCTAAAATTGACTCAGTTTCCCAATTGGGACGTCCCAATATAATTAGTCTGAATCTTATTTGGCAAAAAATGAATACACTCTCTCATCTTTTATCATCTTCTCTCCTACTTTATCAAATATTCTTTCATTATATATCTCATTTATCTTATATTTCATATTTTATTATTTAATCTCTTAATTCACGTGCTGAAATTTCTTGAATCACTTTTAGTTGGACGAAGAGAATATACATTTTATTTTACTTTTATAACTTTAATATAACATAGTCGATTTTAAATGGGGCGGTTAAAGAGGGGGAATTGCCACTCCAAACGGTGGTAATCATCCATTTGTTTATATATTCCTTGTGGGAATCGCTACTCCAAATTGTATAATTTTCGTAATTTTAATTTTACTTTTCGAAATTATAGATTTACATGGTTAATACTACTAAATTTTTATATTCTATTCCATTTTTTTATAATTTTTTTTGGTACCCTCACAATAAATTTACACATACTATTCTCTTTGAATTTTGAACCATAATCTTTAATTACATGTTAAGCTCTTAACCATTATATTCCTACTCTTTATTATACTGCAAAATATACATTCGGCAACAATTTTGCAAATCTTGATCCAACTAATAGATCTAGAGATCTTAAAGTTTTTCAAAGTTCGGGTTTTTATTATGTACACATCACGGATTACGTCTGCAAATTAAATTATATTCAATAGACCAGAAAAAAGTTTATTAAGTTGTTGATGTTGTCTTGCTGTCGTTAAGATCCACCTAGTTTCAAGTCAATATTATTAAATGAGTTGGGGTCGTCTTCGCTGTGCTTGACTCTGACTCGTCGTATGAAATCTTCGTAAGAAATTTCCCAGTCAAATTTATTAATATTATAATAATAATAATAATAATAATAATAATAATATATAGTATATAACATATAACGGTAATTTTCATTTTCTATAGCGGCGTATACAACCGACATCGATCATTTCGAGGTTTTTCTCTAACCACCAGCACCGCTACATTTCTCTCTCATCGAATTCTCAGGTGAACTTCTAACAATCACTCTTTTTTATCGTCTGTTACTTTGTTGGATGAGTTACATGTTCATTAGATTGCCGATTTGGATGTTGTCGGAATCTCTACTTTTATTTTTTGATAACTTTACTGGGCGTACTGCTTATTGTCGATCATAGGGAGGAGAAAAGAATGAAACGAAGTAGTTAGTAGCTTAAGGCTGGTTACTTTTCCGTGACCGTCTCTATTTATTAGTGAAATTGTGTATTTTGAGGAGTTGGAGAGGAGTATGTTTTAGGTCGGAGCTTAAAATTATTTTTGAGGTCGGTGTAGGAGTTCAACTGACAACTGCAATGAAACTATTTTTTTGGATTTTATTTTCTTCTTTTTTTCTTTTGAGTATAGAAATTGCTTCAATATTTATTGTTTCGGGTCCTTCGTCCTTGCATTTGTTTAGCATGAATGGCCTTATGAATTGATGATTTTGTATTCGATTCATTCTTATGTATACTAGTTCACCTATAACACTATCTGGCTGGTAGTGAGAAACCTTAACGTGAGGTATTCAGATTAGTTGGAGTCTTGGAGAGACACTGGTTTATAAATAACACTCTCCTAGGTAGCGGAGAATAGGTGCTTCATAAGCAAATTATTACACAATTTTAGACGTATTATCCACTTCAAAACCAGTAGCACGGCTTGAATAAAACATGCTGTGATTGTAGCTTGGAGTTAGTACGGTATAAACTGGAAGAAGAAAAAGCGTACATTATCCAGCACACACTGGGAACTAATGAAAAATTATGGAGAAGACTAATGAGGAGCTATTTCCTTACTAGTAAAATGTCCTTTCTGATAGGACCTGCTTGAACTAATGAAGGATTATGGAGAAGACTTGTGAGCAGCAAAATATCATGATTAAGTTTAACATCCTTCTGGTGGGGCCTGCTTTGCCTGAATAAAACCGATTTAGAAATATCTGAAAAATACAGCATGTCCACTGGAATAATGCAGAGAAGCAAATTGAGAACCTACTTCTCAATGTTGAGTGACTACACAACTGGAAATTTGATAAGTTTGATGAATGAAATGTTGAATTGAGAATACTTTAGATGATGATCCCAAGGGTGGATAACTATAAGATTGGCATGGGAATAATGTTGATTTGGCAGTCCAGATTTTATGGTTTTGAGTAAGTTATTCTAGTTAATGCGAGTGAGAGAATATTGAGATCGACTAAATTGACACTCATTAGGAAAAAGTTTCTAAAGAACCTTTACTTCCACTGGATGCAAAGTTCTTAACTGTTTGTTTTCTTATGCCTCCTACTAATGCTCAGGAAATAAATCCATTTAGTCTACTCAATCTACCAATATGAGCTAACCAGGAAACATATATCAAAGACTTCAGATAAATTTGTTAATATGAAAATACTTGTTGATATCACGAATATCAAAATAGTTGGGATACCTGGTAAAAATTCATAGAAAGCTGGAAAAACTTATTTGTTTGGATACTTGAGATAATTATTTATAGACTGACATATGCATTCTACCAGCCTAAACAATTCTAGTTTCTCTTCAGTGTTTTGTTACTGGAATTTTAAGATTTTGTGGTGTTTTTCATTCAAAAATTATGTCCTGAATGTCATGTTGATCTTGATTTCCCTGGAGCTTTGGGGATGTTATTTTCAGATCTCAATCTCTTATTAGTTTTATGTCATATGCAACTCCATTCTCTTCTAGGTATAAAATTTGCAGGAACTGCTGCTTCAAATGGGACGGGGAAGTATCTACAAGAGGCGCATGAAAGTTTTCACCCTAGCTATTGTAATCTACCTGGATTATAAGGTTGCAAAGCTTCTAGGTCGTTGTCATTGTATAACTGACTTGAGTATTACAGTGACCAGGACACAATTTTCAGTTTTCGCCAGATTGCTGTCGGAACTTAATGCCTGTTTCTTCCCATATTTTGTGCCTGCAGTCCCTGCAACTGAGAGAGAAATGGATGAAGAGCTCAAAGAAGGATGAGCTTTGGGAGAAGGCTCATGAGTGTAACGCCAAGCGTGTTCTTAAGTTGATAATTGAGCTCGAAGGCTTATGGGTGAAACTAGGGCAGTACCTATCTACACGTGCTGATGTGCTTCCCCCAGCCTATATACGCCTCCTCAAGCAGCTGCAAGACTCTCTTCCCCCTCGCCCCTTACAAGAGGTAATTAAACTATGGATTAATTCTTTTGTAAATTTAAAATAAGGGATCACGCTTAACCTGGAGAGCTGGTTAATATACAAAAACTCGAATAAAATTATTGATAAGCTTCAAACTTATGAATATACTGCATGTATTAATATGTTCAGTTTCTCCTTTATATTAATGGGTGCCCGTAACTTTGTTAATATATAACAAGCTTCTTCTGTACAGGTTCGCCAGATTATCAACACAGAGCTGGGAAAACCGATGGATGATCTATTCTTGAGTTTTGATGATGTACCACTGGCAACAGCATCTGTAAGACCAATAATATAATCATTTAAAAAGTGGAACCTTTAACTTTCTATATCTGTATCCGTATTGGATATGAGGGCCAGTGTCATGTACCTAAAGCCGGATAATAAACCTATTAGCTTAATACATTATTGGGACATACTTATTAAATCTTACATTAGCATATGGAAAATGGCGTTAACTATTTTAAGCCAACGATATAAATTTTTTATTTGCCTAAGATGTTGTATATCATATGTATTAGCACCTGATTTCTTTTGAACTCCATAATGAAGATTCTTAGAGAAGGATTTCTATGATTATTTGAAAATACTCTTATTGCTAGCTTATGGAAAAATGATGATTGTTATTTCAGCCAAAGAGGTTAAATTTTTTATGTGCAATGAATTGTTATATCATATTAGCATATAATTTCTCTTGAACTCCGCAATGAAGATTCTTAGAGAAGAATATCTATCTCATTTGAATATATCCTTATAGTTTCTGCAAGGAACATCACAAGATGACGATCAATATTTTAAGCCAAAGTTGCCTTTCTAATTTGCAAGAAGTTATGCCGTATTATGGGAATTAGCGTCTGATTTCTTTTGAAATTCACAATGATGATTTTTAGATATGAATATCATTTGGAAATATTCTTATAGATTCTTGTCAAGTTAAATCAGAAGATGAATGATAAAAAATATTTTCTTGCCGGATATGGGGATTATTCTTGCCTTAAATTTACTTTTCCTCTACCTCCCTCCCGCTTCTTGTGGTTCAAAGCATTTTCTGGATGACTCCTATGTTTTCCTCCACGTCTTGTGCAGATAGCTCAAGTTCATAGGGCAACTCTTCATGATGGACAGGAAGTTGTCGTTAAAGTTCAACATAAGGGCATCAAAGAAATCATACTGGAGGTAGTTTTCTTAGATTTAGTTTAGTTGAGATGCACACCACCATGTCATTTTTTCTGAGTCATTTGTCCTTATAGGATCTGAAAAATGCAAAGTCAATAGTTGATTGGATTGCCTGGGCAGAACCACAATATGACTTCAATCCAATGATAGATGAGTGGTGCAAAGAAGCACCTAAGGAACTTGACTTCAACCATGAGGCTGGTAAGCAATTGACTCTTCATTAAATTGGTCACTTATATCTATTTTTCATAATCCTTCATCTCTTGAATATGCTTCTCTTGGTTTCTGTAGAAAATACTCGGAAAGTTTCTAGGAACCTTGGTTGCAAAAGTAGTTGTGATGATAACAACATAAATCGTGTGGACGTCTTAATTCCAGATGTTCTTATGGTATTACCCTTTCCTAGATCCTTCCAGTCGAAGTTTTTAGTCTGTTATGATGGTTTACCAATGGTCCTAGTTGTATTTCTAAAATTCTATAGGAGTTAGGGTTTTAGACTAATATCTATTGGACAAGTGTAATACCCAAAGGGTTTGTAGAGGTACCTCTTGCCTAGTTTCTTGTCTCCTTTGGTGCTTATTCTCTCACTGATATTGCCTGCCTGAAGTTGCATCTCATTGTTTTCATGTATCTTTTCAACGCTTTGACTAAGGCAAATCTTCAGGTATATACAAACTTTTGTTTGCTTCCCTACATGAGGAGAATACACACTGTAATTGTATGTGTGGCAAATTAAAATAATACCTTAATGGCTAGCTGTGAAGCATATCTGGATTGGTATATATACATATTTAAATAATAATAATAATAATAATAATAATAATAATAATAATAATAATAATAATAATAATAATAATAATAACTACAGTAATACTAATAATATTATGAGCCTAACTTCCTCTGCAATCCTCTCTAAGTTCTTATGCACTATTGAATGTGACTTTTCTTAGGATAAAACCTGACTGCAGAGAAGTTAGTTTGTGTCATGAAAAATTTATTCTCACTACACCATAGTCCTGCATTTTCCAGTATTGAGAATTTGAGTTCCTAACGATATGGTAATTACAGTCTTTTGTCAATTTATGTTATGATGCAGTCAACTGAGAAAGTCCTGATCTTAGAGTATATGGATGGAATACGATTAAATGACTCAGAGTCTCTGCAAGCACTGGGTGTTGACAAACAAAAACTGGTTGAGGAAATTACTCGAGCATATGCACATCAGATTTATATTGATGGATTCTTCAATGGTGACCCTCACCCTGGTACCCACTATCTCAAACATCATAACATTTTAGTTATTGCTGCGTGATTTTGTTTAATAGTTTGTTAACAAGCATATTCTCTTATGTCGTATATTTATGCTGCAGCAAGGATCTTATATTGGTTTTAATCTAGGAAACTTCCTTGTAAGCAAGGCTCCTCCATATCGTCCAATTTTGCTAGATTTTGGGCTAACAAAGAGGCTATCATCTTCATTGAAACAAGCTTTAGCAAAAATGTTTCTAGCATCTGCTGAGGTTAGCAACATTTCCCTTATGCTGTTTCTATCCAAAAATATCATGAATATCAGCCGCCACAAAAAAGCTGTTGTATTTTGGTTTAGCTTTAGTTAGCAACTTAGCATTTATTCTCATACTCCAGCTTTCTACTAAATACCCTTGGAATCATCAAGAGATTCAAGACAAACATTCACTTACACGTTGTCCAGAAAACCTTTAGTGTTTCAGCTCTGCAGTTGTCTATGCCCACTATCTCCTCCTACCTGTGACTTCAGATCTCCCACTTCCACAAGTTAGCATCCACATTAATAATAATCCTCGATAGAAACCTCCATATAAACAAGTGAAACAAGTGTAGCAGCACTACTCTTAGGACACTTCTCAATATACTGCGCTTTTGTGCTTTAACAACTTTGTTGGGTATGCTAATTCATGTTCTGTCGGCCTCTAAGTCCAAGAGAGCACATTGATTTTTCGTTCAGACCTTACTGTAGTGGCACCTGATCTTTACTAAGCTTTCTTGAACTGCAGTAGTCTGACTAGCTATGTAGTTCATCATAGAAAGGAATCTTTACTGCATTTTGCCGAAACCTGTACGATTCTTTGGTCATCATATGTATGAGCTCACTCATTTCTCTTTCATCAAGGCTTTATCTCAGATGTGACCTTAGTATGTATGGGCTTAATATCTTTTCCTGCTGGTCAATTGTTTCAGTATATACCTGGTGTTTTTTTCCATGAACTATATCTTTTGGTTCAAGCCCATGCATTTTTATTTTTATCAAGAAAACTTACGTGCTGCTTCTTGCAGGGTGATCATGTGGCACTTTTATCTGCTTTCACAGAAATGGGACTAAAGCTTCGGTTGGACGTACCCGAGCAAATGATGGAAATAGCAAGTGTCTTCTTCCGCACTTCAACCCCAGCAAACGAAGCTGCTGTAAGATGCGCATATTCTTTTGCAGTGTAGTTTACCCTTTTCTGCACTCTGAATCTTTTCATTTATTTGGTTAAGCAAACGATGAAACTTTTGGCTGAGCAAAGGGGTAAAAACTTGAAGGTCGTTCAAGAGAAAATGAAGCTCAATGAGAAACAAGTAAAACGATTCAATCCGGTAAGTCCAAGTAATGTCCTTGATTATGATGCTATTAACCAATTAGTGGAAAACCTCGCGTTCCCCACTCCCTCAAAACATAATTAAGAAGGTTGGCTGACAAATAGATCGATAGAGAGCAAAAATTCGTTGAAGAAAGTTAAAGATTAAGTTGATGAAAGGATAATCAAGTGTTTTACAACGGATTCCTTAAATATTTTCTTCAGGTTGATGCTTTTCCAGGGGATATTATTATATTCGGCAGAGTTATTAATCTTCTTAGAGGTATCTAATAATCTTATTTCCACCCTGCTCAGTTTGGTATATAATTTCATAATTTATGTATTGACATGGAATTCAGGCCTTTCATCAACAATGGATCTTCGCATAGTTTATGTGGATATTATGAGACCGTTCGCAGAATCTGTTTTACAATGGTAAACTGTGGTTTTTAAATTTCTTTGAACTTTAGGATGCTCGTCCCGTTTACTCTTGGAATACTCGCTTTCAGCAATGTGAGCAAAGGGCCGACAGCTAATTCAAACTGGATGCTTGACACGCCTATCCTTTCTGATGTTGAATACAAACTTCGAAAGCTCTTAATTGAGCTCGGAAATGCTGATAAAGTACTCGGTATCCAGGTAAACCATTGCTTCGCGACAAGTATGAAATGTCTAATTTAAGTTCTCTTTATCAATAAAAAGGAAATAACGATCACAATTTTTTTTGTGAGAAAACATGTCATTATTTTATTCCTTTATCTCTATTTGATTGATGTTATATTTGTTTTGGTTGTTGGGTATAAAAATGAACGTGTTTTTTGGAGTTAGGGAAAATGTATTAAAATTTTATGCTCTTGATATTCACGAATGCATTTCTTACTCCTGAAAGTTTGTTAGGATCCCGTTCGTGGGACTTATAATTTTTTTCTTGCAGTCATTTTTGGTACATATAATTAGCAGTTTGTCCTCTTTTACGTTAATTACTTGGACATTTTAACTTAGTTTCTTTGACATCTTTTATCAGATAGCTATTAAATTTTGCTATACATTAGTTAGTTATTCTGGCCTCTGAGAAGTTTTATCCTTTCCTCGTGAAATTTTTAGGTGTGTGCCTATAAAAATGGAGAAGTAATCATTGACACTGCTGCTGGGGTGCTTGGAAGATATGATCCTAGACCAGTTCAGCCTGATAGTTTATTCCCTGTCTTTTCTGTATCGAAAGGAATTACAGCAGGAATGGTTCATTGGTTGGCTGATAAAGGGTATGCAAAACTCTTGGTGCTTCTTTTGTATTACGTTGACATCAGGCTGCAGATCTAGGTGGCTGATGCTGTTATAAATCTGTCTAGTGTATAACCTCTATTGAATTGTCATATTATATCCCAACTGTATTACATTGGGTTTGAAATGAGTCCAGAAATATTAGTTATGGAATATTGATGATATACGGAAAGAAGTATTAATTCTATAGTATTTGGAAAATTTGGTCAGTAATACATGATTGGGTTCTTGTTTCCTGATGTTAGCATGAGGTTTCTTAAAATAGGCTGGAGACCGGAACACAGGCTGCGTGCTTTAGAACAAAGTTGCCGGTCTGAAAATATGATCATCCTTTGAAATGCTATGACGAGATAAGAAAATTCCATAAAATGATCCAAAGAAGCATATCTGGGGAGTGAACATGCAAAACTGGCTTTAGGGAAATGAAACCACGGAAAGTAATTTATTATTATTATTATTTTTTATCATGTTGCTTAGTCATTTCGTAATCAACCTTTTTTTTATATTTTATTCTACTATGTTTTGCCACTCTGGATGCATCCCTCACATTGATTGTTTATGCTGATTAGGGTCTCTCCTTGACAAGAACCTTCCTCTTTCCGGTTTCTCCCACTATATATTTAATCTCTATTGCACAATATCCAACAAATTATTAGTATTCTTTGCTGATTGGGTCCTTATACGTATGATTTGGGTGGGAATGGAGATTCAATTTACTGTTTAAAATTCATGTAACAGGAACCTGAACCTTGATGACAAAGTTGAAAATATTTGGCCAGAATTTGGATCAAATGGAAAAGAAAAAATCAAGGTAATGCCAAATTTCATATATGGGCTACTACGCAATTTTTTCATTCGTAGCCGACAATTCAAAATCTGTTAGAAAATGACCTAACAAGAAAGGACATAGTAATTTTTTTGAAGTATGCAGTCTATTTTGGTTTATTGATCAGATGATGATATTTAACTTCCACTTTTTCTTAACTTGAGATTGTGTTGTAGTAATCATCCAAATTTCTCCAGCTCGTTTCCTATAAGATGTCTTGTTTTACTGATTTATTAGGTTCATCATGTGCTTAACCACACATCTGGGTTGCACAATGCCATGGGCAGTGTAACACGTGAAAACCCTCTACTCATGACTGATTGGGACGAATGTTTAAATTGCATCGTGAAGATGGTGCCAGAGACTGAACCTGGAAGTGAGCAATTGTACCATTACTTGTCTTTTGGCTGGTTATGTGGCGGTATTATTGAGGTAAAAAGGATCAAGTCAAAGATCTACTCTTTTCGTTAATTTTTTTTTTTTTTTAGGATTCCAATCTTATATTCCCACCTTCCCTCTACTCTTCCTACCCCTTCTCCATATTTTGGAGGACTTCACAAGCAAGAGGAGTAAGAGCACATAGTGAAAGACGTGTCAGGGTAGGGGCTGTGTAGAATTATATCTGATGTTTGGGTTTGGAGACAACATGACTTGACTTTGGAATGTGGTACAAATACTATTACTTGTGGTGTCTAAGGTTTCTTTCCTTTTATAAGTTGTTGGTATGTAATGTCAAGGGGAAAGATCTGGAAAGTTAGATTAACATTTCTATAATTTAAGATGCTCATTTAACTTTGTCCAAAATTCAAAGTATGTAAAGATATTCCTACTGTTTTAGGAGATTTGTGGAACAATTGGAGAGAGAACTGATTTGCTCCCTATGTGAAATGATGTTATCCTTTATGACTATCTTGAGTCCATCTGTTCTTTTGGGAGAAAAAAGTATTATGGTAACGGTCACTTGCTGTACAAGGGTGGATGCTTATACAGTTGATCAAAGTTCTAGGTCCTGGCTTATGTTAGTCATGTTTTTAGGAAGTCCCCAGTTCTCGTGCAAATCATCATTTTTGCTGCAAGGCTAATTAATACTCTAAAATTTCACGATACAGCATGCGTCGAGGGAGAAGTTTCAAGAGATCCTTGAAGAAGCATTCGTTCACCCTCTTAACATAGATGGCGAGCTATACATTGGAATTCCTCCAGGCATGTTTCGACTCTTCATGAATTATATTTCCTGTTCTCAGTCACTTTGTACTCATGATCTTATTCCTAGTTCAACTTGGTATGATATATTAATCCTCCATCAAATCCATTTGAATTAAATACTTTTGAGAAAATATAAAAGATTGAAAAGAATGTATTATGTAGTAGTAGTATTTCCCCAAACTTTCTTCTATAAAACCTCTTATATTTGGGTTTACAGTGATAGTGTTTTTGTTTCACCAAACGTCCAAACCCCATTCCCCTATCAGAAATTTACTCAGCGGTATTTTGTTCGAAACTCGTGCACATTGTAGTTGGATTTAGAGAAAAAAGATTGGATATATTCTGAAACAATAGTCCTTCTCAATTTTATATAGCTGACCATGTGATTTATCTCTTAGGTGTGGAATCTCGCCTTGCCACTCTCACAGCTGATATGGAAGACATTAGGAAGCTCTCTGGGATCACCGATAGGCCAGAAATACCAGCCAGCTTCCAGTCCCAACTACAAGATGTATCTCAGATGGCGTCTGCTCTTCCAGCTCTATTCAACACTCTATTTGCACGCCGTTCCATCATACCTGCTGCTAATGCACACTGCTCTGCTCGTGCTCTCGCACGCTACTATGCAGCTCTTGCGGACCAAGGTACCATCCCACCACCACATTCTTCTCCTGCCCAGCCCCAACTAGGGAGCCACCCCCACATCCCCAAATTCTCACCTCCAAAACCCACCAAAAGACGAAGATGCTCCAAGAACAAGAAGGATGCCAGCACTTCCAAAGAGGCTAGTGGAGCAAACTACACCAAGGTTCCCAGTGATGATATTAGCAGCAGCGCCAGCTCTGTAGACAGAGGAAAAAATGGCAACAACCCAACACCTACTAAACTTTTTACTAACAGAAGAATTCATGACGCGTTTGTGGGGGCTGGGGAATATGAGAAGTTGATACTTCCTGGTGGGCAGTTTGGTCTAGGTTTCAGGAGATCTTACTCAGAGGACGGTAAGTTGATCGGGTTTGGTCATTCGGGAATGGGTGGATCAAGAGGGTACTGTGACGTTGACAACAGATTTTCTATTGGTATAACGCTGAACAAAATGAACATGGGAGGTGTGACTGCAAAAGTGATGCAGTTAGTCTGCTCAGAACTCAATATTCCATTCCCAGCAGATCTTTCTGAGAGGTTGAACAATAATGAGTCAGATGTAGTCACACCTCTGATTAATTGATTCCTTCTGGTTTCAGCAGACAGCTACTGGCTGACATGTAGTAGAATTACTTACATATTCTATCTCTAGCCTACTGTAACTATTATTTATATTGATATTTTTATAATATTTTAGTTTGTTGTGAGTGTATACATGGATGAATTTCATTTTTGCCGAAAAGTCCGTGCAAGAGACTTGTACCTTTTTCATTCACTTTCAAGTCGCACATGCACGGATTGCTTTTCTTCTTTTTGATCTTCCATTATATAGTTGAATCCCTCATTCCTTTCCTCTCTCTTGCTCTCACATTCTTCATAGCTAAGCAAGTAAAAAATGCATGGCAAAAAATCAGTATTGAAGAACAGCTCGAGATTTGTATGGGGTGATCATATGAAGAAAAGTGAATCAGAACTGGCACTGGAGGAGTTGTTTGCATCTGATCAACAGAGTTTTTCTCCCATGGCTGACAACACTCCTTTCAAAAACTCGGTTAGTCATTTCATCCTCCATTATTTTCTGCAAGATCATCCTTTTCATCTCAAATATTTTGCCCCATATATACATGTAATCATGATCCTTTAGCCTTGTTTAATATGATATGCTCCCACAATAACTGGTGTCAGGAGTTGTTTTGATTTTCACTTTCGTTTCTGTTATTGGAAACGAATGCTACTGCTAGTATTATCAAGGACCAAGAAACAACTTCATAATCATACAAGATGCAATTTAAAATATTGTTCTAAGGGTTTACTATTCTTTTCTAAAGCGGCCGCCCAATCCCTGCTTTGTCATGAAGTATTTACATATTTGGGTCAAATATGTTAAAAGTAAAACTTAGCTTTACATATTGCTTGTCATATAGTTTGGCACTTGGAAAGCAATAATTTTCAGTGCTCATTTCCACATACGCTACAACGCAAAAAAGTTGGATAAAGCACATCCAAAGACACAACCATTATCTGAGGTGCACGTTTGTGCAATAGTCTGTAAACTACACAATAGATAATAAAACATATACTAGTTTAAGCCACACCGGTTTCTAACAACAAAATAAGTATATAAATAATTAAACCAATTCTCATTTCTGGCAACTTCAGAAACAAACCGCTACCATTTTTCTTAATTAGCTAGTTGAGAAACATTACTATTGTACTCAAATAACTTTTCTGGAAGTTGTCCAATTCATAACTGCATGCAGCAACAATTGTCAAGCATTACCTCGTTATCAGAGGAACCATTCTACTCTATGATGATCAATTCGCCACCATCCATCTGTTGTAAGTCTAGTAAACATTGATAATTTATTTGTTAATCCGTACCACGGACAACGTGTTAGTAATCTTTCACAAATAATGCAGCTGACAACCCCATGTCGGATGAAGAATGCGTGGAGATAATCGAACAAACTAACGATCCCATAGACGTAAAACACATCAAAAGGTATGTATAGTGCCAAAAGCCATATAGACTCATAGGTGTTGATTATGAAATAATTAATTGTAAGAAGAATGTGATTGATTTGTGCAGGAAGGTTTCTAACCGGGAGTCTGCTCGGCGGTCGAGAAGAAGAAAACAAGCACATTTAAGCGATCTGGAACAGCAAGTGGAGGAGTTAAAAGGAGAGAATGCAACGTTGTCCGAACAGCTGGGCGATGCTTGTGAGCAGTTCAAAGATGCTGCTACTAATAACAGACTTCTTAAATCGGACGTTGGAACTCTGAGAGACAAGGTGAAGCTGGGCGGGGATCTGCTGAGCCACCTCCTTCAAAACTACCTCAACACGCCGGATCAGATGTGGTGATTTTGTCTATATGTTCTTTTGCATTAAATAAAGTGCTGCATGTCTAGGAGTTGTAAATGCTGATTGTTGTGTTTATCAATTATTATGAAACGAGTATTACTACACAATTTCTTACATTTCAGAAACTTGCACTGCTCTTTCTTACACCAAGTCACCAAACGATAGAGAAAATGTCATTTTTGGTCCTTTATTGTGTCAATGGTCCGATTTTGGTCCTTTAATGTGGCAGGGTCCGATTTTGGCCCTTTATCTTTTAACTGAGTCCGATTTCGGTCCTTTATCTTTCAAGTGAGTCCGCTTTTGGTCCTCCGGCCCGGAGTGTCCGCCGGAATAAAGCGTGTGTATTACACTCTCCGTCGGAGGACCAAAATCGGACTATTTGAAAGATAAATGACTAAAATTGGACAATGCCACATTAAAAGACCAAAATTGAACTTTGCTACTTTAAAAGACCAAAATTGGACCAATGTAAAGTTGGAGGACTAAAATCGGACTTTACAACATTAGAGGACCAAAATCGGACCAATGATACAATAAAGGACTAAAAATAATATTTTATCCGAAAGTATATATAATTTTGATAATTCCGCAAACACCCAAATTTACGAAATTTATTTAATGAATACGGATCTCAAATTCAGTATCGTGAAATTTACGAAATTTAATTAATGAAATTTATTTTGTCTTTTTTTATATCCTATTTCTTCATAAATTTCATATAACCCAAAAAAATCTATTAAGTATAGCACAAATAAACAACATTAAGCGTATCAAAAAAGGATTATCTTAGTGTTTACAAAAGATAAACAAAACATAAGGTATTTAGCATTTTTCAAGAAAAAAGTCGCCATTTTTGCAAGAGCCAACTACTTCACATTTTTCTTCCCTCGCTTGATGTTCTCCCTCTTCTCATCCCTCAATCTCTCCAATTGTGCTGCAGATATCACTTCAGTACCAAGAGACTGACTCATATGAATTCTTGTATTATCAATTCTGATATTCTGAGTCAAATCCCCTTGGCTTACTCCACCAATTAACTGTTGATAGAGTGAAGGACCCCGAGACAATGGTTGCTTCGAGGTTGGTGTAGCAGTATATATAAAATTCGAGGGCCTTGAGGAATCACTAGGAGCTGGAATGGTAGGAGTGTTCCTACTTTTAACCTACAACAAACATGTAAAGTCATTTATTTAAACTCATTCGATGATATTTAAATTAATAAACTAAAATGCTTACACTAAAAGCATTGACATTCGATGCATCCCCTTGGGTGGTAGCATTTGACATTTTCTTATGTCCCTTGCCCTACAATTGTGAGATATATCAATCGTGCAAATCACTTAATATCTTATTGCTAACCACTCAGTTAATACCAATATACCTGCGATTCACTTGACTTAGTAGCTATTCTATTCACATGAGATTTGGTTCCTTTTCTAAACACCTATGCAACTCAAGGAAAAGTTATAAATGAGACATAAACAATCAATAATCTACAAATCATTAATTGTCATACCTGCAATTTACTTGCTCCAGCTGTTGTTGGCAAATTACTTACACTTGGTGCTGAGAAACTCATATCAATAACAGTAGTAGCATCACCATCAACAATATTCGAGGGAGTTAAACCCATCTATACAACACAATGAGAAATAAGTATCAAAGTATTAATAAACTAGGCAGTATCGAAAACTCACATCCGTCTCTTCTTCCATCTGTATAAGCAGTTGTTCAGGGCCGACTTGAGTATTCATCTCCTAGAGAAAATAAAAAAAAACATAAGAGATATATTTAACAACAAATAATAATAGATAAGCAAATACTCTAAAGCAAAAATTCCATGAATACCTCATTAATTGTTGGGTGATGATTCTGTCCTCATCATAGTCTTACTTAGTGGGAAATGATTCTATCTTCTATGCTGAACCATGCTCAGCAGCCTAGTGCTCTGAATGTTGAGAAGATTTGAAGATCCCAAAACCCTATCTGATTGGTGAACCATTCCGTTGTAATCGTTATTCTTGTCTCTGAGGTTTCAGACTCAGTAGACACTCTGCTTCTGATCAAGGCGCTCGTAGATTATATGCCTTAACACCGAAGTAGAAGACTCTGTGATACTCTGGACTCAGCAGGAGCAGTATACTGAAAGAGTCAGTGGAACTGGACTCAGCAAGAGCAGTTCGGCCGAACTCGTAGCTGATCTTCGATGACTTTACTCGGCTATCTACCTACCGAATACGGGATCGGACTCGGGATCGGTAGACGATCTTCGAATCAAGCGATACTTTTGAAAGACAATCGGCATTGTCATATACGAGGAAGAGAGAAGTCGGCTTCGGTTGCCTTGAAGTCTGTGCTATCTCAACCACTCTATCCGCCTCGACGAATGACAAGAACTCACGTGTCTTCTCACCTGCTAAAGCTGCAGTCAACCTTTTACCTAAAAAGGTGGGAAAGCACACTGTTACCTACTTCAAAAGAGCCGTTTGCTACCAAAAGAGAGATAAAGAAGAAGATCGTCTCCAACGGATCTTTTCCAATCTCTGCTCTATAAATAGAGGGACATTTCAAGAAGAAAAGAGTGTGCACAAGCTTAAACGACGAAAACATACACAAACACTAAAACGAGCTAGAACCAGAAAACCCTAAGTCTTCCGCAAGAACTTGAAGATCTATCTCCGGCGAAAGACTACCTTCTCAGCTCATAGAGAACCAAGCTAAACTGTTAGAAGAGCCTCTAGTATCCAAATCGACGGTACACGAACCTAAAGCTTGTTTCAGCTGTTCGTCGATCTAGAAGCTACATTCTCATTCCCTATCCCTCTAACCCTAAGCTCAACCGAATATACTTATAGCTTAGACGAAGGAGTTCATATTTGAACCCAATCCTTTTTGTAAAAGGACTCCTTCATAGTTGGAGAAGTTTGTCAAACACTTTAGTTTGATGCCTTTGTAAACTGGGACTTGCTCAGTATAATCCCCAAGCCACAACTTTGTCCTGTACACAAGCTGACCGAGACTAACTCGCATAATAAATAGCCTCCCGAACTTTCGGGACAAAGTGGACGTAGGATCGATTGATATCCGAACCACTTTAAAAATCTGTGTCTCGTTATTGTTCTGTTTGATTACTGTTGCATTGATTTTACTGTTCATACTAAAAATCTTCTTTAAAATCATACAACTGTCTCAGCATACTGAACTGTCTACTTGCTGAACTGAGACTTGCATAAAACGGTTTTTCCACTCAACTGATTAGGGCCTACACTTTTCCGCACCGCCGAACTCTACATGATTGATACCGAATTCGGACTCGGTCGCCCAGCGCATCTCGGTAGAGTCGACTCTTTGCCACACACGATTCGGAACGCCTATTTTGGTCCGTTGAATTATTTCAAGACGGCACTTTCCCCGAACAGGACTGTTCGTGTTTGAAGTTGAGAAAATCGGATTCGTGTGTATTCTCCCCCCTCTACACCCGACCGTACACTCGGGACCAACAATTGGTATCGGAGCGGGAGTTCTTTAAGACTCTTGTTATCTTGAAACCGGTCTACTTGAACGGATCCGGAAAATCGTTTTCACTACATATCACTCTACATTCATATCATTACTTTTATATGGCCGATATGTCGGGAATAAGAATGGTACCCATGTTCTCGGTAGAGAATTATGGAGTATGGCGAAGTCGAATGGAAGCACATCCGACATCCCTCCATGATAGTATGATCGAAGTGCTTGAAGATGGACCTATTGTTCCCATGATCGATAGTGTCGTGACTCGGGCCCCACTGAAGGAGGAGGAATGGTGACCGGGAAGAAGATCCCTAAAGACGTAAGTCTCTTCACTCTCGAAGAGAAGAAGCTTCACAACTTAGACCGAGTCGCCGAAATGCCATATTGACCACTCTTAGTGATTCTTATCTTGGCGGGGGTTCGGGAATGCAAAACCGCAAAGGAACTCTTGGACGCTCTAGCGCTACCGAGTCGTGGAACTCGGGAAGATAAAAGCTAACAAACCGGCGCCGGAACTCCAAAAGCCGGAAAGTCTCGTCTCTCATGCTCGGTGACAAAATAGAAGATCTAAACGTCGATTTACGAATCTGATGAATTCCATCAATGGGTCGGGAAAGACATTCAAAGAACCGAGAAATGAATCTCAAGATACCGAGGGCACCGCTGGACGGACACTGGGACACCTTTTGCCACCTTATTGCGACATTCTCGATTTAGATGTTGTCTCTCCCGACCATATCTTTTCGTAACTTCAGGCGAAGAGTTTGAGTTCGACGGACCTCAACGAAAGCAAAGAGCTGAAGCTGACAATAAAATTGACCATGCCTTCAAAGCATCAGTCAACACAGCATCTCCAGCGATAAGCAAGACAACGAGTAAGACTAAACCTTCACTCAATGATCTACAAGAAGGAAGTCTCGCTCAGAAGTACGCGTTGCTCGCTGTGAAGTATCAGAAGGAGAAGGAGAGGTGCGTAAAAACCGACTAAAGCATACCGAGACACAAAAGGTAAGTCAGATTATACGCCAAAACGCACTCCTGACTCACAATCTTCTGAATGCAGAAAGAAGGATGACTCAGCACCATCAAAGGATAGTAAAAGCAAAGAAGAAAGAGTCATCACTTACTACAACTGCAAAAAGCCAGGACACTATCAATATGATTGCCCTGAGCTCAGTAGTGCTGAACGCGCAGCACGTAAGGCAAGGAGAGAGAAATTTGCCCAGAAGAGACAATCCTATATTGCGGGCGAGATCTCAGACGACTCGGAAGAAGTCGACTCCTTCATGGACTCATCTCGATGATGAAGCGACTTTCATGGCCTTAGAGCATGAAGCCGAAGGAACAATCGAAAAGTGCCTAATGGCAGGGAGAAGAGGATGAGGTAAACTCTCATGAACCACTTAATTCCTCTTCACAATGCACACACGACAATGCTTTCGAGTGCGGATGGGAATTTGGACATCACGACCGCTTATGAAGAATTATTAGATGAACAAATTCAAATGAGTCTGCAGCTCAGTAAGACTCTTCAGGAATTGGATACCCTGAAAGTGGAGAATCAGATACTTTCTCAGGAGAGTCAGGCCGCTACTGAAGCCGAAGGACTTCTGTTGAGACTCAGGGAGGAAATGAACTCTCTGATGGCCAAGTCTCAAAGCATCAAGAAGATCGAATTTCGGTTTTGACCAATGACTTGACTCGAAAGATACTTGAACCGAGTCTCATCAAGCAAGAACTGTCGGGACTTCGGACCAAGCACGACATACCGAAAAAGAGTGATGATGTCTGGAGGAGCCTGATGACTGAGCGTTACATGGGCGCTGAAAAGAAGCTGGAGGCTATGCTTGCAAGCAACAAGCCCAAGCACTGTAAGGAAGGACTTGGTTTCAACCAGGAAGCTTCTTCATCTGCCCCCGTACACCCAGAAGTGCGTCTTACTGATAGGTTTGTTCGAGGAGAAACAATCAATGCAAGTCTTCTGAACCCCTCAGCAAAGAACAAACAAAAGATGAAAGCACCTCATCCTACGCATCGCACTCGACCGTAAGATCGGACCAAGACACCCCGGTTCGGTCAAGGGGGAACTAGCAGAGTTAAGTAGGCGATCGGTATGGACCACCTCGGTTGACACATCCAAACTCAATATGGGTCATATTACTATGATCCTATAGTCGAAGAGGTTCCAAGAGTCGAAAAGAAGAAAAACGCACAAAAGGCAAAAGGTCGGCGGTCCACCAACTAAGAAGATCCGGACTCCTGAACCTCGAACGACTAAGAAGTCGGCTTTGACCGATCCGGTGGTCAAGTATGTTGACTCAAGTGGAAAGAAACCGTCCGAAACCACCGGGGTTGTTAGACAGATTTGGGTTACTAAAACTAACATCTAAGGACCCAAAAACAAAATAAAGGGTACCCGAATATAATTCTGGTTTTGCGAGAGGTGCACAAAGATCCTTGGTATGTGGACAGGTGGATGCTCAAGACATATGACTTACCAAAGGAACCTATCGAAGAATTATATAGTCGAAGAAGGACCCGAGACTGAGTTTGGAGACAATGCAAAAGGCTATACAAGAGGATATGGAGCACTCGAGATTGGACCGCCACGGCTTCCTAGAGTATCATATGTTGAAGGACTTCAAAGATAATCTTCTCTCTGTTAGTCAATTCTGTGATAACTCGAATAGAGTGATTTTTGACACTGGTTTCTGTGATGTCATTGATAAATCCACAGGGAAAACAGTGTTATCAGGTTCGCGTAAAAAGAATATATATGTAGGCCGATCGGAACTCGGCAGAACTCGAAGCTTGTCATGTTGGCGAAGAACGACAACCGTACGGGATGGCTTTGGCATAGGAGACTCAGCCACCTCAACTTCAAAACGCTCAACAAACTAGCAAGGAACACTCTAGCAAGAGGACTGCCGAATGAAGTATTCAGCAAAGACACTCAGTGTGAAGCATGTCTGAAGGGAAAGCAAACAAGGAATCAAAATCCACCTGTTCCATCTCCTTCCACTGATGGAATCCTTCAGCTGCTACATATGGATTTGTTCGGTCCAGTCTCTCCAATGACGATCAGAGGCAAGAAATATGCTTTAGTGGTCATCGAAGACTACTCTCGCTACACATGGGTCATATTCATTGCCAACAAGTCTGACGTCAAAACAGAGTTACCAACGCTTCTGAAAAAGCTCAGTGTCGAGAAGAACACCAAGATAATCAAAATTCGTTCTGACAGAGGAACTGAGTTCCTTAATTCCATGGTAGAGGAGTTCTGCAAAGCAGAAGGAATTGAGCATGAGACATCTGCTGCGCGCACCCCTCGCGAACGGGGTTGCTTTGAAAGAAAGAATCGCACACTCAAAGAAGCAAGCAAGAACTCTACTCGCAGACTCGGGACTCCCAACCAAATTGCGGGCGTAAGCAACCGACATCGCATGCTATACTCGAACCGATCTCTACCGACAAAGCAAGATAAGAGAACACCATATGAACTATGGAACTGCAGGAAGCCTTCTTTATCTTATTTCCATATCTTTGGTTGTTCATGCTTTATCCACAATAATGGGAAAGATCACCGAAGACTTTTGATAGCAAGTCGGATCGGGGAGTTTTCTTAGGATACTCTCGGGTCGACAAAGCTTTCGAGTATTCAACTATCGGACTCTTTGCGTGGAGGAAAGCCCTCATGTTGTTTTTAATGAGTTTGCTACGAAGACAGGAGCAATAACTCTAACTCTAAATCGAGGACATCGAAGCGCACTATAGGATCTAAGCTTAAAAGACAAACCCGAAAAGATCCAGCCTATGTTGGGATGATGATTCGGACGAAGAAACGAAGACAAGTCTATCGAATCTCAACCACAGAGCAAGTAGTCGAACAGTTCGACTCTCCCGAACGAGTCAATCCCGTGTAACTCAGGTCGATGAGGAAACCTTAGGGGTAACCGAGACCACTACCGAGAGTAACAACTCGGGGGGGAACATCTGTAATGTTCCCGAGCCGAATGCCCCGAACCCCGGAAACTCGGTAGATCACACTCTCATTCTTGAATTGCTTCGGCCTCGAGAATAGTACGATCGAAATTCCTAACTCACCTACTATCTGTGTTGATCAAATTTCAGATGAAGAGCTGAAACATCATAGATCGTGGCTAGATGCTCACACTCCTGATCTAATCATTGGAGATCCTTCAGCAAAAGTCAAGACAAGATCCAGATTCTGTCAAGGAGAAAGTGCATTATATTCCTGCTTCTTGTCTACTGAAGAGCCTCAGACGATTGAGGATGCACTTAAAGATGCTGACTGGATCATAGCTATGCAGGAGGAGCTGAATCAGTTTACGAGAAACGAAGTTTGGGAGCTTGTTAACAGACCCCGGCATCAACACGTCATTGGAACAAAATGGGTCTTCAAGAACAAGCGAGATGAAAACAACGTTATAGTAAGGAACAAAGCAAGGCTCGTGGCTAAAGGCTACTGTCAAGCTGAGGGAATAGATTTCGATGAGACATTCGCTCCAGTTGCAAGATTGGAGGCAATCAGACTATTCCTAGCCTACGCAACACATCAAAGATTCAGAGTCTATCAAATGGATGTGAAGTCTGCGTTCCTAAACGGCGTACTGAAAGAAGAAGTCTATGTAGAACAACCGCCCGGCTTTCAGCAGGGACATCAGGTTTACAGACTCAGAAAGGCTCTATATGGGTTAAAACAAGCACCCAGGGCTTGGTACGATACCCTGTCAGAGTTTCTTCTTCAGAAAGGTTTTCGAAAAGGCACGATGGATCGCACGTTGTTCAACATTCGACTGGAAGATGACTTATTACTCGTGCAGATCTATGTAGACGACATTATCTTCGGATCAAAGAACGTCGTCATGTGTCAGCAGTTTGAGAAAATGATGAAGGACAAGTTCGAGATGTCAATGATAGGTGAAATAAACTATTTCCTCGGCTTTCAAGTCAAACAATCTGAAAGGAGAACGTTCATTAACCAAGGCAAATACACTCGAGACCTCATCAAAAGATTCGGTTGCACATCCGGCAAACATATCAAGATCCCGATGAACACGAATATGAAAATCGATCTTGATAAAGAGGGAGTATCGATAGACCAAACTGAATTTCGTGCAATAATTGGTTCCTTATTATATCTAACGGCTACTCATCCCGACATAACTTATGCTTGTAGGTGTCTGCGGCTCGATTTCGAGGCGAATCCTAAGCGAGCCACATGGACTCAACAGAAAGAAGATTCTCCGCTACCTCGGAGGCACACCTGACATGGGTTTATGGTATCCAGCTGATGATAATATTGAACTAACTGGTTACTCTGATGCTGACTATGCAGGATGTAGAATTGACCGAAAATCAACTTCAGGAACTTGTCAGTTCCTAGGCAAGTAAGCGATCTCATGGTTTTCAAAGAAGCGAAGCACTCGGTAGCCACGTCAACTACCGAAGCCGAATACATGGCTGCCTGGGAAGTTGTTGTGCCCAAATCCTTTGGGCGAGACAACGAGCTAAGAGACTATGACGTCATTCGGAATGAAGTGCCGATATTCCGTGACGCATGCCGGTGCTATTGCAATCACTCGAACCCCTGTACTACATACGAGATGCAAGCACATGGACATTAGGCATCACTTCATTCGCGACCATGTCGAAAAAGGATATCGAGGATGGAAAAGATCCATACCGACAAACAAAGGGCCGATATTCGACCAAGCCTCTAGCTGGATCCAGATTCAAAGAACTTTCAGTAGAGCTAGGTCTCTGCTGGACTCTACCGACCCCGCCGGTAAGAAGGTTCAAGGAGAGGATCATTCAGGTAAGGGGGAATGATCACTCTCAATACTGAGTAAATTCGAGACGTAGAGACGTAAAAACCATCTACAAGAGGTATCAGTGACTACTATGTTCAAATGACAGGTTTGCGTATCTCTACTCGGTAGTAACGAATAAAACAAATGATGCATTTATAATGAAGATTCAGCATGCTATTAAATATCCTAAGTTTGTCATTTATTATTAACGGCTTATATTTAATGCACGACATTCCATACACAAGTTTGTCTGAACTCGCACGCATTTAATGCATGTCATCTCATAGTTACTACTTAGGCATATTTACAACCGGCTTTGACTTAGGCGGCATATGTGATCATTACTTAATATATCTTTTAATCTTGACCGTCCATCTCATAAAGCAAGTTTAAACTCTGCCTTTGATCGAAAACCGTTCACCTTCATGTTAGATATATATTTTCGATCATATCTTTAGAAACCGCCATTACCGCACTTCAAATCCTCTACATCCGAAAATTCTGAGATCATTCCTTGCAATCCCCTCTTGCATATCCTTTCGTAATCTCTCTTTCGGTATGCTTATTCCAACCGCTACACGAATTAATCTTCTTTTTTCGTAATCGCTATACAAACTGTTTTATTTAAATCGATATCGATAAATGCTAGTGTAACAGTACAATGGCAAGTAAAAATATTTCGGTTAATCTCGCTCCAGGTTAACATGCAAGAAATCCCCGGACAAGTATCGCGTTTGGTTCGAGCCAACCATGGAGTTCAACGCCTGTGATCTCGATTATATGGACGAGATCTTCTCAGCTCTCAGAGAGTCAGCGCTTGAAAGTCTTCTTTCAAGGAAGCCGACGTACTTCCTCCCGAGGTAGGTGGCCGAAGTCTATCTTAATTCTGACTCAGTAGGCGGGGACATAATCGGAAGATTCGCCGTTCACGAGATCAAGGACGCTTTTCCGATTCTGAAGCAAATATCACTCAAGGAGGCACTAAAGAGAAGTTTTGATCTCGCCTTCCGAAGGAGCCGATCTTGTGGGGTACAAGGATGATCTTGTAGATGACTACTTGACAATATTCCGTGGAAAGCCCACGACCTTCGTAGTCGCTTTTCCTAAAAACAATATCTTTGCCTCGCATCGAGCTTTGGCCTATATTGTGACGCTAGCCTATCGACCGGCCAAGCGAGCTCATTCGATCAAGTATCGAGGCTCAAGATCCAGCTTCATGATGGCCATATATGATAGAGCCCGGATTAATTGGACGGAGTTCTTTATCCGTGAATTCATGGCTCAAGCGACAAAATTCGACAAGGCCTCTTGCACGCTGAGTGCAAAGGGCAAGCTTCTTTATGGACTGAAGCTGTCCATAATGATAGAGGATGTCTGCGGATCTGAACCAATCACCTACAGTGACAAGGAGTATTTTAATGTGAAGAAGGTCAGATTCCACAACAAGACTGCTGCTCTTCAGCAGATCGGGTCAGGTCCCTCAACCATAACTCAGCAGACTAAGCCTCGGTGGCTACACCCTCGAAGAAGAGAACACCTCCAGCAAAAACTCCAAAGGCACCAGCTAAGAAACTGAGGAAAGTCATTCAGGACGTGCCTACTGAACCTGAGGTTTCTCCTGAAGTTCCTGCTGCTCAGGCTACTCAGCAACCTATTCAGCCTCAGCGGCTGATAGACGAGTCAAAATCATCTGAGAAGACTCAATCAGTGGAGAACGCTGTCACCACTGAGGAACCCGTAGAAGTGGAACAAGGGGATGCTACTGAAGCACATAGCGAGGAGATTCAGCGTCTTGACAGTCCCCTCTCAGTTCCACCACTCAGCAGTGTACCTCCCGCCGAGACTCGAGCGTCTCCCATAGACTTGGAGTCCGAAACAAGATTCGAAGAAGAGACAATTGGGATGGAAGCTTCAGTGATCATATCCAGAGCATCCCGAGAGATTCTTCAATAGATTCCAGAGCTTGCTGACTACTCTGATCTGTTGCTCATTGCAAAATCAGGCAAGGCTCCACATGTTGCTGCGATTTCGGGAGTGGCCCCAACTACAACGTCTAGTACTCCACTACTCCCCGCCAGCACTTCATGAAGAAGAATTGAAGTTGAGGGAGCAAATAGGCTACTCCGAGCCTCGCCGACCTCGGCACCATGGAGAACCCGAGGGCTGCTATGCCGGCAATGATACATGACAGTAGCTAGCTACCGGGTCGAGACCCTCGATGGATCGGACCACGATGGTCAAGATCCACCTGATTCAGCCCTGGAAAGCCTCGATGAGGAAAATCCCCGTGACAAGGATACACATGCTACCGATCAAGCTCAACCTCCACTCCGTATCCTTGGACTCCGCGAAGTCCACGGCTGGTGCTTCGTCCTCAGCAGAGCCCGCTCAGCTCTTGCTGGAGTCGACTTACGAAGGAGGGCCCAGCCCAACTGCCAAGAGATCTCGATCCATAGCGATAGCTCTCACCGCTCAGGGAATCCAGAATCGAGCTCTTGCGAAGGCCATCCACAAGGTGTGGAAACAGCATCGCGCTAGCCACAAACGATGAGCTACAGGAGCTGAAAACATCAGTATCACAATCAGCCGCCCCTGTTTGTCTCTCGCAATTGTATCGAAGCTTTGGCTAAGCGGCAGAAGCAGTTTGATGATCAGCTCAGAATCATTCAGGAAGGACAAGCCAAACTTCTCGAAGCATTCCAGGCTTCAATGTCCACTCATACTGAGTCCTTCACTGAACAAGCCCAGGCCACGGAGATCCGACTTGACAACATTCAACTGGTCGTGGAGGATAAGATTTCTGAGAAGCTGACAGAACTCAAGGCAAGAATGACCTCTCCCATAAGCAATACTCGAAGCAACCGACTAATAAGAGGAATGAGCCGCACTTGGCGCCGACAAAGATCAATGATGATCGGACGAACTGTCCGCTGTCTACACACGCCTAGACAAGAAGGTACTCGTCCCTACCCCGGCTGTAATTGATGATGCCAAAAAGGGGGAAGGAAAAGAGAAGAGTACGGAAGGAAAAGAGAAGAGTACTGAGAAGCCGACCCCTACCACAATTGCCAAATTACTTAATGGGACAAACTCTTCACCGAGATCCGAGAAAAAGACCAAGTCCGTGGCCCGAGATAAGCGGGACTCGAGACTCGGACGCAGGGTAAGGCCCAGGGTGTCTTGGCTGCGAGCACAGCTGAGACTGGCCCAAGTGGCTCAGGAACCCAGGCTACTCATGCAACCCAGACTCCGACTGATATTATCAAGGAGGTTGCAGAGTATCTTGAGCGAGGAAGAGTCGAGAGAGGAAGAGGCTCTTCTCCCTCCACCCGTTCGGGGAAAAGGCAAGAAAGTGCTGATTCTCCCAACCCCT
Source organism: Lavandula angustifolia (assembly GCA_028984105.1). Lineage (NCBI taxonomy): Eukaryota > Viridiplantae > Streptophyta > Magnoliopsida > Lamiales > Lamiaceae > Lavandula > Lavandula angustifolia. Next base: position 28,934,754 of record CM054807.1, read on the forward strand.
CCCGGCCAAGAAAACGAAGAGATACATTTCGGCCGAGGAGGAGGTTCAAATTGCGGTGATGAGAAGGCGGCAAGGGAGATTGCTTTGAAATAGAAGCCGCTAATAAACCAAAGTCTAAGCCTCGTCAAAGGAAAGACAAAATCTTCAGCTCGAGGAGGAAGAAAACCCGCTAGGTTACCTCCAAGGAAACCGATTATCGAGGATGAAGAAGATAGGGAGAAAGAGAAGGAGCAAAAGCGGCAAAGCACCGAGAAGCGGGGTACATCAAAAGAAAAATCAAGTACCCTGCTTGAATCGAAGACATTCCTCGTAAAGCCACCGAAGCCCAAGATGATGAAATTGAGGCCATATTCGACCAAATGAACAGATACCTATACGAGGCGAAGAGGCTAGACAAGTTCGGGCCGCCGAGACGAGAATCCGGGAGGCGGACCTTGAAGCACCGAGAAAAAGAACCGAGGAAGAGGCCAGGCGAGAGTACCTTCAAAAGCCGATATTCCTTATCGATACGAAGGTTCGGGAAGCCGGCTGATCCGAAATCGCACAAATGGCCAAAGACGGACAATTGGATACCCGCTCAATTTACTCGTAGAGATGGGAATCGGCAAAGATAGAGTTCATCAAGCGCAATTATTTCCGGAGGTTCCGGCCCACATGACTAAGGTCGATGCCTACACGTAATGGATGATGATAAGTGAACCCGATCTATACATATACTTGCATAAAGCCGTATCCGAAGGTATAGAAGTCGGTGTTCCGGAGCCCGAAATCATACCTCCACCTAGAAGAAATGATGACTCAATCCACCTTGGGGTGATAGAAGGCTGAAGTGAAGTATCTTTGCATCGAAGAGAGAACTGGACAAAGATGACCCAGCGAGACTTTGCTTTGCATACTTGAAGCCGAGGAAGAACACATACCGGATGTATGGAGTGCCACCTGCCGAGACGCAATCTCAAGGATTCATGGACGGGATCAAACGGTTTAAGGGCTCCTAGGCTTAGTTCTCGATCTTCCTTGCTTAGCATGATTTGTAATCGCATCGATCCGAATAACTCATATATACAAATCTGATTTTGGCTCTGACAACCACTTGTTGTCTATTCAGCCATGTTTGTACTATGCTTTGACACTCAGAATCACTGAAGTGATGACTGACTCACACACTCACTTTATTTACTTTCTTGTCAGTTTATTACTGTGTTAGATTCTGCTAGTCTAGTTTCTATGTAATGGGGGAAATTGTGTTTTGCCCTGTTCCCTCAGTAGTCTAGAACTGTTGGAACAACTCCACTGATCTTACTTGTAATAATGTAAGGAGCTCTGTTTTTGATAGTTTAGTGTTAGCATAGATGATAGGTTTTGGCATCATCAAATAGGGGGAAATTGTTGGGTGATGATTCTGTCCTCAGCATAGTCTTACTTAGTGGGAAATGATTCTATCTTCTATGCTTTGAACCATGCTCGGCGGCTAGTGCTCACGAATGTTGAGAAGATTTGAAGATCCCAAAACCCTATCTGATTGGTGAACCATTCCATTGTAATCGTTATTCTTGTCTCTGAGGTTTCAGACTCAGTAGACACTCTGCTTCTGATCAAGGCGCTCAGTAGATTATCTCGCCTTAACACCGGAGTAGAAGACTCGGTGATCTTGGACTCGGCGGAGCAAGCGATAACCGAAAGAGTCGATGGAACCGGACTCGGCCAAGAAGCGATTCGGCCGAACTCGAGCCGATCTTCGATAGACTTTACTCGGCTATCTACCTACCGAATACGGGATCGGACTCGGCATCGGTAGACGCCTTGTGAACTGTCAGATACTTTTGAAAGACAATCAGCATTGTCATATACGAGGAAGAGAGAAGTCAGCTTCAGTTTGCCTTGAAGTCTGTGCTGTCTCAACCACTCTATCCGCCTCGACGAATGACAAGAACTCACGTGTCTTCTCACCTGCTAAAGCTGCAATCAACCTTTTACCTAAAAAGGTGGGAAAGCACATCCGTTACCTACTTCAAAAGAGCCGTTTGCTACCAAAAGAGAGAGAAAGAAGAAGATCGTCTCCAACGGATCTTTTCCAATCTCTGCTCTATAAATAGAGGGACATTTCAAGAAGAAAAGAGTGTGCACAAGCTTAAACGACGAAAACATACACAAGCACTAAAACGAGCTAGAACCAGAAAACCCTAAGTCTTCCGCAAGAACTTGAAGATCTATCTCCGGCGAAAGACTACCTTCTCAGCTCATAGGGAACCAAGCTAAACTGTTAGAAGAGCCTCTAGTATCCAAATCGACGGTACACGAACCTAAAGCTTATTTTTAGTCGTTCGTCGATCTAGAAGCTACATTCTCATTCCCTATCCCTCTAACCCTAAGCTCAACCGAATATACTTATAGCTTAGACGAAGGAGTTCATATTTGAACCCAATCCTTTTTGTAAAAGGACTCCTTCATAGTTGGAGAAGTTTGTCAAACACTTTAGTTTGATGCCTTTGTAAACTGGGACTTGCTCAGTATAATCCCCAAGCCACAACTTTGTCCTGTGCACAAGCTGACTGAGACTAACTCAGTATAATAAATAGCCTCCTGAACTTTCGGGACAGTGGACGTAGGATCGATTGATATCCGAACCACTTTAAAAATCTGTGTCTCGTTATTGTTCTGTTTGATTACTGTTGCATTGATTTTATTGTTCATACTGAAAATCTTCTTTAAAATCATACAACTGTCTCAGCATACTGAACTGTCTACTTGCTGAACTGAGACTTGCATAAAACGGTTTTTCCACTCAACTGATTAGGGCCTACACTTTTCCGCACCGCTGAACTCTACATGATTGATACTGAATTCTGACTCAGTCAGCTAGCAGATCTCAATAGAGTCAGACTCTTTGCCACACACGATTCAGAACAGCTATTTTGGTCTGCTGAATTATTTCAGTACGATACTTTCCTGAACAGGACTGTTCGTGTTCGAAGTTGAGAAAATCGGATTCAGGTGTATTCACCCCCCCCCCCCTACACCTGACCGTACACTCGGGACCAACAAATATTTCCATCGCTTCAATCGAACCAACAATACTTGACGTCGGCATATCCGTCAAATTGACCTATGCAACATTTTATATGCATTATGCCCTTGTCATTCTTTTTAACTTTCAAATCTCTCCTTGTCTCTGCAGCATGTGACTTGATAGCTTCACGCAGTAGTGTCTTACTCGAAAACCGTTGTCCCACCTCAAATTTTGGATGAAATGTATCAATCTCTCTGAAATTCATGGACTTTAGTTTTGACTTTTTCATATCGTCCCCCGAATCGAATTCTCACTAGTGAAATACTCATCACTATCCCGACGGTTGGTTCGGGAATATCGGCATCGAAGGGTAAAAATCATCTCTACCTCCTTCGAGTTACTATCATCATCATTTTCCTTGTCACCTTCTCCATCGATATCAAGCTCATAACCGCTATCGTAAAATTGAAACTCATTCCAATCAACCCCAGCATCATCATGCGTTTGAGTTTCCACATCATCTATGCCCATTGGTTGACCATATAAGTTAATAAATACCAAATAAACGAAATGGAATAATGAAAGTAGATGTATGATCTCAAACAAAAACTGAAGTTTTTCCATTTTCTATATAGTGAAAATCAGACGAGAATACAATATGACAACCTCCAAATTCTTCAAATATAGACGTAATTAGCATATCAAAGAACAGTCATTAGTAATTATAACTATGTCAGTTGATATAGCTCTGTGCATCATGTATGACATATTTATACTTCCAAAACATTTGTCCATACTACAAGACAAACTATTAAACTACATGTATTCCTTTCAATATTAAAAATATTGCACTAAACTACGTGTCAGTTGATAAGGAACCTTTTATTTTGTCTCCTCCTCACCATTAAAAAAGGATGTCACAGACAAGATTCTGGTTGGGAATTTCATTTCTGTTTTCAAATTCTCCCACGTTTTACTGAGTGAAAATTCTGAATTATATTTGCTATTCATTATGTAAAGGCCGTGAGTTTCAGACTTCAATTCCCGTACACGTAAACAATCATTATCCTTCAGAAACCAACGAAAGTAGAGAGAGAAGAAACTTACAGCGGGAAAACGCGTGTCGAGCTTCTTCCTCAAGGCACAATCAGATTTCGGCAACCATAGCGAAAATTCCAACTGATTATATCGACGCGACTATCTGGAAAAAAGAGGGGAAAAGGAGAAAAGTTGGTTCACTTAGAATTGGGAGTCGGCTGGATCGAATGAATATGAAGAAATCGAGTGAAATTTTGTTGTATTAAGAATCAATAGAATTGAAGAAAAATACCTAGGTTTAGATCATCGCAGGAATTTGGAGAGAGAAGTTCTGGTTTTAAGTTAAATTTGTTAATTTATTTTAATTTAATAAATAAATAAATCTTATATAAAAAAAAATATCAGCCGGCGCGTGAGATTGCGGGAGTTTGTACTTCACTCTCCACCGGAGGACCGAAATCGGACTCAGTTAAAAGATAAAGGACCAAAATCGGACCCTGCCGCATTAAAGGACCAAAATCGAACCATTGATACAATAAAGGACCAAAAATGACATTTTCTCCCAAACGATGCAACACATACACACACACCATTTATAATTCTATAGATTGTAGTACTGACACGGCATGATATGATACTGACACATGAAACAACATTTTATAGAAAATTCCGGATACCGACACAAATGCTAACATATATATATATATATATATATAGGAAATGGATCATATGAGATCATAATCTCAAAAGAGATACGAGAACCGATCTCGTCCCTCCATTTCGTAAATCTAAGGCTCTCCTTTTTTCCCTAAAATGCATTTAAAATTAAATCAAAAAAGGAATAAATCTTCTCATTAAGGGCAAAACTGTAATCTCTTCTCATTTCTTTTCCCTACCTTTTCTCCTAGCGATTTCAAATCTGCAAAAGAAACCCAGCAGCAAACGTAGTCGTTTATCTTCCTTTCTCGATTTCAAATCTTCCAAAATGAAGTCGATTATCTTTCGTGGGTTTCGTTCTTCTATGTTTCTTGCGTGATTTAAGCTCGTTTTGCCGTTGGATTTATCCCGATTATTGCCGATTTTGAAGATAGATTTATGCATATTTTTCGTTTTTTCCCGAATTTGCTGCAAAGGTAAGAATTCGTTCTGATTTTGGAAATATTGTAGTTCGAGATTTGTGGATTGATTTTTTGGGTTCCACTTCTTTATGGTCGTTTTCATTTTATTCGAATTTTTTAGAGATTTCTGGATTTATAGGGTAGAAGCCCTTTTTTTTGGGATTAGGGTTTCTGTACTGGATTTATGAGATATATATATCGATTAAGTATTGTTGTTCTGTTCTGGATTCCCTATTCCATTTCATATTCTACGTAAAGACAATATTCATGCATATGTTTTTGAGTGTTTATGCTGATACTGTGTAACATTCATGCATGCAAACTGTTGAATGGCTGAATCGTTACAGTCAAATGTGTCTCTTGAATCCGATGAATCCATTTTCATTCCTGATTGCGCGGCCGAATTGAAACCGTATGTTGGATGGAAATTTGATACTCTTGATGAGGCCGAAACTTTCTATAGAGACTACGGAGGTTTGTGCGGTTTCGATATCCGTAAGTGGTCGATAAAACGTCGTGGAGATGGGTCTATCATGCGTAGATATTTGGTGTGCAGTAGAGAAGGGGAGAAATTCATGGATGATGATAATGTTAATTCGAAAAGAATAAAGCGAAGGTGTAATTCAAAACGGTCATCTTGCTTGGCACGCGTCGTATTTAAATCTCACCCCGAAGGTTTTGTTGTTGATTTATTTCACGAGGCACACACACATCCTTTGTTATTATCAACTCACAAGCAATTCATGAGATACAATTGGACCATGACTTCCGTTCACAAGAATTTCGTCCTTAGTTGTGCGCGTTCTAATGTTGGTGCGGTGAGGTCATATAGAATGTTTAGTGAGTTGGTGGGCGGCTATGAGAACATCGGTTGTGATGGAGTAGATTTTAAAAATTTCCACCGTGATCTTCGTATATGTGTTGAGGGTGCGGATGCACAAATGATGTTGGATAAAATGAAGGAAGCTCGTGATAGGAACTCGGATTTCTTTTACGAATATTTTACGGACGGAGGGGATAAATTGAAGCATGTATTTTGGGCTGATGATATATGTATTAGCAATTACAAGATTTTTGGTGATTCGTTATCAATGGATGCAACTTATTCAACCAATAGATATTTATTTTTCTCTGTAGCTTATACGAGTTAGTATGGTTATCAAATTCTTATTGTTCGCAGTCATAGTTTTATGCATACGAAATGTTTCTTTTATGCACATTGTACATATCTTTTATGCATATAATCATACATATTCATATAATATAGATCAGTTCTTTTGCCGATTTCATGCTCATGATTCCTTGTAATAATGCTCATACAGAATAGATTTTATGCAAACAAATGAATTTAAATTTCTATTGACAACTGCGCTTCGTTCATTTTGCTGATTGCCTCCATCAGGGAATGCGGACAACAACGGCTTGTTAATTGATTAACATCATCATCCCTCTTGGCCATTACTTCTTTGTTAGTGTGCTGACCTTGCTCATCATGTTTAGCCTTTTTCCGTTTGCCCTTTTGTTGTGGGTCAGTAACATCCGCTGTCTTGTTACCTTTTGATTTGGCCGACCCCTTCCCTTTCTCATCCACTATCTTCTTATTCCCTTTCTCCTTCCCTTTGTTGTTTTTCACTCTCTCCTTGCCTTTATTCACCAAGTTTATTAAAGGAAGATTCTCGTCCGGCAGTGCTGTTCTCTTCCTCTTTCCTTTAGCTCGCGATGTTCCTGCTTTTTAATAAAATTCAGTGGTTACTATTGTTATTTTTTCACTCTTTCTATACGTATTCACTCAATATCATGCACCCACTTTATATATTTTATGCATATAAGTATCATATTTTATGCATACAAGTAACACATAAAACTTTCCAGAATATGAACATTTTATGCATATAAGTATCATATTTTATGCTAACCTTTCCCTATAGTTATGCAGACCACCAATACTTAATATACACAAACAACCTAAATAATATGTACCAATGGAATTATTTTTTATGCTTACTGTTTCATAGTTTTATGCTAATATATAGAATGTTTTATGCTAACGCTTCCATAAAAAAGAAAACCAATTTACAATTTTATGCATACAAATATTAAAACTTTCATGCTCTCAGACACTCAATTTCATGCACTTCAGGCACAAGATTCATGCATATCAATGAAACCGGGAATGAAAAATACAAGGTTTTTATATGAAATACAAACAACTAACAACTCGATTAATTACTTACATGCGTCCATGTTTTACCGTTTGAACCAAAATGCGACTATCAATCTTCGAGGCCGGAAATCCACAAAAAAAACCATTTTCCATCCAAATATCAGTAATAGTTAGTTTAATCGAAATTCGTTTGCCAAAACCAAAATAAAAAAACCAAATAGATCCACACGAGCATGAAATTGACAACGAAAAGACGGAAAAAACGACACTCTATATCAGTAATGAAAACCCTAAATTTTAAAAAAAAAAACGTAATCACTTTCAAAAGGGTTTGGGTAACACAGACCATTTCTCTTCCAAAACACAAATTCATTCATGGGTAAACGTAATTAACAACCGAAACGATGAACCATACATCACAATCCGTCGATTAAGAGGAATTGAACTCGATTTTCAACGAATGCGGTAGAATTTTTTTTTTACAAAAACCTTTTGTCGGCCAAAATAGAAATTTCAGCCAAGGGAGACAAAAATAACAACAGAGAACTTGCAATATACCTCTTACTACGTAGATTATGGACGGAGGATCGACAAGGAAGTTGCAAGAATTGCGCCGTTGCGAAAGTTTTTTGCTCGGAGAAACCGATGGCTTTCGTGAGAAGTGAGGAACGAAAATGTGAAATATTTAGCCCGCCCAATCCCAAAACCTTTCAAATGAAACAATTCGTTTTGCCTAAAACACCTTTTCAACAGTTTTTTTTTAAAAAAGATTAAAGGGTTTAATATTGGCCATTAGATTATGATGGATTGACGCTTAGGATCGGTTCTCGTATCTCTTTTGAAGGGAGGATCTCCCTAGAACCCTCCCCTATATATATATATATATATATATATATATATATATATATATATATATATATATATATAGATATATATAGGGGAGGGTTCAATAAGGAACACCCCTTATTGAAGGAACTAGGAACAAATCTTATCCATCCAATCTTGTGAATCAATGGCCAGGATAAATGTTAGGATTTTGATAAAATAAAGGATGAAGGATATGATAGTTAAATGAAGTAATAAAATCAAATAAACTCTCTCACAAATCAATCCTCCTCTCGTCTCTCTCTATCAACTCCCTTCTCACAAATCAATTCATCATCTCTCTCTCCCTCGTCTCTCTCCACCCACTCTCTCTCAATCTAAAACTATCTAGTCTCTCACAATTGAGCTCCAGATCTGAATCGAAGAAGAGAGTTCTCTTAATCTCTCTTCCATCTCTCGTCCATCTCTCGGTCGCCCATCACAGGCAACCAGATCTCTCGTCCATCTCTCTCTCTCTCTCTGCTCGACCATCACGCCCAGATCTGCATCTCGATTCGACCATCACAGGCAGCCAGATCTGCAGCTCGATTCGGCCATCACCGGCGTCACTACAGCGCGGGCAGACCAGATCTGTAGAGATTTGTTCCCGTTCTACATAGATCCGTCTCTAATCTGTTTTTTTAGTTTTTTTTTTATCTGAGAATTCTGAGCATTAGATCTATTTACTGCAATTATTTTCGACATCCAGCAGCAATTTTTTTCGTGTTTATCTGTATGCACTTTGGTTGAAAAATTGTATGCACTTTCATTGATAAATGTATGCCCTTTGATTAAAACGTTTCTGAACTTTCATTCAAAATTGTATGCACTTTGGTTAAAAAAATGTGCACTTTTATTGATAATTGTATGCACTTCGATTAAAACATGTATGCACTTTGGTTAAAAATTGTATGCATTTTGGCTGATTATCCATGTGAAGGTGCAGAAGAAGAAAAAGATGAAGAAATTACGTAATTTATTAGTGTGATTAATGAGTTAAATAATAAATAAAAATTTAATTAATAAAATAAAATACATAAAATAAATAATTAATTATTATGTTCGGCCAGTATTAATTTTGGATAATTTTTAGGTAAATAGGGAATTGATTAATAAATTATTTCACAAAATTGAATAATAGAAGATATGTAAAAATAAAATAAAATGAGTAGATCACTTCTATACCTTTAAGGAGCTAAATAAAATATTTAAAATTTAAAATAGCTTCTTTATCTAAGCCACACATCTAACAAAATGGTAGGCTAGGATCTGTTCCTAGTTCTTTCATTAAGCTAGTGTTCTTTATATATCCATTCCCTATATATATATATATATATATATATAAATACAAGTGTGGATTTGGTAGGAACCGAACTTACATAGAAATCATGAACTTACCATAATCTTTATATTTTTATATTCTTATAAAACATATAAGAATTATGCATAACATAATCTTCCAAACATATTCAATCCAAATCATCTAATGAGTAAATGAAGCATATATGTAGACTGTTCTTGCGCATAGTGCAAGTTCCTATATAATCTGCTCCCAACAAAAATATAACCAAAATGTAAACTAAAATAGTTTATATTCTAAAATAGTTTATATATTCTAATTATCTTGTCTATTTTGCTTTTTGAGCGGTTTTTAATAAGATTTGTTAGTTGTGTGTAGAGTTGTGTAAATCTGTAGGTCCCACAAAAAAGTTGTGTGTAATAATTTGCCATATTTGAAAAGTGGATAATATAATTGGAACATTCCAAAATAAAAAATTGGACAAAATAATTGAGATGATAGGAGTATTCTTCTATTGTATGTTGAAATGAGACAACTCATATATTTTCAGATTTTCTTTGTATCCCAGGTGCTAAGTTTTAGACATTTGTTATATCATAGTATATTTCATTTTAACTCACTAGCTATATATATATATATATCAACACATAGACTTTAGAGTCACACTTTTATATTCTCTTATATGACACACTTCATAAATATATTGACATGTGGCACATATGACCCCATCATACTTGATTTTGATGTTATTATTTAATTATGAAAGTCTATCCGATATATGATACATGTAAGATTGACATCAAAAGATGGGCGTTTGCGAATGCTAGCTTATTATAAACTTATAATTTATTTTGAGGTTCAAAATAAAATTTTAACATCTTTAAATAAAAAAAAATTGGTATGTTAGAAAATTATAGTCATTTAAGTATGAAAAAAATATACTAGTTGATGTTTCTAATAATTTTAAATAGTTTAATTGCTTAATTTTAATTTAAAGAAACTATATCTAAAATAAGTTTTACAAAAACTAAAAAAACTAGTTTATACAACTAATAGAAAAAAAAATGATAATCACTTTAAATTGCAGTTGCAAACACACCGAAGTCGGATAATTGCAATAATTTGTTTGTAAAATATCTTTTATGCCAACTTTTTTATCTTTTTGACGAGGGTACCTTTATAGGTGTCGGTGCTACTGAATGATCTTTTTATCTTTTCGACGACTACATTCTCTAATGAGGGTTGCTGTTGCTTAACCATTTGTTTATTATATAAGGTGGTGGATGTGGTGCTCATTGATTTTTTTTACGGGTTAAATTTGCAATTAAATGCATCATAGAATGTCAACTATCTAACTAATGTCAAATATTACCAGTACATATATTAATTAGTATTCTATACAAATTATTATCATTAAATGTTAATATCACATACATGCATGTATACTATTGGTAATTGCATGTCGCTTACGTAAATAACACGAATAGATAAGATAAGATTGTTTGATTTGATAGAGGATCTGGTGTGGTGGTCGACCCAATGGACAATTATTATTGGTCTTAACGGGAATGTATTCCACCTAACACCACTGATTCTGTGGTGTCTGAGTCCGCAAATTAAATCATTTACAATTTATTTTCAAACAACAAAAACCACCAACTTTCTCCTTACACGTCGAATGAACCAAAAAGAGGATCCTATTCTCTCTCTTTGAACTACTACCTCCTTATCTTCGACCCCAAACCCATACTTTCTCTTTCTAAAAAAAAAACGCACTCCCACAAAGTGATGACACATTCTCTACCATTCTAACCCATCAAATACATAAACCTTTTTTTAAAGTTTAATAACTTTTCTTGTTCCTTATAATTCTAAAAAGCGAACCATATTGGAACATGTTCACGCGTTGAATCATCTTCACTCGTGTCTTGCTAAAAAAAGGCAATTTTATTTTCTTAAATATCATTGAGGATTATTATGGAGGAGTTAATGAGATGGAAATGGTAAAAATTAATATAAGTGTGGGATTCAAATATTATTTTATTTTTCAGGGTTTATATGATGGTAGGGTAGGATTGTAGGAGCACCGGTTCTTCCAAACCGGGATGAGATCACATGTTCAATAAATCACTGTTCAATTGGTGTCCGATTCAAAACGACATATTTTTGTATTAAAAATTTATAAATTAAGAGGATAAAATTGAAAAAATGATTTAATAAATAATTAAAGAGTGCATTTTTTAAATACAAAACTACGTCATTTTAAATCAGACACCAATTGGACATGGATTTATTAGACAGGTGATCCCATCCCAAACAAACCCAACATAGGCACATCATGTAAGTTTTCGAAATGTTTTTATAATTATACGTTATAGTTGAGATTTTTAGGTGACAGAGGATAAGAGAGATATTTGAAAATTTTAAAATAGAAGGGCCAATGCTTCTACCGCTAACATCAAGTTTTTCTTTATTCAAATGCGAAGAAAAATGAGATAATTTGCGAGGTTGTATTGGGATGTATAGGTGGCTAATGTTTGTTCAAATTCGGGAAATTGTTAATAGGATGACTCGGACTGGTCATATCAGTTGAACGGTATTATTTGATTTTGAAGGATGTTCAGTTTTGGTACTTCATCATTTCATAAATCCATTCGTACAGCAACCCAACTACGATATCTGTCGTATTGAAATTAATAGTACCAAGTACTCCAAATCACAAGTGTCGTTTCTGGTAATTAGACACACAAATTAAGAATTGTTATTTTTGTTAATTATTTGCTAATTATTAAGTTTATTTAACAACAATGTTAACATTAAATAAAATAATTATTAAGTAAAGTATATCGAAACAACACATATTTTTTAATTAATGAATAAATCAAAATGACACTTATTTTAATTAAGGTTTTTGGCACATCACTCCCTTGTGGTTTAAGGTTTTAAAAAATGTGCACTCTGCCTCTCTCTAGCCGAGTTTTTACATGCGCTTATTGTGCAACTAGTGATGTGAAATCCAATATTCGATTAGTTGCAAATGCAGGTAAATGCCCCTATGGTTTCAATCAGGTGTATTTAACCCTCGATGGTTTTCAAAGTGGTTCAATCCACCTCCATCTTCTCAAATATGGTAAAAAATAAAAAATAAATAAATCATGCTTACTTTTGACTAGTTAAATTAGTTGATAAAGAAAACTAATGATCATGTTGTGTCATACCCTCCACTTCTATATAGTGATCATGCTTGGGAGCTTTATCACGATCAGACTATGATACGTTGTGATCATTATTATCGGCTAGATCACTATACCAATCATCTTCATGGATAAGTGGAGATTTATGGGACTTCGTTTTGTATATCTCAATTTCCGTACTAATTGCTCTCGAGTCGGATTAGTATCCAAGAATATCTTCATCACAAAATCGATCAACATCTTCCGATGCAACAATAGGTGTATCCGACTCATCATCACTAATATCATTTGCATCATTGAAATCCAGCAAATGATAATCAGAATAGCTCGAATCTCCATAAAATCGGTGTTTTTAGTAGTAATTTAAAAAAAAACAACTTCACCTCATCTTTGTATGCTTGAAGAAATGAAGAAATTGGAAGGATGCCTAGATGTTTTTCTCTTTCTTTTTTCTCTCACATTTTTCTCTAGTCTAAAGTTTTTCCAAATGAAAAATGAAGAAACTAAAGAAGATTATTTCGTCAATATATAAGGACATTTTTTTATATACACTAAAAAATTGAGTGAACTACACGCGGGGCTTGGAGGAAGGTCGTGTGCGATTACATATAAACCATTTGGGTGTACTGCACCTTTCTAAATTATAGGGGGTAAATTCCACATTCGCTAAACCACATGAGGGTAAAATTCACCTGACTATACTCGAGAACTGAGTGAACTACATGCGGACTTGGAGGAAAATTGTTTGGAACTGAATATAAATCATAAGAAAGTAAACTGTTTTTCTAAATCATAGGATGCGGGGTGGTAAATTACACCTTTGCGAAACCCGGGGTAAAATTCAAGTAACTTCTTATTTTAAATAGGAGGGACTAGTACTATTATTTAGGTGATGATTCGGATTTATGTAGCAATGTGACGATCATGTTTAAAGATGGTTAAAGATATATAGTCAAGAAAACACACAAAAAATTGACCAATTTTATTTGACATCCACTATATGTAGATAAAGGTTTTAATAAAATAATTACAGCATGGTGGAAATTAATAGCATGGATGAAGTGCATCTTGCACTGAATGTAAAACTTGATATTTTCTAGTTCAATTTTTTATGTTTCATTTCATGATTTTTTTTTCAAGTTCAGTTTTTTTTTTAATGTTCTTATCTAATATTACGAATGATTATCAATTGGGTTGAATATATCCATATTTTCGAGTATTTAGTTTCAAATTTTAATTAATAGTTGAATATTAGAGCCAGAATTACAAAATTAAGATTTATATTAATTGCAAATATGCCCTTTAATTTTATCTGTGCAAAAATAACCTTAATGTATAAAATAGACCATTATAGTGATTATATTTTGGTAGAAAAAGTACAAAATAGTGAAATACCCTTGCCCCAATTATAAATTTTCCAAATGTGGGTAAAGGTACTTTAGTACATGAAAAATACACATATGTGAAGGGTATTTCTCTCTCCACAGTTGAAGTGATAATAAATTCTCCACATATATAAACGATTATAAATTATAGTAAAATAATAATTTGATGTGGAAGATCGATGAAGATGTAATATCGAATATAGACTAAGATTATAGTATCATATTAGCATTTAGAGACACCCTTGTGTAAATACAGATTAAGGATTGTAAACGAGCCAAAATCTTACGTAAAATATGATTGTAATTTTAAGCACATTCACATTTCACACTAATTCCGTCGAAAATGATCATGACAAACAAAATCAAATGAATTCATCATCACACAGCTCCACATTCATGGCCGTTCTCAGTCCGACTCCCAGACTTCCCCTTCTCCGGCGTCAACACGACGTCCAGATTGTAGAGCACCGGCACCATGGTGACGGAGCAAAGGAACACCAGCACGGGGCCGAATATCCAGAGCATGAGCGGCAGCGCCGCGTAGAAGAGGCGATTCCCCACGGTGTTGAGCGCGAAGCTCCGCTCGAGCAGCTCCGCCACGTAGGCGGGGGGTGACGACTCCGTCGGAGCACTCCGGCGGGCAGTTGATGAGGAAGTTGACCTGGTTGGTGAAGCGGATGGAGAGAGAGTGGCAGATGAAGGAGAAGAGGAAGATGAGGAGGAGACTCACGTACTTGAGCGCCACCATCAACTCGCCGTGGGCCCCGTAAACGGTGTCGTTTAGGGGCTTCTTGATGCTGTACGTGCTGCTGATCACCGCCGCCAGCCCCGAGCAGAGGAGGATCGACGTGGTCGCCATCAGCGTCGACCCCATGATCGTGTTCCGGAGCGTTTGGACGGCTAGGATGTTTTTCTTTTCATTATCCTAAATTCAACAATACAAGAAAATTAACCATATTTTATGTTTTTTAATTAATTAGAAAAACTACTGTTTTTTGAGGTAAAGATGCGCGCGAAATGTTCGTGTGTACACACGCAAGAAGCACTAGAGTTTGTCCCCTTACTAATTGACCCAAAATCAAGAAATTAATATTACATGGGTTTAAGGAAAATTATAAAAACCCCAAGGGATCAAAGTTATTATTTATTTTATTTTTCAGCAACCCAATTTCCACGAATTAAATGATTACAAATTGTAAGACGAACACGGTTTTATAAATTATTGTTTTATTGATAGATATTTATAGAATCTATGACGGCAGCAATATATCGGAATTACTTGTGGTGGATGCTTTAGACATCACCTTTTTAGCCGGTGTAACTGGATTCAACAAACTAGGTAAGAGTATTTAATTTTCAGATGTTTATTTGTCACGAAACTTGCACGCTAGCAACACTAAAACGTGAACAAAAGGAAAAGTCGTGAACGTAAGAAGAATGAAACTGTTAGGATTTCTAACTGAAAGAAAGAAACTTATTATCACATTTCCAAACACAAGAAGTTATACCAACTAAAACAAGTAAAACACTTTGAAATCTTCTTAGAAAATACATTTTCTTTTTTTTTTTTTTATGTTCAGTTCATTCGGATATATTCTCAATCAAGAATACTACATTTCATACATAAAAATATCACCAATCGGAAACTCATTCTTTATCCTTGTCCCCGTACGAGTTTCAGTCTCGAATTTTATTTGATTAGTTGGTGTTTTAAAGACACCAACATTAATTATAGACGTAAGCGAAATATATTAAATGTAAAAGTGAAATTGTATGAATATGAGGATTTAGGGTTTGTGTTGTACCTTCATGATGGCGTTGACCCAAAAGCGGCGGCCACGAGCATTGGTTCCGATGATAGTAGAGAGGGGCTGCGTTCTCACCTTATGCCAAAGCCATACGTGATATCCCATGCATATCAACAACCCAAGCGGCACAAGTATCACGTCTAAATAACTTTTCTTCCATTCCATCTCTCTCTCTCTAACTATGTGTCTGTGATTTATGTTTCAATTAATAATCTTTCTTGCTTGGTTTCATTGGAGGTGTGGGTGTATATATATAATGATATGAGGAAAATGAACGTAGACCGATTCATATGAAGGATCCCAAAACAACCCACTTTATAAATAAAGCAGCAGCAACACTCCACTTTGTAAATAAACTAGAGACATGGGTCTAATCATGTGGCAATTCTGTTAATCTTATTTGTCTTTTTCTATCTCCTTTACATGTTTCTTTTTTTATCTAATATCTTATACTAATGATATTGAAGTAAAGTAAAACAGAAATATTTGTAACATTATAAAAAGGTTTTTGAGTTATACAAATTTTGTCTATTGTGCGATTAAGTATATATATAATGTTACTCAACAAGGGTTACGGATACAGTAGGAAGATAGGAATATGCATACTCCTTATATTTTTATGCATATTCTTTATATTTTTTTATGTATGAATCTTGTAGCTTTTACACTTTTATCCTCATGTATAAAAAACATATACGAAATATGCATAAAGAATATTTCAGATCACATTCAATTCAAACCATCTAATGATGTACAAATTACTTTTTATTTCCTATTTTAAGGAATCTTATATGATTCACTCCCTAATCAACAATATCACGAATTCATAATTATAGTCAACAAACATAATTTTATAATAGATGCATATTAGACGGGCGGGATTGATTCATATTTAACACACTACGATAATTAAGGTTCCCATTTGATCGGATTCTTTATTTTAATTTGATAGTAAATTTCGTTTTTCTAGAAGTAACATCAATGCGGGTGCAATGGGTATCTATGCCACTACTCACTAGTTCTGAATTATGATGCCAGAACGGAATATTCCCAACAATATTCCAAACAGAATAATCTCTAAAAATCCAAAATTGTTGATTATACAAAAAATAAAAAATAAAAAAACTCGATAGCTAACGTTAATGGAGTGAATTTGGGATGCCTGTACCAGGGAGATGCACTTCTTCATTAATGAAGCATATATATCATGTGTCATCAGGTCATATTCGTTACCTAATTTGGCGAAGAAAAGTTCTTATATACATTCTCTAATCATATATGATTAGAGAATTTAGGTAGATGTCACTAGCTAGCTGATTACATTCTTCACATTTCATATGATAAATTCACGGTTGTGTATTAAATAAGTAATATGCATTATTAAATTGAACATATATATTGAAATAATCTTACAGTTGTTACATTGGAAAGAAGAAATATTGGGAAAATAAGTAATTTGATACTACTTGTTTTTTATGACGAAGTCTAACATCAAATATCACAAATTCAAATCTCTATATATTTTAGGTTGAGTTTATCGTGGATAGTTATATTATTGTAATGTATATCTTCGACCGACTTCAAATAATATCTATCACTTAATTCCATTAGGCATATAAAAATGGAGAAGACACTTTTTTGTAGACGATAATTGTTATTATAATATTTTTTTTTCTATTTTTAGGAATTGTGCATGGAACTGGATTTTGGTAGGTTGGGTAGGTGGAAGATAAATGGAGTTTAATTATTGATATTTTAATTATCCAACAAATATTGTCGAATAATTTATGGTCACGATTCCTACAGCATGAGTGAAAATCTGAGTGGCATAAATATTGTGTAAGCAGCATAAGTGGAGAACACAGAAATAACATGCAATTCAATTCGCCTGACTCATTTTCCAATTCTATTTAACGTCAATTTGGAACCACGCTTTCCTGCCTGCTTACTCTAAGTATAATTAGTGCAATACACGTGTTTAATCATTACTTTAATAGCTAATCTTGTATTAAGTCGTCAATACTTGAAAAAAAACGTCATTTTAGTTATCTATATTATCTCCGTGTAGCATGAGAGAAAATACTTTTCACTGTTGCTTACCATTTTTGACAATTGTTAGCATCATAAATTGATAATTTTCAAAAGAGACGGACAGTAATTGAGAAAATTTGATGTTATCCGAATCATGTGCGCAATAACATGTGATCAAATTATTCTTTTCTTTCTTATTAATTAAATTGAATTCATGAAATGTCGAATTAAGTTTTCGGATTGATTTAGAATAATCGTATGGCAAAAACTTTGCGTGCGTCGTATTTGCACATGCAACATGATCCAATTACCCAATTTTGACCCGCTTTGACCCGTATTTGACCCGTTGACCCGCATTGACCCGTGTTTGACCCGCCGACATCAAGCATTACATCATTAATTTTTTATTTTTTTTCTTTTTTTTTTACGTTTTTTTTTTTTACTTTTTTTCCCTTTATTTTAAGGACGGACGTGTCACTCTTTGCATACGAAAGTGTCAATCGTAACAAACAAAAGTATCAATCGCAACAACCAAAAAATTTTTCATTTTTTTTTCATTTTTATTCCTTTTATTTTAAAGACGGACGTGTCACTCTTTGCTTATGAAAGTGTCAATCATAACAAATAATTTTATTTTTATTTTTTTCCAATTTTTTTGATAAGGAATGCGTGTCATTTGTAATGAATAAATGTGTCTTTTGTTACTTATCCAAAGTATCAATCGTAACAAACAAAAGTGTCATTTATATCATTTATTGAATATCATTTATTGAATATCATTTATAAAGTGTCATTTATATCATTTATTGAATATCAATTATTTTTTTAAAAAATAATATTTGTTTCGAAAAAAAATGTCATTTGTTTATGAAAAAAGTGTCAATTACAACGAACGAAAGTGTCATTTATCTTAAAGTGTCAATCACACTGAAGTAAATTGGCACTCAGAATTAAGGAACGTGTCACTTTCATCTACTAATCAATATGAAGCATAATAACCAGAAATATTACCTAAAGTGTCAATCGTAATAAACAAAAGTGTCAATTGTCCCGAATGAAAGTGTCATTGTTTAGAACAAACGAACAAAAGTGTCATTGTTTAGAACAAACGACACTTTTGTATACAAAGAGTGACACTCTCGTCCTTATAATAAAGGGAAAAAAAACGAAAAATATTTTTTGTATTTCAAAACGAGAAAAGTATCATGTCATTCTTTGTATTTCCGAAAAGACGAAAAAAATGAAAAAACGAAAAAGACGAAAAAGGCAAAAAAGACAAAAAACGAAAAAGACGAAAAAGGTGAAAAAAAATGAAAAAGACGAAAAAAAACGAAAAAAGATGAAAAAGATGAAAAAAAGACGAGAAACGTAAAAGGCGAAAAAAAACGAAAAAGACGAAAAAGTAAAAAAAAACGAAAAAATCCGAAAAAGACGGAAAAAACGAAAAAAATGAAAAAACAAAAAAGGCGAAAAAGACGAAAAAACAAAAAGACGAAAAAAAGGAAAAAACAAAAAAGATGAAAAAAGGCAAAAAGAATTAAAAAAGCAAAAAAAAAAATGAAAAAAAATAAATACGAAAAAAAGAAAAAAAAAACAGTCAACACATGAGTCAAAGAGGGTCAACGGGTCAAATATGGGTCAAAATTGGGCAATTGGATCATGTTGTGTGCAACATGATGCACACTAGTCCATCTTTAATCTTATTAACGAAACCAATACATGTTACTCTTCCCGTCCCATTATTATAGTCTTGTTTCTTTTGGGTACGATTGTTAAGAAGCTTAATTTTTGTGTGTAAATGATGTTGGACTTTTAATACTAACTTTTAATGCTATTTTCATTTCATTTCGGAAAATAGGACAATATAATTGGATTAATGACTCAAATCACCCAATTGAAATACAGGAGGGAATGGTAGAAATTTACTTTCCTAAAAGATTTTGAATTAGTTGAATCATGAATGTACCCACAAATAAAACCACCAATTAAAACCTAATACAAAGTTTGAGGATCCAAAAACCAGCACAAAAGTTTAATACTTGATGCAAAGTTTAAAGGACCAATTAATCAAACAAAAGTTTACAAATTTTTATTACATAAATAAAAATACTCAAAAAATTATCTGTACATATTCTCGCGGCCAAATTTTAAAAATTCGAAATTCACATGATTAGTGCTGTATAAGAGCTAAACTTTGTTGTATTCGGTACCGTATCTTTGCTTGGTGGTAGGAAATTAAACCGACGACAGCGGGCGGGGACATTCCCACTACTTACAATTCGTAGCAATATTAATACATTATTGTATCTTAACAACTTGATATCATATTAGGCCTGTTTGGAAGAGATTAAAAATGATTTGTTCTAATTTATTCTAAATAATAAGTCATTTTGCGTTTGTTTAGAAGAACTTATCAAAATAATTTATTCTATTCTATAAGTTACTTTTGACTTATTTTTATAAGTTAATATTTATAACTTATGGATAACTTATGATAAGCTTATGCAGAGATCCACCATCAAATCCTGACAACCGAAGTTTTTTACACTGGAGTTTTTTTTTATATTGTATAAGTTATTATTAATGTATGCATCCAAACGCAAACAACTTATTAAATTTAATAACTTTTGTCATAATTCCTTATACAAAAAGTCATTTTTGCCATTAGAGTGTTAGGTGAAAAGAGCAGTAGAGTGTTAGTGACATGTTATGTGGTGAGGTTAAGTCATAGACTTTTAATGATTCTTGGATACCTCGAGGAGGTAGAGTATGACAGGATACTCGTGTAAGAATCACTTATTTAAGTTAGAAGTGAGGGCCGCTTCTAATCGATACTTATGAGTCCAAAGAGGTTGTCCATGGCCAGAAACGGACACAAAGGTGAGAACGGACGAGGTTGAGACATTATAGTGTCAGTGTTATTGTCTCGGTATACACGATGGAGGAATAGTTAAAAACCTTGTGTTCACTAGTCCGCCGGTATACTCGATAGCACCAACTAAGGATGGTTCAAGGTCAGAAGCCTCCTACCCTGATGCTTATTGTCTCTTGAGGACTGAGTTTAGTGTTTGCATGCATTCATGTGGGGGACTGTTGGAAAATCTGCATTAAAAAACAAAATTTGAGTTGCCGAACAAAATTTGAGTTACCTCAAAATCTGCATTAAAAAACAAAATCCGCAATTTCGAGCCACATTTGCTGTTATTTTGAAAAAATAAAATATACAACATCGAAGTACGTTTCGAGTAGATGATCGTAGTATATTTCGTTTCTTAATTCTGATTTTCGGTGAGTGAGAAATAATTGCTCGAAGATTAGTGTGCGTAATGTAATATTTTTGAAGTTGGAGTTGAAGAGTGGATTTCATTTAATTAACTTGTTCTATTTAAACTTGTTATATTAATGGAAGTGGTATAATCTTATATGATATATATATATATATATATATATATTATATGATATATAAGTTAATATATGTATTTATATATAGGGTGTGGATCTGGTGAGAACCCATACTTAACGTGAGAACTGCGAACCATGCATAATTTTTATACTCCCTCCGTCCCACAATTCTTGTAACATTTTCCTTTTTAGGATGTCCCACCATTTTTGTAACATTTCCTAAAATGGATAATTATTACACACACTTTTTTTGAGGGCCCCACATCTCTATTCACAACCAACAACTCTTCTAAAATACCGCGCCGAAAAGAAATGTTACAAGAATCATGGAACGGAGGGAGTATAATTTATGCATAATCGTTATATATTTTTATGCAAAAAATCTATAATTTTACATTTTTGCCCTTCTACATAAAAATATGTATAGTGTAAAATTATTTATTTTTTGCATTAAATATATAACGATTATGCATAAATTATATAAGCATTATGCATGGTTCGTAGTTCTCACGTTAAATGCAAGTTCTCACATGATTCACTCCCTATATATATATATATATATATATATATATAGGGGGTTGGTTCACGTAAGAACACCCTCTTATAGTGTGAACATAAGAACAAATCATGATCTTTAATTTTAAGTAATAAACGGTTTAGATTTGATTAGTATTGTAGAATAGCGAAATGCATTTTAAAGAATAATCAAGCTCACTTAAGGGTAAATTTGACGTTTTTTTTATAATTGATAAGATCTTGCAACCGCCTACTTCCACTAATCTACCCAAAAAAATCACAACTGATCAAATCTATCCCTTTATCCCCACTAATGAAATCTATCGTATGTTTATGTGTACAACAATTTAATTTTCATTGAAATGCACTTTGTTCATAATTATCCTGCAATTTATTCACAATCGAACTGCATTTCATTCACAAATAAATGCAAGAAAAAAACTGTACTTTGTAAACAATTGAATTGTACTATATTCACATCCAAAATGCTCTTTATTCGAAATTAAACCGCACTTTATTCGATGTCGAACTGCCTTCTATTCACAAATAAATGCAAAAAAAAAATCAAAATTAAATTGCACTTCGTAAACAATCAAATTGCACTATATTCACATCCAAAATGCTCTTTATTTAGAATTAAACTGCACTTTATTCAGTATCGAACTGCACTTTTATCACATTCGAACTGCACTTTCATCACAATCGAAATGCACTTTATTAATAATTAAACCGCATTTTATTCACAATTAAACTGCACTTTATTCACAATCAAAAAGTACTTTAATCATAATTAAACTAGACTTTTTTCATAATCGAATTGCACTTTATTCATAATTAAACTGCAGATTATTTTAAAATGTGATATATGTAATCTTAATTTGGATTGCAAGTTAACTTGATGAACAAACCATCATTTAATATGAAGATTAAAGAAATATCTTAGGAAATAAAGATGAGAAATTTAAGGAAGCTAAATTTAAAGATAGAAGCGGTTTTTAAAATTGTTGAGAAATTTAAGCGTGAATGAAGATACAGTTATTGAAATAATATTATCGTGAATGAAGAGCGGTTATCAATACAATAATTTAGATTATGAATATAGATATTTAAAAACAAATTACTTAATTAACCTTTAAGTGCAATATGAATAAACTTTAAGTGCGGTTAAATCAATTTAAGTGAAAAAATTAAATCGAGACCGTCCATTCAAAATATCAAAGGTATAGATTTATTCACGCGTTCACACATAAATAGGCTGTTCACATTTGAACCTTAGCCTATATATATATATATATATATATATATATATATATATATATCCTTGAATTCCGTATTAGGATCAAATTTGGATAAATCTTCAGCAAGGTTTATTCTTGTTGTAGCAATATTTTGCTTTTGCTTTTGATTATTTTTGGACAAAATTAACATTGGTCTTTTTGCCGGCGCCATAGGCTTTTTTAGCTTTGTGCTTGTCTTTTTGACAATCTGCTTCCATTGATTGTCCCCTGCAAGAATTTTCGTGTTAAAAAAGTCCGGTAGAGAATTATTTTTCCCAAAGAATATGCTCAATGTCAAAATCAAAACATGCTAAAATAGATTGCCATCTAGCAAAGATTTGTTTTGAAGCAACATTTTTAACGTCTTTAAATAATATATCTTTTGCGGATTTGCAATCGACTCTTATCAAGAATTTCTTGTTTAATATGTCACTCTCAAATTTAGTAACACATTTGACAATTGAAAGTAATTCTTTCTTGACAAGTAGAATAATTCCATTGAGAATTATTCCAAATTCTCGATGTAAATCGACTAATTCTTCTTTAGAATTTTCGGAATTCTTTTGTTTAAGAATTCCTCCGTATTCGATTTCTGTAAGCATCTGTTTCAATAATTTTGAAAGCTTACGGATTAGATAATGATAAACATGGGAGTTCTTTAACTCTTTCTTTAATTTTCCTGACTGCTTCGGTATGAGCATCAGTCCAGGGAAGAGGATTCTTCTTTAATCTTTGAAATAATAGCTTACAATCTTTAGCTAAATCTTGGTAGAAATCCCCAATATAATTGAGACAACCAAGAAATCGTTGTAATTGATTTAGATCAGATATTTTATCTGGAAATTTTTCTGAAAATAGAATAACCCTTTCAATAGGAGTAATTATTCTATTCTCAATATAATGACCCAAGAATTTTATTCTTGTTTGGAATAGCTTAACCTTTTTAGGATTCACTGCTAATCCAGCATGCTTAGTAGCATTGATAAATATATTAAGATGTTTGAAGTGTCTATCAATTGTTTCAGAAAAAACTAAGACATCATCAATATAAACAATAATAAAATCCATATAAGAATTATAAATTTTATTCATAATATTTTGAAATTCCATAGGGGCATTTTTCAACCCGAATGGCATAACGTTCCATTCCTAATGTCCAAATGGAACTGTAAAAGCTGTTTTATATTTATCTTCTTCTTTTATCTGTATTTGATAAAATCCTGATTTAAGATCAAAAGAAGAAAATATATTTCCTTTGAAAATTCTATTTAACAAATCCCTTTTATTAGGGAGTGGATGCTTTATCCATTTTATATATATATATATATATATATATATATATATATATATATATATATATATATAATAAGTGTGAATGAATTTGAATTGATTCAAATTCTTGTAACTCCTTTTTCAATTGCTCCACTAACTCCTAATCAATTTTATCATGATGACAATTGATCATGGATGTCGGTTACTTGAGGGAGAAAATGACAAATAAAGTCTTATGCATTTCAAATGTGGGATAGCTCCTATAAATAGGAGTTGTAGAAAGCATTTGCATACCAACTCATTATAGCATTTTCTTTATATTAGCTTTAGTTTCAAAGCTTAAGTCCTTGCCTTTCGTCTTGTTCGTCGGAGTTCTATTGTTTGCGGTGCTGCTACGTTGAACTCGAAGTCGTTTTATCTTTGGGAAGACCACACCTAAATCGAGAGCACTACCGAGGCGTTTGTCTCTTACGGATAGAGAGTTTTTCTCGACTCGGCTTTGCATTTGGTTATATTTTGGTTTATTGTTCAAGTTGTAATTTCCATTTCCATTTCACGTGTTTTTGTGTTTGGCAGATTACATTATTTTGTAACAATACATGTTCCTCCCTTCTGCACACGAGAAGATGTTACTTTCAACATATAATATATATATATATATATATATATATATTCAAAATGAATAAAATTCGAAACGGAATATAGTCCAAAGATTAATATTATGAGGTAGGAATAAAATTCGAAAACAAAGTATATCCATATTTTGTTGCATTATATTCTATAAATTGTTGCATTAACAAATAAGAAATTATGCATATGCATTTTATAATGCATATTAATTGAATTGTGCTTTACAAAGTTATGCATCAAATAACAATTTAAAATGCATTATACATTCAGTAGTAACTTTAATATTATGAATCAATAATTATAGAAATATGCATATGAATAAGAATAATAAAAAATATAAATTTCTCTTTAAATAATTATTAGAAGAACGATAACAGTAAAAATGATTGTGTGCATATTCAAAAACAATTAATACAAAATTTAAATAAACACATTTAATCACTTCTACAACATAAAAAAAAAATCATGAATAACAATAAATGACTAAAAATAGATTACGAATAATAAATATACTAGGAATTTATAATTAATACTAAGAAATATAACAAAAATAATTAAACCACTAAATAGGAAAAACAGTTATAATGATTGCATAATTTAAACATTAAATAAGTTACCATAAAATATTACGTGACTCATACATATCTCATATTTTATTGAATTCAATAAACAAAATTACAATCATAACCTTTTAGTAGTTATTCGAATTAAATAACTACAATAAATATTTAGAAAATGATGTTCATTAATTTAATAAATTGAAAGGATGAGATTGGTTCTTAATTCTCACAAACTTCTTAGTTCTTATTTGATCCATTATATATATATGGAGGAGGTTCAAATGTGAACAGCCTTTTATCGTGTGAACGTGTGAACACTGCACTTTAAAGACAAATGTACTGCACTTTAAAGGCAAATATATTGCATTTTAAAGTGCAATACTTAAAGTGCAGTACGTTGTCCTTAAGTGCAGTACATAAAGTGCAGTATTAAAGTGCAGTATATTTACCTTTAAAGTGCAATACGTTTGTCTTTAAAGTGCAGTGTTCACACGTTCACACGATAAGTGCTGTTCACACGGGAACCACTCCCATATATATATATATATATATATATATATATATATATATTGTCTGATCGAAGAAGTTTTGTTTGTGATGAGATAGTTTGGCATGTTGGAATATGATGATGCAGACATATCCAAAGCTCTCATTGAGTTTGCGATGCAGAACGCCATTGATACGTTGTCTTCAGGTCCATATTATCCTTGTATAAATCCAAATTCATTAAAACAAGCAGATTTAGAGGCAAGTGTAGTCAAAAGTGCACCCGATTTCTGCACTGTATCATCAACAAGAGCTGCTGCTACCCCTCCACCTCCATCCACCCAAACAAGTATGTTTCAACTTTCAAGAAGAATAATGCATATTAATAACTAAATTAAACCTTGATTTTGTCAGTTTAATTCTATATATGAAAGCTAATTACACATCTGTATCGATTCCATATCTCTGTCTCTCTGTGTGCTTCAATAATCTTGCTTGCTTTCATTAGAGCGGATACATGTATATGTTGATAGCTGGATCCCAAAACAACCAACTTTAATTTTTGGATAAAGCAGCAGCAGCAGCAGCAGCAGCACTTAGACTAAACCATACTTGTTTTTGCCATTTCCATTTTTTTGGTTACTTATCATTTTCCTCATGTAATATTCTTGTTTTTTGTTTGATCCTGCACACATATAGGATATACTAATGATATTGAAACCACAAAATCTTGTGGCATTATAGAAAAGTTTCGAGTTTTATATATTTTGTCTAACCTAAAATCTCCTCCACTTTTTTATTTTTAAATAAAAACTGCAATTTTCTCCCCTCTGTATGTGTAGTGTTGTGTTTTGATGAAAATCAGAGTTCGTGGGACCCCTGCACCGAGGATCACACACACACATATATATATATATATATATATATATATATATATATAGGAAGTGAATCATGTGAGAATTTGTATTTAAAGTGAGAACTACGAACCATGTATAATCCTTATATAATTTATGCATAATAGTTATATATATTTTATGCAAAAAATCTACAATCTTACCCTTTTGCCCTTCTCCATAAAACTATGTATAATATAAAATTATATTTTTTTTTCATAAAATATATAACGATTATGCATAAATTATATAAGAATTATACATGGTTCGCAGTTCTCACGTTAAGTGTGGGTTATCACCAGATCAACACCCTATATATATATATATATATATATATATATATATATATATATATATATATAGGGTATGGATCCTGTGGGAAGACAGAGTTATGTAGGAAGGTAGAAAGTATGCATATTCCCTATATGTTTTATGCATATTCCTTAACTTTTTTATGCATACATTTTGTATCTTTGCCTTTAAAGTGCATTACATTTATTTTTAAAGTGCAGTCTTCATACGTTCACACGATAACAGGTTGTTCACATTTGAACCTCCTCATATATATATATATATATATATATATATATATATATATATATGGCATCAACTCATAATCGTTGCCTAATTTCACCAACAAAAACTTGGTCGGCAAAGAACGACCAAGGTTCGCTAATCATTGGTATTTATACCATCTCATGTTTTTTTTTAGGCCTATTTCTATCATTTCCAATCATTTTTAGCTTTTGTTTTGTTTGTAATCGTACACTTTCGATAGTTTTTTATTTTGCAGGTTACTTGCGCGTTTTGAGCATATTTGGAGGTATTTGCTGTCTAAAAGAAGAAAATCAAGGTCATTTATCAATTGTGGACAAGATGGAGTTGTTTGGGTGAACGATGAAGAAGATTTGAAGTCGGATGTTGAAGAAACCGGATTTTGAATGTCTTGAAACAGGTCAGTTGGGAAATCGCGTAGCAGACGGGTCTAGCAATTTTAGAATTCGATCTCCACCGTCCAAATCCTAATTATGTATTGGGAACATCGTGGTAAAGTTTCTTGATGATCCAATGATTATCGAAGGAAATATGACGATTTTCCCAAAACTTGGGAAAATAAAGCTCCGGAGGGAGTATATTAAAAAGGGTAATTTTCGGTATACCGCCAGCTTCAGTAGACCATGACATATTCGGTATACCTTAGTTTTTGTATGCCTTAAATTTTCAGCATACCGATACCGCGGTATAACGAAGAACGATACGACATACCAAAGCAACGTTATAAAAACGGTATAGAGATTTGCTTATATCAAAAGTTCGACATACAGCACCACAGTATACCGAAATGTTCGGCACAACAACGGTGTGCTTTTTTCCATACCGAACTATTTCAATACGGTATGCGGTGTGGGAAAAATGTATGTTATACCATGCCGTAACACCCATAATCATCCACCATCCTTTTCAAGCTTTGTAGAGTCAGCTCACTTCAAATTAATGGAGCTCGCTTTGTAGAAAACAATCCACCATCATCAACCATCTTTGCCTCTATATACTCCTGTAAATATATTTTAACACCCAGAACACTCTTTTACGCCTCAACTCTTCACTCCAAAATTGTTGTTATTTCATGGCTTCTTCGTGAAATCACACTTACACAATTGATGAAAATAAACATCTTTGTCGTTGTTACTTGGAAATATCCCAAGATTCGGTACCGAGAATATACCAAAAAGAAGATCAACTGTGGATTTGCATTATGAAGCTTTATAACTCTGAAGCACCTTCTTTGGATATGGCTTATCGAAACAATAGATCACTTGAAACTCGCATGCAAATAATTTTGAGTTCTATTAAATCTTTCAAAGCTTGTATCCAACATATTAAATATCCCAATCCAAGCGGAGCTTTTGAACATGATATTGTAAGAACGAGTCATTTATATAGTTTAATATTTTTTTATTTTTATTTTACTAAGTGTAACACATTTTATTAATTATGCAGTTTACTCATGCAAAAGAAATGATGGCGAACGTTGATAAATATCCAAAAGGATTTAACTTCGTGCATGTGTGGCATATTATGAAAGATTTTGCAAAGTTTCATTGCAATTCACAAAGCTCTCGAAAAAAGTCTTCATTTCGATCGAAACTCCAACCCGATGGGTTTTCTTCTTCCTTTAATATCAATTTGAGTTATGGTAGTGGCAGTGGTTCCGGATCATCACAAGTGTTCGAGATGGTGTTTTTATATAAAAAAAGGAAAAATCATGAAGATATGTTGTCCGTTTTGAAAGCAATCGAACAAGGAAATAAGAAAATTGTAGAATTGATGGATAACTCAAATGCGAGAAGATTGAATGAAAAATACAAAGGTATTGAAGCAAAAAAGGCAAGCTATTGCTTTTTAAATGTAGGAATCAGATAATAAGATTTTAATGATAGACACCAACAATGATTATGATCCCACTTAGCGAGATTACTTTAAAAATGAATTAGAAAAAAGAATTTTCAAAGACAAGTACAGTCAATCCTTGGTGGTGATTTTCCGATTTTAAAGAATCTGGAAGTGACTTTGGAGGCTCGGGTAGCCATCTAAGAACTTACTAGATTTGTTTGTTTTCTTAATTTAGTGTTATCGTATTTTTATATTAGTATAATTTACGTTATTGCATCTGCAATTTATGGTAAATTTCAGACTTGGGAAATAATCCAGACTCGAGCTGTACTGCCTAAGGATCCTCTATACCAATTTTTGGTGTCCCATTCGGTGGCCCACCAATCACGCGGTGCCACGCGTGCATTGGTGGGCCATGTTACCAATAAATAAATAATATTTTACTGGTAACATGGCCCACCAATACACGCGTGCCACCGCGTGATTAGTGAGCCACCGAGTGGGACATAAAAAATGGAATAGAAGATCCGGACTCAGCTGTACTCGTCTTCAAAAGCGATCCGGATCTTCTGACCCATTTCCGGTGGATCACTTGGTGGTCCACCAATCACGCGGCGCCACGCGTGCATTGGTGGGCTCCTAAACTAATAAATTAATATTAAGTGTAAAAAATGTGGTCAATCAATACGCGCGTGGCGCCGCGTGATTAGTGGGCACTAAGTGGTTACACGGAATGGGTCGAAGATCCCAGCGCTTCAAAAGTGTGGAGAAATACTCGATTATTCTCACCAAAATCATGATTTTAAGCATCTGAGTGCCCCGAGAAATAGTCGTGCGACGAAGGATATGCGGAGACTAGGAAAATAGTGGATGAGATGAAGAATTGCGAAGATATTTTGATGAATTTTGTGGTAATGGAGGAGAATCAGAAAGGACCGGTGGGGAAAGGGCGCTGAGTTAGGGATCACGGCGACGCGAGGAGCAACGGCTGTATCGGCTTCAGTGAGGGAGAATGCCGAAGTATAGCTGTGGAAAAATGGTGGACGATGTTGGTGAACAAGAGCGGTGGAAATCATCAAGGTATTTCATGGTGTTTTATGGGCAAACAGCAGTCTTGTTCAGTTGTGCATGTGGAAACATTTTCCCTTTCATTAGTTTTATAATGAGTTTTGTAAAATAAATCAATTTTCAATATATTTGATATTTTAATTTGGAATTGTATTCCAATCCCACATTTTGGAGGCATTTTATTCAAGAAATAGAAGAGTGGATATTGTTATTTCATAGTATCCAAGCCTATCCCGCTAAAGAAGGAGCTCCTCTTGCACATCTGAATTGAGAGAAAGGGACGTTCATCTATGAGAGAGAAGCAGATAGGTTTCGGACATGTTATCAAGAAAATAAAACACTTAAAAACATATGGGATTGGAATTTGTTCATAACAAATATTTATCCAAAACTGTGAGAATCTATAGATTATCAATAAAATCACAAGAAGGGGAAGAAGATGTGGCCTCCGCAGGCGAATACTTCGATGACTCCCATGACACGGTTGGTCGCCGTGGCAATAGACAAGGATAGAGGCAGCCAAATTGCCCTCAAATGGGCTTCTGACAATCTTCTTGTCAAAGGCCAGACCGTTATCTTGGTCCACGTTAGACAAAGACAATCTACCTCATCTCCATCTCTCTCTTCCCCATGTAACAAATACTCTCCCTCTACGCATGCTTTCATCTTCATCCTATCCTATGTCTATGTGCATGGAGTTGATCAGATTGTGTCTTTTATCTTTTGGTGCAGGGCCTAATGCATCGTCTGAGGGTGGCGACAATGTAGGAGATGATCCACAAATGAAGGAGTTGTTCCTCCCTCTCCGCGTCCTCTGCACCCGAAAAGATGTAAGTATTCACATTTCAGCACACCTTAATGTAATCTGCTGCATTCTCTGAAGAAGTTTTGTTATTCAGATACTACACCATGAGGTTGTGTTGGATGATGCAGACGTAACGAAAGCTCTCATCGACTTTGCAAGGACAAACGCCATTGATATGTTGGTTCTTGGTGCTACAAATAAAGGCAGCATCTTCAGGTGCATTTCCTCTTTATTCTCCTAACGCCTCAAATTCTCACATGGCAAAGATAGCAAGAAACCTAAACAGAGTTAAGTCTTATAAACAAGCAGATTTAAAGGAAAAGACATACCTGGAAGCGTACTAAAGAATGCACCAGATTTTTGCACTGTATATGTGATTCACAAGGCAAAGATCTCATCGACTAGAGCTGCTACCCGTCCACCTCCATCTAGCCAGCTTCGCAACCAGATACTGCTTCAAGCCAGCATCAAGTATAATAATACAATGGAGCAGCAGAATTCTTATCAGTCTACCACCAGTTCTAGAAGTCGGTCATTATTCTAACATCACATTTATCATCCTCGATGTAGAATCATGAACTCAGTTTTTTGCACGTATTTTTCTGCAGGTTCTTTCTCAGGTAACGTACGTCTGGGATCCGAAGCATCTCCACGCTCAAGCAGGCTAAGTGATGCAACCTTCAAGTATGATATCATACCATATGTTTCCACAAGCATAATGCATAAACTACTAGCTAAAAAGCTTGATTTTCTTACTATGTTGCCATCCAATGAATGCTAAGTGTTAGTACTCCAAACAGGTCTCCATTCACTTCGCGCAGAGGTCCCAACGGAAGAGCATACGACATCTCTCCACCGGATACTGATATCTCCTTTGTCAGTTCAAGGAGAAGTGTAGATGTGTTTCCTACATTCACTGACAGCTTTGAAGGAGGCCCTACACCTCCGCGGCTTTCTGGGTTCTCCGACCTAGACTATCCAGGCCCTGAGTCGTGGAACCTGGGACGCAAATCAATAGATGTTGGATCACTGGATTTCGCCACTTCACCTGAGAATGAAAAATCTTATGCTCCACAAAATATGGTAAGTGTGATTAGCTTACATAGTAACTTGTTACCTTGAAATACTAAACACTTGAGTTGCAGGATGAAGTAGAAGCAGAAATGAGAAGGTTAAAGCAGGAGCTTAAGCAAACAATGGATATGTATAGCACTGCATGCAAAGAAGCACTCACAGCAAGAGAGAAGGCATGACAAATATTCCTCCAATCTTGGCTGATCTTTCCACTGACCATTTGATGATAAATTTTTTTATCTATTGTAGGCAAAGGAGCTTCAGCGGTGGAAACTGGAAGAACAGAAGAGGTTAGATGATGCAAGGTTTGCTGAAGAAGCTGCACTGGCTCTTGCGGAGAAAGAAAAAATGAAGTCTAAGGCAGCCCTTGAGCATGCTGAAGCTGCTCAAAGGATAGCGGAGATGGAAGCTCAAAAGAGAGTCACTGCAGAAATGAAGGCCTTGAGAGACGCTGAAGAGAAGAGCAAGGCACTGCAGACAGAATGCAGGTACAGGAGATACACTATCGACGAAATTGAGGTTGCTACAGAGTATTTTGCACAATCAAGAAAGATTGGGGAAGGAGGTTATGGGCCGGTATACAAGTGCTATTTGGACCATACACCTTGTGCAGTCAAGGTCCTTCGACCCGATGCCACTCATGGAAGATCACAGTTTAATCAAGAGGTTTGTTAATATAGTACACCAGTACTTACCTTGTTTCACACAAGTAGTAAAACTAGTTATTACCGTACAATGGCAGGTTGAGATTCTAAGTTGCATACGCCACCCCAACATGGTCCTACTTCTAGGTGCCTGCCCGGAGTATGGTTGCTTAGTTTATGAGTACATGTCCAATGGGAGCTTAGAAGACCGTCTATTCCAGCGTGGCAAGACTCCACCTTTATCTTGGCAGCATAGGTTTAGGATTGCAGCTGAGATAGGGACTGGTCTGCTTTTCCTCCATCAAACCAAGCCCGAGCCTCTCGTGCATCGTGATCTGAAGCCTGCCAACATTCTCCTTGACCGCAACTATGTGAGCAAGATCAGTGATGTGGGGTTGGCCAGACTGGTCCCTCCATCCGTAGCTGACAATGTTACTCAATACCGGATGACATCCACAGCCGGAACTTTCTGCTACATTGATCCGGAGTATCAGCAGACGGGTATGCTGGGTGTAAAATCTGATATATACTCACTAGGAGTCATATTCCTACAGATTCTTACTTCCAAGCCCCCCATGGGCTTGTCTCATCACGTGGGGCGGGCTATTGAGCAAGGGACGTTGAATGAGATGCTTGATCCATCTGTCCCGGATTGGCCTCATGAAGAGGCCTTAACACTCGCCAAGTTATCACTCAAGTGCTGTGAACTCAGAAGGAAAGATCGACCGGACCTCGGAGGAGTTATACTTCCTGAACTGAACAAACTTAGAGAGCTCGCAGAAGATTGCTATTCAGTTCCGTACTGCGCAAATGCCTCACCCTGCCATAGTCAAGTTTCCATCTCCAAAGTAACTCCCTGCTTCTTTGCTTCATCTCTCAAATAACTCTTTATCACAAGTATTCATGCTTACAAAATAAACTTTTGCAGGAGGATTTGAGCTACCAATCGTCCACACACTCGAGCATGAGCTAAACCGTGGGTAGATGTAAAGGTTTTAGGTTTCACAAGGACCTTGTTTTTCTTCAGACTCGCCAACTTCTTTTTCTTTTTCACCTCATTATTTTCTCTGTTTCCCAATCAAAGAACATAGGACGTATATCCTGTATTGTTCCATGTATATTGTCTGTGTATCACAAAACAAAATAAATGTTAGGATTATATAAATGTTTATGATTGTTAATTTATTTCATTTTCATAGAACTGTAGACTAGTCTGCACAAACTAAAATGGTTTCTTCTACCTCATTCATTGCTCTCCAACTCTTCGATTCTGTCCACTGCCTCCTTCAAATCACACATCCCACTCGCATCACGGTAGAACCACATCCCTCTCTCACAATAGAGCTAACACAAGTAGCCAAATCCAAAGGCTCCGCTCCACTCGTCGGTCTCCCATCGTCTTGAGTGGATCCGGTGCACCGTGAACTGTTCAGCGTTATCCTTATTCATTGCAGTTGCTAATGCATAGCCTGCTACGAATTCACAGCTGTATACTCTATAAATTCACGCAGAAGATTGCTGCTACGAAAAACAATCCAATCCGTTTCTTCCAATTCTCCACCATCTTCATTCTGTTGTAATTTCTGTGGAGCCCAGTTGAGATTCTAACAAAACAACATAATTATTTCGGAACTTGGAAGAGTTAGTCGCATGAATTTACCGCAGATAGCTCAACATTGAAATTGCAAAGTATTCCTTGATGACTGAAATGCATTTGACAAAAAGGTTTAATCTGAAGAGAGAGAGAGAGAGAGAGAGAGAGAGAGAGAGAGAGAGAGGGTTTAGGTTTTACCGGCGGCAAAGAGAGTGAATTCCGTAGCCCATGAGCACAACCACATTATTTCATCACCAAAAAAAGGGGGGAAATATAAAGAATACGAGGAAATGACAAAAGAGTCCTCATAATTTAACGGCTATATAAGACGGGACGAAAAGAAGCTTCGCGAGACTCCGGGATCATAACTGCATATAAATAGAGTCATTTAGCGTGTTGATGAGCAGTCATTATTCTGATTTCTGGGTTTCGCCCCAATACGCCATTCAATTTCAGGTATGGTTTCAATACCACCTCTCAATTTTGCATTCGCATCTGTTTTCCTTGCTATCATGAATTCTTGTGATTGATTAGCTATCGGTCTTTGCTTGATTTGGGAGATGATGACTTTTATTGTATTCTAAAAAGAAGTTTTGGTAATTGTGTAAGCAGTATGTTGATTCACACTGGAAACAGAAATATTGCTAGAATAGATAGGCTTTTGCCCAGATTGGCGTCTGTGAAAATTATGTGTTCATAATTGTGTACCAGATTTGTGAAATTAATTTTATGATTACAAAAAATAATGGACCTCAGACTCAAGTTTGTGATTTTGAATATGTTCGTTTGATTTTTGTTAGCAGATAATGAATTTTGTGTATGCTGACAGATTGAAGAAAGTCTTTTATGTAAGATATGGATAGCGTGTTGCTGCAAAGATGGATACAATGCCATCTGAAAGTCGAATGTAAATGAAAAACAACTAAGAAACTAAGTACTGATTATAGTAGTACTTATTAATGTATATAGAAAATGAGAACAGAAGATGTAAGATAAATAGATAATCCTGAAAGCACAACCAAACCTCATCCTAGCTTTTACTCCATCTTCTTCGACCTTGT
Organism: Lavandula angustifolia; assembly: GCA_028984105.1. Lineage (NCBI taxonomy): Eukaryota > Viridiplantae > Streptophyta > Magnoliopsida > Lamiales > Lamiaceae > Lavandula > Lavandula angustifolia. The sequence continues at coordinate 28,970,342 of CM054807.1, forward strand.
TAGTTGTGATTAACTCATGGTTACTTTCTCATTGGATATCTATGGCTAATACCATATTATATGATAGTGTCACTATATCTGACTAGTTATACCTAACACCAACTTGAGCGTGTTCGGTAAGATGTCTGTATCGTCGTGCCCCTCCTAATAGTACACTTCTCCCCCGTAGTTTTTAAAGTCACCGCTTCTCTTCCCACTATCATACAAGATAGCACATATCGGTTGTTACTCTTTACATGCACAATGTGTTGAAAGAGTGCTGCTAGATGATCCTTTTGCCTGTATACCAATTGCTTCTCTTTATTCATAATTCGGTTATATAAGCAGTGAAGGTAAGGTCTTTGCTGAGATTTATCGACCGTATCTTGTTTCCTATGATTCAGTGCTTGATGATTTGGCAGAATTGGCTACTTGGATTTGGCTATTTCATTGTTCTTTATCATGCCAAATACATTTAGTGTCGATCAATTTTCATGTTTGGGACCTAAGAAAAACGTGCAATGTTCTTAAAATTCTCAAGATAAGCAGAGATGTCAGCTTATGAAAATGTTGTTGCTGGCAAGCTGAGGTTGAAGGGCAAAGGTTTGGACGTGAGAGACACAGGTATCAAAAAGAGAAAGAAGCACAAAGAACGAAATGTCACATCATATCATGCAGCTGGGCATTATCAGCTTACAGGTTTGAAACATATTCATGACCTTCTTCCCTTCTAAGTTGCCTTTCAAGCACCTACTCACCTTTGAATAAGATAATTCAACTTGTCATTTTTCAGTTAGTTCATTTATTTCTATTTTGTTGTCTTAATAATGGATGCAACTGTGCATACATAGTCATCTGTTCTGGGTCTCTCCTAATCACTTTTTGCCTTGTACAATAAGCCTACATGTTGCATGCAATTCCCAATTCACTTCTCTACAGGCCATGTTGGTTTATAATGAGTGCAACCAATTCCTATTTTTCTTTTCCTTCTGGCAATCTTGGTTGCTACCTTGCTCTTTCCTTCATTCAATTGTTGATTAAAAATAAGTTTGGGTTTTTCATAAGTAAATAACATGGCACTAGCAGTTGTTGCCTTGACTACTGAGTGTAAATAAATTTTCATGATGCTTGTACATATTCAATAATGATGCAGTTTTAACAGCGTAGATTACTCTTTCTGGATTCTGTAACAAAGAGGTAATTTAGTTGTGCTTTTATTGGCTTCTGTCTGTAGTGATAATATAGATGATGGCATTGCTATTACAGATCAGATTTCTATGCTAGTATATTGAACTGTACTTGTTTGTGTACTGATAATATTGGTTTCTAAGCTAGTTTATTGAACTGTTATGCAGATGAAAACAAGGCATTGATATCAGGAGAAAACGAGCAGGATGAGCGGCTCACTCCCGCAGAAAGGCGCTGTTAGAGTAAAGAGATTCAAAGCGCAAATATTATAGCAAAACCAAATTCAATAATCAAAAGCACGGAAACAACTCAAAGGAGAGTCCCACGAAGAATGCAAACTTCGTCCCAAGCGTATTAACACGCCGAATGCGATCTAAGAATTATTCCCAAACCCTAGATGCTTAATTCCTACTAAAAGCATAATATAAATAGAAGTCCCTAACCTACTAGGCCTCACGCGGCCAGCCCTAATCTTGGGCTTTATTTAATACTTTATTAATTACTCATAATAATTAACACCTCCGATCCCTCATGCATGCAAGCCACGCCATCGCCATGCATACGTCGAAGACCATGCTACGGCTCGCCCTCTACTCTCCTCGATCCTCTTCCTTTCTCGATCCTCCTCGATCGTCGTCGATAGACCTTGTCTCTAACAACTCCTCCACCCTTCCAAACAGACTTGTCCTCAA